>CM073756.1:28268349-28748349 GCA_037127355.1 Schoenoplectus tabernaemontani
CGAAAATCGAGATACTTAACGCAATATGGTATATATGCGTCAAGAATATACCAATGCCTAGAATTTACCTTTTGTCGTTTTGAGAATTTTATGAACTAATAGATAGGTGTATAGTGCTAGGTATAATTGAAAACTTTTTAATTAGATTCGTATAGCAGCAGTGCAAATACAGATTTTAATATTAATAATTATTAGTAAATTAATATTATTAAAAATAAGAATGAGAAACGGATAAGTTCAAAAATACGAATCACAACGCGCCACTCGGCAAAGCGATCATGCGTGTTTACTTTTAAACGCACGCCACGGCCCGGTGGTGCTTTTGTTTGCTATAAATACCGACGCCCTTTGATCAATTCTCACAAACACAAAAACAACAAACATCCAACTTCTTCAAAATGCTACCATATTTAAATTATATTCCCGATGAAGAAAATTATACTTGCGAACAACCGAAGCGTGATAATTTTTTGACGGGAATATTTCAAACCGAGAATGAAACCAATTCCTATCAAACCTACGATCAAACCAATTCCCATCAAACCTACGATCAAACCAATTCCTATCCAACCTACGATCAAACCAATTCCTATCCAACCTACGATCAAACCAATTCATATCTAACCTACGATCGAACCAATTCCTATCCAACCTACGATCAAACCAATTTATATCCGTATTCACTATTTACATTAACAATATAATTTATCAACAACCGAACCCAGCGGTGCCACTATATAATTTTTTTGGCGATAGTAGTAGTACTACACGTCCGGTCGTAATTTAGCCGATAATATTGATGGAAGAAGTAGTGTTGATCCAACGATTATGAATTAAGTGATGATCATGATGATCGTGGATGAGCAAGATGATGGTGGTCCGTATTATTCAAATGAAGAAGAAACAGGAGAGGATTACACTCGAAAGCGATCGATTTTTCGATCGATAAATCAAGATGAGGAAATTCAGAGATGCGATATCACATTGTTAGTTACCAGACGAACAAAGAGACACCATCCCGTAGAAGCGTTAAATAATTTTGAGATGTTTGACCGTTTAGGCGCGAATGAATCTCTCTTAGGACCCGATAATGAGTTAGATGAAAATAGAATATTTGCTTCTAAATCGGCTTTAAATTGGGTAATTTGTGATTGGAGTGTTAGGAAAAACGTTCAATGTTGGGTACAAGAAAGTTATAAAACACGACTTATTATGAAATTCAAAAAAGGGAGTTGTCCTTGGAGATTATACGCTAGACCTGAAGATGGCTCGACCACATGGAGGATCATCACAAATAAAAACCTCCACAACTGTAGAAGACCACCAGGAGACCGCAAACACTTACAACTCACATCTAATTTGATTGCATGATGTGTTCGACAATATTTAAAGAAGGATCTCTCTCTAACAGTTTAACAAATCAGTATGATTATAGAAACAAAATATCCCGGTGTGGCACCAACGTTCGGTAAACTTTGGCGTGGTCGAGAAAGAGCAATTGAACAATTATTTGGCACTTGAGAATGATCATATACATTGCTTTCACAAATATTGGAGGCGATTGCTCGGACTACTCCAGGTACAAAATTTAAAATATTGACGTGTGATACTTCGGATAATAATGTAAAAATATTTAAGACCATAGTTTGGGCTTATGGATCGTGTATTGCGAGCGTTTAAACATTTAAGGCCCGTTATAACCATTGATGCTGGATTCTTATCGTAGTTATAATGGTAGATTATTGATGACGTGTGGATACGATGCGGAGAATAAAGTCATTCCTCTAGCATTTGGAATCGTGAATGCATAGAATGTGGACAATTGGGGTTGGTTCATGCGATGGGTCCGTAATGAAGTGATCCAATGTAATATGAAAATATGTGTTATATCCGACCGTCATAGGGGAATAAAGGGAGTTTTTGAGCGACCGCATTTGGGATGGTCTGTACAACATGGAGAGATGATTTGAGAGATGATTTTCGAAAAAGACTAGCGAACAAAAAGAAACCGCGTCGTTTTGTGGAGAGATGGCGAATTTTGAGGAAATCAAATAGAAAAACTTATGATTTTTTAAAAAAAGTCGGCAGAAGATTAGAAAATGATGATAAAGAACCTCCTAATTTTGCTTCATGGGCACAAACTTATGATGGAGGACATCGATGGGGTATAATGACCAAGAATGGTTCGGAAGCTACGAATAGCGTTTTCGAGTTGAACGAACTTTACCGATTGCGGCAATTGTGGAGGGAACATGGTATAAATGTGCTAAATGATGAGGAGAATATGGGTTCATGTGCTTGTATCGGAGTGGAGGGTATGGACCGTTCAAGTACACTTTACAATTTTGAATGAACGACGCACTCGAGATGACCCACAATTGTCGGAACCGCATTGCACGTGTGATTGTCAAAAACCTCAACTGACTGGGATACCCTGCTCTCACGTGATTCTTTGTATGCCAACATAAAAACTTTGATGTGTACAATTTTATAGATGAGTGATACAATACAAATTCACTTATCGAATACTTGGTCTGGTCAATTTCATTGTTACGGTGATCAACAAGTTTGGACACCATATCTTGGAGAAACAATAATACCAGATAAAAATTGGCCGGCGTGCGAAGGTTAGACGTCGAATGATAATGGATGAGATGGAGGGCAGGATACGAGGTCAAGGTAGAACGAGAAATATAAAGTCTTCTGAAGGTGGGTCATCTCGAAGAGATGAAATTAGTCGTGACCCACTTCCAATGAATACATTACAATCAGGACGGCATAGGAGTAGGCCTTCAAGTCCCACAACAAACAGAAGAACCCAAACTTCTCGAAATACTTTACAATCATCGAGACACTCAACTAGTTATGATCCAAGAGATAACAACAAAATAACTCAAACTTCTCGAGATGCCTTGCGAGATGAAGAAATCCCATAACTCGCAACCTACTCTGAATGTGCGAGATGTATGGTATCGTCGGATGGTGAGTGGGAAAACGAATGACATTGTTATCTCTCTGTAATTTTTATTTCATAATTAGCTTCTCATATATATGTATTTTATTATTATTTTTAAAAATATAATGTACTTCTGCCTGACTATAATGTGTCCGATGTTTGTCTTCGTGGAGATAAATTATGATATTTTCATTTCGTTGCTCTTTGCCATTATCTAGTACAAAAAATCATTTCATAATTAATTTATAATTATTTTGTACTTCATTTTAATATATCTATTATATAATTAAATAATAAATGAATTCTACAATTAAAAGCCTAATTAAATATATATTATTCTATAATTAAATATATATTATTCTACAATTAAAAGATTTTACAACTACATTATATTTAGATAATTATAATTTATTCTATAATTAAACCCTAATTAAATATTTATTATTCTACAATTAAATCAATAATTATTCTACAATAAATCAATAATTAATATACAATTAAATAATATATAAATTAATTCTACACAAATAATTAATAACTAATCTAAAATTATAATTATACAATTCTATAATTCTATAATTTAATCTATAATTAAATACTTTTTAATTAAATAGACAATTAAATCTTTAATTCATGAATAACTAAATCTATAATTAAATAATTTCACATTTACACCTATAATTAATCTTCAATTAAATTATAATTAATACATTTTACAATTAAATTAATAAATAAATTACACAATTTAATCTACACAATTTTAATCATTCTAATTTAATCTACACAATTTAATCTACACAAATAATTAAATTTTACCTTTAATTACAATACCAAACGCGTTGATACACTCGTACGTTTTTTTTCTATTCTCTTCCTCTCTCTCTCTCTTCTCTTCCAATCTCTCTCTCTTTCTTTTTCTCTTTTTCTTCCTTCTCTTCTCTTTCTTTCTTTCTTTTTTTTTTTTTTTCTCTTTCTTTCTTTCTCTTTTCTTTTTTTCTTTCTTTCTGCTCTTTGTTAAATATAGAGGCAAACGCGCATGAAAAATGCGCGCGCGTTTGTATATATAAAAGCAAACACGCCACGGTGGCAATTTTCGTATATTTATAATTCCACCGTTATTATTTTTATTTTTAATAATATTAATGCCAGTGGCGCGTTTCCATTCGTATATTTATAATTCCACCGTTATTATTCTTATTTTTAATAATATTAATTTACTAATAATTATTAATATTAAAATCTGGTGCAAATAGTATCACGTCATTATAAGCCGTAGACATTCTGCAATTGTATGCGCCAATTAAGTTGCATAGCTATGTAAAAAGTAAAAACCCAGAGCTAGAGAGAGCTATGCAATAATGCAATGCAAGGCCATTCCCCTCTTTTCTCTCTCTTAAGTTTCGTATGACGACATGTAGAAGCTTTGTATCAGATCCGTACATGTCAGGTCGTACGAGAAGAGACTACGTGGACCACACACCATTGGCCGTTGGATGCGTTGTGCGCAGCGTGCTTTAGTACATCAACATGCATGAACACGGTGCATGTGTGGTAAGAATAATGAGAACTGGGCCCCACCCAACCTCATACTTCCATAGGTCCATTGGGCATTGGGCATTGGGTAGGGGTTTCCTGAAGAGGCCTACAAAACCACGACCATGTAGGGAAGAACTCGAAAGTTTTGGTAAAACGAAAACTACTCTGTCTTTTTGCTGCGCTTCTCCACTTCCGTGCACACAAAAAATGCAACACTCATGTTTTTTTTATCGGGTATAAGTGAGATATAATTAACTATAAATTCGTAAAGCAATTGTTCCATGAATATGTTTTAATAAGCTTTACAACTGTTATGTTCATGATTTTTTTGTAAATTGATATATATAAATTTTAGTTAAAAAATGTACATATATTTATTGATATATATGTTTATAGATCACAAAAAAATTAATGATGATATTCGTTAATGCTTGATCATTCATTGGAAAACATGGCATTTTTAGCTGATTTTATGTGATGTTTTTTTTTCCTAATGATCATGGGAGATGTGTAATACATCCTACATGATAAAATATCACTATATGTAAATTCAGCAGTTGAAATAAAAACATTATCCACATAGAACCAAATTAATTTCAAGTCAGTTCAGTTTCGTCAAATATTGCATCCATGAAAAACTAGAACTCCATTTATCCAAATTAAGAAAAGAAAAAGGTAATGAGATGAAAAAAAAATTCAGAAGTGGCAGTGTGAGCAGGCCTTGTTTGGGGCAAAGTCTGGGTGAGTTTAGCTAAAGGGCACAGGCCCCGCGATGGTTTAGAAGGATCCATCTCCATTTCCTAAAAAAAAAAAAAAAAAAAAAAAAAAAAAAAAAAAATCCATCTCCATCCGTGTGGAAAGCGTGCCCTAGCCACGCGTATGGGCCCCCGCAAACTGTGGGCCCATGGGCCACGCCACATAACGCCAAGGCCCAACTCCCCATTTCCATAATAACCAACTTTATTTTCTGAGACTTTGTGTCGCCTGTTTCCTGTTTGTTATTTGAATGTTTGCTGTCCCTCCCTCCCCTCTCTTTCGGTGCTTCTCTTCCTCTTTTGCCTTTTCTTGCATCTGTGCTCAATCCTCTGCGGCGAGATCTGTGTGAACCTCTGTGCATGGTGTCATCTGATACGGCGAAAGAGTACGCCACAGTGACTGCCACAAGGACAGTGTAAATGTAATTCATTGGGATGGTGATTGGTGAGACTCTTTGTGTCGCGTCACATTTCCAGAATGAAGAACTACTTACTTTTACTGTGGCGTAAAAGTAACTTCAATGATGTGAAATTTCGATGGTCGTAGAAATCAAGTCACCTGCTGTATTATATGTATCAGTATCGTACAAAACGGCAGGCCGATGAGTCGGGCCATTAATCAACTGAACTGTTATGTATCGTAATTAACTGAATATTTTTTTAAAAGCTATATATTCTTATGTATTCAGATATATATTTAATATTTTTCATCTAACTCTATTTTTGATAATTCAAGATTTTATATAAATTAAATTTCATCAACTTTAGTTAGATATTATTTTTTTTCTTATTTGAACATTTATAAAATTATAATATTTTTTCAAAATGATTGAAAAAAATATGAATTCGGATATTTAATTACTATTTATCATTTTTAAAATGAAATTAAGACACAAAATACAATGAAGCATGTAAATAATTTATTTTATTTCAATAAATAATATTTTTATATATTAAATTATGAACGTCAAATCATCTGTAAATATTCAATTATTTGACCGCATAATGATTAATCGCTTGACAATGTCTCATCCATCCGTCAAAATCATACCGTTATTTATAACATTGATATGTATACGTTCTCTCATAAATTTCTCATTATTATATATATTTGTGCATCTTAATCATCTCTTTAATTGATTTCACTTCTCACGATTGTATTTATGCATCTTAATTACGATCGGGAGATACGGAAGCACATCCTCTGGAGAGTTTTCTTTGGAGTCTCTGCGGTTTTTTTATTGTGAACCATTCAATTGTTTATCAACGATCCTGATTTAATAATATAAAGGTCCCAGCATTATCATTCGTGTTAATTGTTAAATTAATACTGTTGATGAACGATCAGATGGTTCACAACAAAAGAATCGCAGAGCTCTCCAGAGAATGTGCTTCCGAGAGATACTAAGTCGGTCAATAATAGTCCGGCCTAGAACAAAAGAGCCAGAACCGAGGCATCATTTGATGGTATCTATTCATGTATTGACAATGGTATCCACTGAATATTTTCCTATTTATATTACCACCATGTATTTTTCGAAAAAAAATGATTATATTGTGCATGACGTTAAAAGTAAATTGCATGGAAACCTTAACTTTAAAAGCTAGAGACATTATGTTGATGGCAAGATAGATCACTACATAGAAAAGAGATTCAATAATGATTTTGAAGCACTTTTAATAATGATTCTCTAATGATTATTGTTAAATCGTATTGTTAAAATCAATCATTTTTGAAAGACCTTTAATAACTATCATTAACTAAGAACCGTTGTCAACAGGGACTTTAGTAACAATTTTTAATTAAGAGTCGTTGTAAAAGAAGCCTTTAGCAATATTTTTTAACTAAAAACCGATATTATAGGATTCTTTAGCAATGATTTTTAACTAAAAATCATTGTTAAAAGGGTTGTTTAGCAATGATTTTTAGTTAAAAATTATTATTATATGGGTCTTTAGGAATGATTTTTAACTAGGATATGTTGTTAAATGAGTCTTTAGCAATAATTTTTAGTAAAAATTATTGTTAAATGAGTCTTTAGCAATGATTTTTTAACTAAAAATTATTGCTAAATGAGTCTTTAGCAATGATTTTAAACTAAGAATCATTGTTAAAAAGACCTTTACCAACTTTTCATAGTTAAAAATAGTTGCTAAAGGTCATTTTTAAATTTTTTAAACTATAACTTTCTTTAATGTTGCCTAAGAACAAACAATACACAATATGAAATGGAATCATATTATTGTATAGGAACAAATATTGTGGCGTGTTATTCATTCAATAATTAATATGAAAAGAAATATATTTATTCACTCAATAAAAATATATTTACTCAACAATACATTTTGTTCATGCAAAAATATGAAAATTTATATAATTTCTAAGAGAAAATAAAAAAACTGAAAATATCTTAACTATTCTTCAAACGTATTTTTGAGAACTTTTTGGCCTTAAAAATCGCCATACTCTTGTGTTTAACCTTATAGAGCTCGTCGTAAGATTTTTGTGATTACGTAGAACGCATCAATAAGAGTTTCTTATCAAAATTTTTGATCATTTGAATTTTAGATGGTCAGATTCCAGTTTTGGTTTTTTTTTTTCATTCTTTTCTCTTTCTCTATCTTTCACCTCTTTTTTATATATATGAAACAAGGAGGAAGGAGAGAGATAATCCGTGAAATTTAGATTTTTGAATTGTTGGATTGGGATGAATGAACATTAAAATTGAAAAATCTAGCAATTTATGAAAGTAAAAAGCTGAAATGCATGTTATTGGTAGATTCTTTTCTATTGCAGCCAAAATTCAAATATCACCATTTAGAAACGATCTCTTTTAATAATGAATTTGACTTATAAACGTTGTTAAGGATATTGTCTAAGGTTCATTATGTTCTAGTGGATGCATTTGCTAGAGAATAATGAAATTAACAGAAATTACCTATTATTTCATTTATATTTACAATATGTCATAATAACTACTTTCAAATACTCACCAAAAATATTACATGGTTTCCTTACATCTTGAATGCACATTCTTATTTTTTTTTAAAATTAATTGAATGCATTTTCGATATTAATGCTAGAATGTACATTCATTTATTTCGCATTCAATGATATGAGATCTCAAATAAATTAAAAATATCTTAAAGTTAATAAACTATTTTATTGACAATTTTTGAAGTTATATAAATTTATTAAGCTTCAAAGTTTATAGAATTTAAAAGAAAAATCTCTCCTTGAAGGAGAGATCCGTAGGTGTGTATGTGTGCATGCACGTATCCGTGCATGAAATAATTTATATATCTAGAGGTAGATCTACCATTGAGGGGGGGGGGGGGGGACTTTCTCTCTGGATATTTGATATTTTTTCATGAGCTCTCAAATTACATAAAATTTAAAACATAATCAATTATACATTAAAAATATATCTATAATTTTATTCTATTTTTTTACAAAATTTTTGAATTTGTTTAAATTTTCATTATCAGGATTGTCAAAAAAGTAATTTTCAAGTTAACCTTCCCTTAGCAACATAAGTTGATAGTAGTCGTAAATCCTAACAATTGTCAATTTATGACTCTCTACAATTTTCAGATTCAGTAATTCTGAGATTTCAAAAATATAAACTACTGGTATCAACATGCTTAATTTGTTTTAAACTTCTAGACCCATGGTCAAAAACAAACTTAAATATCTCTTGGACTCTCACTTTGATGCATGTCATGACAAGGACTTGACCTGAGACCGTTTTACTATGTTATGTTGTTAGGTTCCGACAGCATCTTCATCTCTCTCTCTCTCTGTGTTGTCTTTCTCTCTCATGCTGACATGCATATGCGGTCCAAGATGTTGTTCCAAAGGGGGCTTGTTCTCATGTCAAATGGCTCTCCCTCGCAATGCATGGAATGCGCATATTTATGATCTCTCTCTCTCTCACTGTGTCTTTTCTCTGATGTTTTGTTATCTTGTTGTTTGAGTGTCTTGTAAACATGTGTTTTGTCTGAGTTTTCTTTTCCTTGCAACCTCTGATAAAAACACCGGTACGGTACACGAAGGCTTTGTTCTAATTTGACGGAGTGTTTGCATGCATATTTGTAGTCAAAAGAGGCTTTTTGCACGGAAAGTAATGCTTCTGGTTTCCTGCCATTATCTGCCATCTCATCACTTTGCAACGCTTCATACTTCTCATTACAATTTGACAATTAATCTCACTCTTTAATTTGGTTTGTACGTGGTTGTACGTACTGGCCTCTAAGATTTTGGCCGCTGCTGCCCCTTTTGGTTGCACTGATATTAAATGACGGCTCTTTGTTTTTGCATATATTTGAAACAGATAATTAATCTTATTTAAGCTAGAGCTTATCAATTGCAAATATATCTACTAGAACTGTTGTTTGTAGAGGAGAACCCCAACTTAAAATTCACAGAAGTGGTCTTCCAAAAAAAAAATGTAGCGAAAGTGGTGAAGTACATGTAATATTGTACAAGTTAATTCATAACACACGAATTAGATGAAATGACAAATGAAACTAAGTAATTAATTATCGTTAATTTTATTAAGTGCAAGTGCAACTCTGTTAGGGTGTGTTTGGAGGATGGAAGTACTAACGCAAGAATAATATTTTTTTGAGTTAGTAATTGAGAATAAAATGAAGTTAGTGATATATCGGAAAATATGAGAAAAGTACTAAATTTTTAATATTTCGGATTAGTAAAATATATTGGTAATTTGAGAATAGTGATGGAGGGAATGAATAAAATAATAAATTATTATTTTTGTTTAATACTAACAATTATTATTTTGTTTATTATTATATTATTTAATTTTTATTGGTTACTATTTTATCTAATTTAAAAATGAGTTAGACTATGGTATTACACGCAGATTAATGATCAAATATGTTACGGACTAAAAAATTTAACTAAATCATCTTCAAATCATAATTTATGAGTCTCAATAAATTCTTCATATCAAAATCTTGTAGATACAAAAAAAAATTATGTTTGAAAATTTAAAGTATTTATTTTTTTATTTTTTTTAAGATGACTCAATAATAATAATAAAATAATATATGTTTCTTGTATCATTTTTAAAAATCCAAAACTAATACTTAAAAAAATTGAAACATGAATTTTTTTTTATATCCTATTATATTTTGATATAAAAAATTATTGAGAGCCATAAATTAAGCTATATTTTTTTAATCCGTAGCAAATTTGATCATTAACTACGCGTAGCACCAAAGCCTAATTCTTTTAAAATTATTATTTATTACTATTCTTTATGAATCATTATTTTATTTAATACAAATTATAATTGTTTTGTTCATTATAATATATTATGATCTATACTTATTTTGTTTAATTTTATATTAATATTTATTTAATATTTGTTTGTACTATTGGTTAATAATTATTTATTTGTTATTATTATTAGTTGTAGTTATTATTATTATTATTTTATTCACTATTATCTATTGTTAATTTATTTAATAGTAATATTTATCTAATATTATATTACACTCTTATTAATTATTATTTTGTTTAATGTTAGTGGTTATTATTTTATTTATTTTTATGTCATATTATGTAATTTTTTATTATTAAAGGAATTATTTTCCAAGATCTAGTATTAAATTCTAAATTAATAATAAGTAAAGTAAAGGAGAAGAGAACATAATATTTAATAGAGTTTGGCTACGAAGAGCTTACATTTTTGGGACCCGCAACTATCAACAATTGGATTACGCCTAGACATTAAAAGAATAAGTTCGTACAACCGTGAACTTTCGGTCCCTTACACCAAATAAATCGACGGTCGTCAACCAATAAAAAGTGAGGACAATACCTCAAAACTCATAAAGGAGAAACAAACTAGTAATCTATCAAAGGATCCTCTTGATCTCACTTTACATAGGTATATCAAAGCAATCTATCAATTAACTTAGAGGAATATGGATTTCTTAAGTGCACACGAATGATAGTTAGGGTTAGCAAGAATATGGCTAGAAAATTCGTCGAGTTTGGAAGACATGGAAATTGATATATATAATCGTGCATCAATATAGACAGGAAATCACCACTATCCATTGCAAATCGTTAGATATCCGTTGAACAATAAGGCAAGTGCTAACCCTATGAGGTTAACTCGTTACAACAAATATGAGATCCGTTATAACGGGTGTAAGAGGATTTTGTTCTAGAGATTTTTGGATAAAATTTATACATAAATAATTTATTTAGTTACAACAACTATAGGGATCCGTTATAACAGATTGTGGCCGATTTCTATTGAATTTTGTCTCGAGGTCATTCGTTATAACAGATGTGAGATCCGCAACAACGGTTAAATCATAAGTACATTCTCAAGCTTTTTGGATAGAATTTGTATAGAGATGAATTAATTAGTTATAACGGTTAGAGTGTAAATACACTATTATACTTAATTTAATCTTAAGATTGCTTTGATTATCATTGTTACTTATAATTCTAATCTAACCTAAGTCTTTATTGAGATTTTTATGCATATTTTTCTACTTATGCTTTATATCTATATTTTATAAACTCAAAAAAATTATTAAATTTTTATGTGATTATTTTATAAATTGACAAATATAATTTATTATAATTTTGAGAATTATTTATAATAATAAAAATGAATAAAAAGATAATTAGGGCCTATTTTTTATTAATATCACTACAATCTCATCCTCATTAATGTTTAGAATACTAGTGTTATTTTTGGAATAACACTAATTTTTATCAATCCAAACACACCTTTAGAAACGTTCTGATAAAAGTAGGATGCTTTGAATTATACCCAACTGAAATTGGGATAAATAATAATAGTTAGTAATAATAAAGGTTAATAATAATAGTAACAACAATAATATATCTCCATATACCTATTTCACATCCGTACATTATCGGCTATAAACTTCAAGAGCATAATTAAGAATGAACGTGCTTTATTCACCACTGAAAATTATTTTCCTCCAAGTTTGAATAGGTCGACTTTATACTATTTTTGTCAATCCAACAAGCATTAATTAATAATAATGTTACTTTCTGAGTGACTTGAGATATCGGTTTTTAACATTACATGGTTATATATCTAGAAGGACCGGGCGACAACACAACAAGACAACAACTTCATTACAGGATGGGAAGAGACTTGGAGGTCCAACAAACAGAGAGCCTGGACATCGATCATGTAGGAAATTTGGAAAGAAAGGAATACTCGCATCTTTTGGCAGGAACTCAACTCTCAAGATTCAACAACTCATTCAAGACAACATCGACATCTGAACCCAAGCATATAACACCTAATTAGGCACTGTAATTGGAGAATAGGGAGAATAATTAGATCAGGATCTAGTGGGTACAATATCAATAATGTAATCTAAATTTCTCTCATCTGTAAACTCTTCTTCTTTTTTTTTTTTTATTAATAAAAATTATGGTAAGCAATTCACCTACAACTTAAAAAAAAACCATTACACGGTTATTTAGTGGATTTTATTTTGGATTGTGACTTTTGAAGCCCAGCATATATATTTGGCTGGAGTCTCCAGCATCCAGTGTAGAAATTGAAATAAATCTACAAGGAATTTTGCACCTGTAGCACGTTTTCACAGAAATAAATACAAGTATGAGACCAAGTCAAACGAGATCATTCCCTTCTTTCCGGCCCCAGAAAGTGAAAAAGCGAAGAAGCATAAAAAGAATTGGAAATTGGAAATTGGGAAGAAACCCAAGCGAAGAATTGGAAATTGGGAAGAAACCCAATCCTTCGTAATGTAGTTTGCAACCAATCGAAACCCAAGCGAAGAAGCATAAAAAGAATTGGAAATTGGGAATATAGCTTTTGCCACTATCTAGCATTGCAAGCATTAGGCAAAGATACAAGGCTCTCTGGCTACAGTACATTTTATACAATTGAAGGACCTTACTCAACAGAAAAATGCTTACAGCCCAAGAGAGGTCTCCATAAAACCAAGAAAACAACAAATATAAAGGTAAAACAGGATGTGAAGTAAAATAGTAGCTAGCAGAGTACAACACAAGCATTTCACACACACACACAAAAGTTCAAGACCATGATCATCAGCAGATTTCTGCAGAAAGTGGTAAAAGCAAATTATTGAACTACAAGTAGTCTTTTATGATATTCCAAGAACACAAGTACCCGTCCTTCCAACTAGACTTAATTAAGAATTATAGTTGCATCAAAGTTAAACCAACAAGTGCGCCAGTAATAATGAAACAAAACATGTATCTTATCTTCTGAAATGCTTTATCTGGGGCAAGAAGCTCCATGTTTCAATTTCTAAATCTAATTCCTCCAGACTTCCGTCACCATACATTATCTGCCACATTTGTAGATTACAAACTCAGATCATACCAGCAAAACTTGTACCAGTATCACATATTAACGACCAATTTGCCTCTGTTGTTTTTAATATAGTTATCTTATAAATCAGTTGCTGGACTTGTCAAACCTTTAATCACATTATGCTGTCCACCAACTAGGTACCAGTCAAGTATTGTACCATTGCAATTATTCCAGCCTCTGAACAAAGAAATCATACAATACCACATAAAACTTACAGTATGCATGCGTCTCTCATCATCATAGCTGTAAATATATCCTTCTACCCACCTACAAAATTCATTTTTATGAAAAAAAAATGAAGCAAGAGAGTAAAAATAAAGAGAAGACCTGAAAAGAAAGGAAATAAGGAAAACAATAAAAATCAAAAGATGAAATGAAGAAAGGGATGTACATTTGATGGCTATGTCGCCAGACTCGTACAAGAGATTGTATACAGTCCTTGGTCAAGGCTCTTTTTCTTTTAAGCAGCATTAAATCTCCACCTTCTGAATTTAAAAATGTCAATCAACACATGTAAGACACCGTTTTCAATGAATAAAGAATTTTTTATGAAAAAAAAACAAAAAATAAAGTATTTATCATTCTTTTGCAAATAAGAAACATTTTTATGTTATTTCCAAAACAAAACTGTTACAGCTGTAAGTGATTTTAAGAAGACTACATAATAATTTCACATGAAGATAATGTGAGGTTGGTCAAAGGTAGATTTGCCTCTCAGAAATACCAAATTTCCAGAGACATAATCTCTATTAGTTTGTTTGTCTTCTTCGCAGGACACAAAATCACGGACGTCTTTTGCTAGTACAAATATACTTCAGGGTCTCCTTTGTGTAAACAAGAAACCCATTTATTGAATTTTTAGAAATAAAAAAAATTAAAGGGAAAATATGAAAAAAACATACTGCCAAGCTTTTCTTTGCAATGTAGAGAACCACAGTGACAATCTTGGTCAGCGCCAAATTGAACAAACCTGAATTTTACTCCACATTTTAGAATATGACAAATCAAAAATTTCTTTTAACTGGTAGTTTAATAAAGGCAAGATAACAAACATGTAATCATAAGTCACATCTTCTCCTTTCTTTATGTCGTGTAGGGCAAAAATACCTACTCTAGTTTCCCCCTCAACTCTCCTACAGGAACAAAAAGTTACATATATATATATATATATATATCAAATAAAAAATTGAACTGTTACCAGCAAATATATAATGCTTGCATACTTTCATTATCCTAAAACAACTAGTAATGTTATATGACCAGTCAATAAAGTAATTGTGCACAACTCAACCTTACTCGGAAGGAACTAGTTCTACTATTTGCATCTAATACAACATCTTCTAAGATACTTAGAAGTGCTACCAGCAGATAGGTTAGAAATTATCATTATGTTTACTCAGCTCCAAAGAGCAATAGTTCCTTAACCAAAAATATATTAAAGTGCTGGGTTTAACAAAGTGTCTCAAGCTTGAGAGTTATAAAGAAATTTAGTCAAAGAAAGAATAGAGACAACTCAGTCATACTTTCATCACTTAATCATAACTTTGGCGGTCATGTTAATTTTTACAAATCTTATAGAAATGGGAACAGACAATGCAAAATAGCAAAAAAAAAACAAAAAAATTCTGGTAAAACTTGCAATAATCTAAAGAATTAGATAAGATTTCCTAAAAAGGGAAAACTAATAATTTTGAACAAAAGAGATAAGTAAAGAAAGGTTGTGTGATAAGATAAATGTACCATTTCTGCATTTCGGTGTTCGGATCACAGCTATGGTTAATAAAACGAGACTTATTCCCCTTATATGTTGCATCAATTACCATGTTGCTATTGACCTCACAGAGGTAAAAGTTTGTAGCGCCTCTTCTCTTCATCTTCCATAGCCTCTCTTCACATGTTTTATCATCAATAACTGTTCAAAGAAAAAAAAAAAACGTACTGCAAATTCTTAACTTTTGAGCAATGGGTACCTGAACCTTTCATTATAGGTCAAAGCAAATTATCAAGTTAAACAACCAGCATGGATTGGAAAATCGTCCAATCCCAAGTTGGATTTGCCACATCGTCTTGGAATCAGCCCGAGGTGAGTCCATTTTGACCCGAGTTACTAGCCCAAGTGAGTTTTCGCACATAATCTCCAATTAGATTGCCATTTCTTCTAAATCAGTGGTCGAGTTTGATACAATTGAGGACTATATAACCAACTCTCATAAAAGAACAAGAGAAATTGAGACGACACCTAATTTGAGAGATTGAGAAGATTTGGGGTGTTTTTGGGAGAACCCTCGATGAGAGCATGGGATAGTCACTGGACACTGGGAGAAGAAAGAACGAAATAGCTGCAATGTTTTACTTATTTCAGCTGGACTAGGTTCATGGACCCTTTTGCATTTAAACATCAATATACTATTTAGTTTATCATACTCCAGGACTCATTACATGCGTGTCTAACATATTTTTATAGTCAGTACGCATAGTGAGTTCTTTTATTTTGTAATTTTGGGGACTAGCTTTTCTACGAAAGACAACCATCCAATATGAATACAAATTTTGGCTGAATATCTGATAGATATATAGCATGTACATACTACACCATACAGTTGTTCCCGTCAAAGGTAAAATTACCGTTAATTAGAAAATCTTCTCTGTATTTTGTTCTTATATCAATAACTGCGAAGATCAGAAATTCATTTGAATCGTATTGTATTAGTAGGTTAATCGAGTATAATCATTTTTCTTCACATAATTTCTTCAATCAAGTATGTCATATTTCATTTTTTATGTGTTTTTGTCTGTGTGAGAATGCATCAGATTACCTTTTTAGCTAATAGCTATGAATGTTTGCATTGTATTAAATTAGTGCATTGTTTGAGTGCAACCGTTTGTTCTAACATGACTTTTTTGACAAAAAAATTACAATTTTTTTTAATGAAATATAAGCAGTTTTGAAAATTCTGAGTTTCCAATCCGATTCATCCAATTCCGGCCGGTTAATCCAATCCGAGTCCACGCCCAATTTACCGATTCCGCTTCCAACTCCGATTTTGAACCATGACAACCAGTTTTTAGTAATAATAAGTTTTATTAAATTAATATTATTAAAAATAAGAGTGAGAAACGTAAAATTTCAAATATACGAATGGCAGCGCGCCACTGTCAGTGGCGCGTTTCATTATTTTTACGAAACGCGCCACTGGCAAAACACGTAGCGCCTCTCCATCTCACTTGCGCGGGGTTTGGACGAAACGCGCCACGCAAAGTGCATGTGGCGCGCCGCCATTCGTATATTTGAAATTTTACAGTTCTCACTCTTATTTTTAATAATATTAATTTAATAATAATTATTATTAATAAAAACTACATGACAACCAGTATAACAGTAGTACTCATCTGTAAACTGTTGATGTATTTTTTCTACAATAATACATGTGATAGTGACCCATGCCAGACTAATGCTTCATAAATAGGTCTCTAGGTACTGAATGTTGGAATGGACATGAAAATTTACTTTATTCAACTTAGCCCTATAATTTTTTTTCATAAATGAAGGAAAAAAAACATACCTTCCCCCACATATTCTATTACAAACTCGCCTTGCTTTATATCTTCTTCTGCTACTAAGCCAAACCCACATTTCTCTGTCTGGAGGAGAGAGAATAAATACAACAAGTGTTAATAATATCAATCTTATAAACACGATGAGAGAGAGAGAGAGAGAGAGACACACACACACACACACACACAAAGAATACCTTGACCACTTTCAATTTCTTAACAGGCCTGAGCTGGAAGGGTTTATTAGCACAAGTGCCATTGCACTTGCAATTACTAGAGCAACAGGAGAACAACATCCTATCATTAATTAACAAATATTGTGGCGTGTTATTCATTCAATAATTAATATGAAAAGAAATATATTTATTCACTCAATAAAAATATATTTACTCAACAATACATTTTGTTCATGCAAAAATATGAAAATTTATATAATTTCTAAGAGAAAATAAAAAAACTGAAAATATCTTAACTATTCTTCAAACGTATTTTTGAGAACTTTTTGGCCTTAAAAATCGCCATACTCTTGTGTTTAACCTTATAGAGCTCGTCGTAAGATTTTTGTGATTACGTAGAACGCATCAATAAGAGTTTCTTATCAAAATTTTTGATCATTTGAATTTTAGATGGTCAGATTCCAGTTTTGGTTTTTTTTTTCATTCTTTTCTCTTTCTCTATCTTTCACCTCTTTTTTATATATATGAAACAAGGAGGAAGGAGAGAGATAATCCGTGAAATTTAGATTTTTGAATTGTTGGATTGGGATGAATGAACATTAAAATTGAAAAATCTAGCAATTTATGAAAGTAAAAAGCTGAAATGTTATTGGTAGATTCTTTTCTATTGCAGCCAAAATTCAAATATCACCATTTAGAAACGATCTCTTTTAATAATGAATTTGACTTATAAACGTTGTTAAGGATATTGTCTAAGGTTCATTATGTTCTAGTGGATGCATTTGCTAGAGAATAATGAAATTAACAGAAATTACCTATTATTTCATTTATATTTACAATATGTCATAATAACTACTTTCAAATACTCACCAAAAATATTACATGGTTTCCTTACATCTTGAATGCACATTCTTATTTTTTTTAAAATTAATTGAATGCATTTTCGATATTAATGCTAGAATGTACATTCATTTATTTCGCATTCAATGATATGAGATCTCAAATAAATTAAAAATATCTTAAAGTTAATAAACTATTTTATTGACAATTTTTGAAGTTATATAAATTTATTAAGCTTCAAAGTTTATAGAATTTAAAAGAAAAATCTCTCCTTGAAGGAGAGATCCGTAGGTGTGTATGTGTGCATGCACGTATCCGTGCATGAAATAATTTATATATCTAGAGGTAGATCTACCATTGAGGGGGGGGGGGGGGGACTTTCTCTCTGGATATTTGATATTTTTTCATGAGCTCTCAAATTACATAAAATTTAAAACATAATCAATTATACATTAAAAATATATCTATAATTTTATTCTATTTTTTTACAAAATTTTTGAATTTGTTTAAATTTTCATTATCAGGATTGTCAAAAAAGTAATTTTCAAGTTAACCTTCCCTTAGCAACATAAGTTGATAGTAGTCGTAAATCCTAACAATTGTCAATTTATGACTCTCTACAATTTTCAGATTCAGTAATTCTGAGATTTCAAAAATATAAACTACTGGTATCAACATGCTTAATTTGTTTTAAACTTCTAGACCCATGGTCAAAAACAAACTTAAATATCTCTTGGACTCTCACTTTGATGCATGTCATGACAAGGACTTGACCTGAGACCGTTTTACTATGTTATGTTGTTAGGTTCCGACAGCATCTTCATCTCTCTCTCTCTCTGTGTTGTCTTTCTCTCTCATGCTGACATGCATATGCGGTCCAAGATGTTGTTCCAAAGGGGCTTGTTCTCATGTCA
Source organism: Schoenoplectus tabernaemontani (assembly GCA_037127355.1). Taxonomy (NCBI): domain Eukaryota; kingdom Viridiplantae; phylum Streptophyta; class Magnoliopsida; order Poales; family Cyperaceae; genus Schoenoplectus; species Schoenoplectus tabernaemontani. The sequence continues at coordinate 28,287,478 of CM073756.1, forward strand.
AATGGCTCTCCCTCGCAATGCATGGAATGCGCATATTTATGATCTCTCTCTCTCTCACTGTGTCTTTTCTCTGATGTTTTGTTATCTTGTTGTTTGAGTGTCTTGTAAACATGTGTTTTGTCTGAGTTTTCTTTTCCTTGCAACCTCTGATAAAAACACCGGTACGGTACACGAAGGCTTTGTTCTAATTTGACGGAGTGTTTGCATGCATATTTGTAGTCAAAAGAGGCTTTTTGCACGGAAAGTAATGCTTCTGGTTTCCTGCCATTATCTGCCATCTCATCACTTTGCAACGCTTCATACTTCTCATTACAATTTGACAATTAATCTCACTCTTTAATTTGGTTTGTACGTGGTTGTACGTACTGGCCTCTAAGATTTTGGCCGCTGCTGCCCCTTTTGGTTGCACTGATATTAAATGACGGCTCTTTGTTTTTGCATATATTTGAAACAGATAATTAATCTTATTTAAGCTAGAGCTTATCAATTGCAAATATATCTACTAGAACTGTTGTTTGTAGAGGAGAACCCCAACTTAAAATTCACAGAAGTGGTCTTCCAAAAAAAAAATGTAGCGAAAGTGGTGAAGTACATGTAATATTGTACAAGTTAATTCATAACACACGAATTAGATGAAATGACAAATGAAACTAAGTAATTAATTATCGTTAATTTTATTAAGTGCAAGTGCAACTCTGTTAGGGTGTGTTTGGAGGATGGAAGTACTAACGCAAGAATAATATTTTTTTGAGTTAGTAATTGAGAATAAAATGAAGTTAGTGATATATCGGAAAATATGAGAAAAGTACTAAATTTTTAATATTTCGGATTAGTAAAATATATTGGTAATTTGAGAATAGTGATGGAGGGAATGAATAAAATAATAAATTATTATTTTTGTTTAATACTAACAATTATTATTTTGTTTATTATTATATTATTTAATTTTTATTGGTTACTATTTTATCTAATTTAAAAATGAGTTAGACTATGGTATTACACGCAGTTAATGATCAAATATGTTACGGACTAAAAAATTTAACTAAATCATCTTCAAATCATAATTTATGAGTCTCAATAAATTCTTCATATCAAAATCTTGTAGATACAAAAAAAAATTATGTTTGAAAATTTAAAGTATTTATTTTTTTATTTTTTTTAAGATGACTCAATAATAATAATAAAATAATATATGTTTCTTGTATCATTTTTAAAAATCCAAAACTAATACTTAAAAAAATTGAAACATGAATTTTTTTTTATATCCTATTATATTTTGATATAAAAAATTATTGAGAGCCATAAATTAAGCTATATTTTTTTAATCCGTAGCAAATTTGATCATTAACTACGCGTAGCACCAAAGCCTAATTCTTTTAAAATTATTATTTATTACTATTCTTTATGAATCATTATTTTATTTAATACAAATTATAATTGTTTTGTTCATTATAATATATTATGATCTATACTTATTTTGTTTAATTTTATATTAATATTTATTTAATATTTGTTTGTACTATTGGTTAATAATTATTTATTTGTTATTATTATTAGTTGTAGTTATTATTATTATTATTATTATTATTATTTTATTCACTATTATCTATTGTTAATTTATTTAATAGTAATATTTATCTAATATTATATTACACTCTTATTAATTATTATTTTGTTTAATGTTAGTGGTTATTATTTTATTTATTTTTATGTCATATTATGTAATTTTTTATTATTAAAGGAATTATTTTCCAAGATCTAGTATTAAATTCTAAATTAATAATAAGTAAAGTAAAGGAGAAGAGAACATAATATTTAATAGAGTTTGGCTACGAAGAGCTTACATTTTTGGGACCCGCAACTATCAACAATTGGATTACGCCTAGACATTAAAAGAATAAGTTCGTACAACTGTGAACTTTCGGTCCCTTACACCAAATAAACTGACAGTCGTCAACCAATAAAAAGTGAGGACAATACCTCAAAACTCATAAAGGAGAAACAAACTAGTAATCTATCAAAGGATCCTCTTGATCTCACTTTACATAGGTATATCAAAGCAATCTATCAATTAACTTAGAGGAATATGGATTTCTTAAGTGCACACGAATGATAGTTAGGGTTAGCAAGAATATGGCTAGAAAATTCATCAGTTTGGAAGACATGGAAATTGATATATATAACTGTGCATCAATATAGACAGGAAATCACCACTATCCATTGCAACTGTTAGATATCCGTTGAACAATAAGGCAAGTGCTAACCCTATGAGGTTAACTGTTACAACAAATATGAGATCCGTTATAACGGGTGTAAGAGGATTTTGTTCTAGAGATTTTTGGATAAAATTTATACATAAATAATTTATTTAGTTACAACAACTATAGGGATCCGTTATAACAGTTGTGGCCTGATTTCTATTGAATTTTGTCTCGAGGTCATTCGTTATAACAGATGTGAGATCCGCAACAACGGTTAAATCATAAGTACATTCTGAAGCTTTTTGGATAGAATTTGTATAGAGATGAATTAATTAGTTATAACGGTTAGAGTGTAAATACACTATTATACTTAATTTAATCTTAAGATTGCTTTGATTATCATTGTTACTTATAATTCTAATCTAACCTAAGTCTTTATTGAGATTTTTATGCATATTTTTCTACTTATGCTTTATATCTATATTTTATAAACTCAAAAAAATTATTAAATTTTTATGTGATTATTTTATAAATTGACAAATATAATTTATTATAATTTTGAGAATTATTTATAATAATAAAAATGAATAAAAAGATAATTAGGGCCTATTTTTTATTAATATCACTACAATCTCATCCTCATTAATGTTTAGAATACTAGTGTTATTTTTGGAATAACACTAATTTTTATCAATCCAAACACACCTTTAGAAACGTTCTGATAAAAGTAGGATGCTTTGAATTATACCCAACTGAAATTGGGATAAATAATAATAGTTAGTAATAATAAAGGTTAATAATAATAGTAACAACAATAATATATCTCCATATACCTATTTCACATCCGTACATTATCGGCTATAAACTTCAAGAGCATAATTAAGAATGAACGTGCTTTATTCACCACTGAAAATTATTTTCCTCCAAGTTTGAATAGGTCGACTTTATACTATTTTTGTCAATCCAACAAGCATTAATTAATAATAATGTTACTTTCTGAGTGACTTGAGATATCGGTTTTTAACATTACATGGTTATATATCTAGAAGGACCGGGGCGACAACACAACAAGACAACAACTTCATTACAGGATGGGAAGAGACTTGGAGGTCCAACAAACAGAGAGCCTGGACATCGATCATGTAGGAAATTTGGAAAGAAAGGAATACTCGCATCTTTTGGCAGGAACTCAACTCTCAAGATTCAACAACTCATTCAAGACAACATCGACATCTGAACCCAAGCATATAACACCTAATTAGGCACTGTAATTGGAGAATAGGGAGAATAATTAGATCAGGATCTAGTGGGTACAATATCAATAATGTAATCTAAATTTCTCTCATCTGTAAACTCTTCTTCTTTTTTTTTATTAATAAAAATTATGGTAAGCAATTCACCTACAACTTAAAAAAAAACCATTACACGGTTATTTAGTGGATTTTATTTTGGATTGTGACTTTTGAAGCCCAGCATATATATTTGGCTGGAGTCTCCAGCATCCAGTGTAGAAATTGAAATAAATCTACAAGGAATTTTGCACCTGTAGCACGTTTTCACAGAAATAAATACAAGTATGAGACCAAGTCAAACGAGATCATTCCCTTCTTTCCGGCCCCAGAAAGTGAAAAAGCGAAGAAGCATAAAAAGAATTGGAAATTGGAAATTGGGAAGAAACCCAAGCGAAGAATTGGAAATTGGGAAGAAACCCAATCCTTCGTAATGTAGTTTGCAACCAATCGAAACCCAAGCGAAGAAGCATAAAAAGAATTGGAAATTGGGAATATAGCTTTTGCCACTATCTAGCATTGCAAGCATTAGGCAAAGATACAAGGCTCTCTGGCTACAGTACATTTTATACAATTGAAGGACCTTACTCAACAGAAAAATGCTTACAGCCCAAGAGAGGTCTCCATAAAACCAAGAAAACAACAAATATAAAGGTAAAACAGGATGTGAAGTAAAATAGTAGCTAGCAGAGTACAACACAAGCATTTCACACACACACACAAAAGTTCAAGACCATGATCATCAGCAGATTTCTGCAGAAAGTGGTAAAAGCAAATTATTGAACTACAAGTAGTCTTTTATGATATTCCAAGAACACAAGTACCCGTCCTTCCAACTAGACTTAATTAAGAATTATAGTTGCATCAAAGTTAAACCAACAAGTGCGCCAGTAATAATGAAACAAAACATGTATCTTATCTTCTGAAATGCTTTATCTGGGGCAAGAAGCTCCATGTTTCAATTTCTAAATCTAATTCCTCCAGACTTCCGTCACCATACATTATCTGCCACATTTGTAGATTACAAACTCAGATCATACCAGCAAAACTTGTACCAGTATCACATATTAACGACCAATTTGCCTCTGTTGTTTTTAATATAGTTATCTTATAAATCAGTTGCTGGACTTGTCAAACCTTTAATCACATTATGCTGTCCACCAACTAGGTACCAGTCAAGTATTGTACCATTGCAATTATTCCAGCCTCTGAACAAAGAAATCATACAATACCACATAAAACTTACAGTATGCATGCGTCTCTCATCATCATAGCTGTAAATATATCCTTCTACCCACCTACAAAATTCATTTTTATGAAAAAAAAATGAAGCAAGAGAGTAAAAATAAAGAGAAGACCTGAAAAGAAAGGAAATAAGGAAAACAATAAAAATCAAAAGATGAAATGAAGAAAGGGATGTACATTTGATGGCTATGTCGCCAGACTCGTACAAGAGATTGTATACAGTCCTTGGTCAAGGCTCTTTTTCTTTTAAGCAGCATTAAATCTCCACCTTCTGAATTTAAAAATGTCAATCAACACATGTAAGACACCGTTTTCAATGAATAAAGAATTTTTATGAAAAAAAAACAAAAAATAAAGTATTTATCATTCTTTTGCAAATAAGAAACATTTTTATGTTATTTCCAAAACAAAACTGTTACAGCTGTAAGTGATTTTAAGAAGACTACATAATAATTTCACATGAAGATAATGTGAGGTTGGTCAAAGGTAGATTTGCCTCTCAGAAATACCAAATTTCCAGAGACATAATCTCTATTAGTTTGTTTGTCTTCTTCGCAGGACACAAAATCACGGACGTCTTTTGCTAGTACAAATATACTTCAGGGTCTCCTTTGTGTAAACAAGAAACCCATTTATTGAATTTTTAGAAATAAAAAAAATTAAAGGGAAAATATGAAAAAAACATACTGCCAAGCTTTTCTTTGCAATGTAGAGAACCACAGTGACAATCTTGGTCAGCGCCAAATTGAACAAACCTGAATTTTACTCCACATTTTAGAATATGACAAATCAAAAATTTCTTTTAACTGGTAGTTTAATAAAGGCAAGATAACAAACATGTAATCATAAGTCACATCTTCTCCTTTCTTTATGTCGTGTAGGGCAAAAATACCTACTCTAGTTTCCCCCTCAACTCTCCTACAGGAACAAAAAGTTACATATATATATATATATATATATATATATATATATATATATATATCAAATAAAAAATTTAACTGTTACCAGCAAATATATAATGCTTGCATACTTTCATTATCCTAAAACAACTAGTAATGTTATATGACCAGTCAATAAAGTAATTGTGCACAACTCAACCTTACTCGGAAGGAACTAGTTCTACTATTTGCATCTAATACAACATCTTCTAAGATACTTAGAAGTGCTACCAGCAGATAGGTTAGAAATTATCATTATGTTTACTCAGCTCCAAAGAGCAATAGTTCCTTAACCAAAAATATATTAAAGTGCTGGGTTTAACAAAGTGTCTCAAGCTTGAGAGTTATAAAGAAATTTAGTCAAAGAAAGAATAGAGACAACTCAGTCATACTTTCATCACTTAATCATAACTTTGGCGGTCATGTTAATTTTTACAAATCTTATAGAAATGGGAACAGACAATGCAAAATAGCAAAAAAAAAACAAAAAAATTCTGGTAAAACTTGCAATAATCTAAAGAATTAGATAAGATTTCCTAAAAAGGGAAAACTAATAATTTTGAACAAAAGAGATAAGTAAAGAAAGGTTGTGTGATAAGATAAATGTACCATTTCTGCATTTCGGTGTTCGGATCACAGCTATGGTTAATAAAACGAGACTTATTCCCCTTATATGTTGCATCAATTACCATGTTGCTATTGACCTCACAGAGGTAAAAGTTTGTAGCGCCTCTTCTCTTCATCTTCCATAGCCTCTCTTCACATGTTTTATCATCAATAACTGTTCAAAGAAAAAAAAAAACGTACTGCAAATTCTTAACTTTTGAGCAATGGGTACCTGAACCTTTCATTATAGGTCAAAGCAAATTATCAAGTTAAACAACCAGCATGGATTGGAAAATCGTCCAATCCCAAGTTGGATTTGCCACATCGTCTTGGAATCAGCCCGAGGTGAGTCCATTTTGACCCGAGTTACTAGCCCAAGTGAGTTTTCGCACATAATCTCCAATTAGATTGCCATTTCTTCTAAATCAGTGGTCGAGTTTGATACAATTGAGGACTATATAACCAACTCTCATAAAAGAACAAGAGAAATTGAGACGACACCTAATTTGAGAGATTGAGAAGATTTGGGGTGTTTTTGGGAGAACCCTCGATGAGAGCATGGGATAGTCACTGGACACTGGGAGAAGAAAGAACGAAATAGCTGCAATGTTTTACTTATTTCAGCTGGACTAGGTTCATGGACCCTTTTGCATTTAAACATCAATATACTATTTAGTTTATCATACTCCAGGACTCATTACATGCGTGTCTAACATATTTTTATAGTCAGTACGCATAGTGAGTTCTTTTATTTTGTAATTTTGGGGACTAGCTTTTCTACGAAAGACAACCATCCAATATGAATACAAATTTTGGCTGAATATCTGATAGATATATAGCATGTACATACTACACCATACAGTTGTTCCCGTCAAAGGTAAAATTACCGTTAATTAGAAAATCTTCTCTGTATTTTGTTCTTATATCAATAACTGCGAAGATCAGAAATTCATTTGAATCGTATTGTATTAGTAGGTTAATCGAGTATAATCATTTTTCTTCACATAATTTCTTCAATCAAGTATGTCATATTTCATTTTTTATGTGTTTTTGTCTGTGTGAGAATGCATCAGATTACCTTTTTAGCTAATAGCTATGAATGTTTGCATTGTATTAAATTAGTGCATTGTTTGAGTGCAACCGTTTGTTCTAACATGACTTTTTTGACAAAAAAATTACAATTTTTTTTAATGAAATATAAGCAGTTTTGAAAATTCTGAGTTTCCAATCCGATTCATCCAATTCCGGCCGGTTAATCCAATCCGAGTCCACGCCCAATTTACCGATTCCGCTTCCAACTCCGATTTTGAACCATGACAACCAGTTTTTAGTAATAATAAGTTTTATTAAATTAATATTATTAAAAATAAGAGTGAGAAACGTAAAATTTCAAATATACGAATGGCAGCGCGCCACTGTCAGTGGCGCGTTTCATTATTTTTACGAAACGCGCCACTTTGGCAAAACACGTAGCGCCTCTCCATCTCACTTGCGCGGGGTTTGGACGAAACGCGCCACTGACAGTGGCGCGCTGCCATTCGTATATTTGAAATTTTACAGTTCTCACTCTTATTTTTAATAATATTAATTTAATAATAATTATTATTAATAAAAACTACATGACAACCAGTATAACAGTAGTACTCATCTGTAAACTGTTGATGTATTTTTTTCTACAATAATACATGTGATAGTGACCCATGCCAGACTAATGCTTCATAAATAGGTCTCTAGGTACTGAATGTTGGAATGGACATGAAAATTTACTTTATTCAACTTAGCCCTATAATTTTTTTTCATAAATGAAGGAAAAAAACATACCTTCCCCCACATATTCTATTACAAACTCGCCTTGCTTTATATCTTCTTCTGCTACTAAGCCAAACCCACATTTCTCTGTCTGGAGGAGAGAGAATAAATACAACAAGTGTTAATAATATCAATCTTATAAACACGATGAGAGAGAGAGAGAGAGAGAGAGAGAGACACACACACACACACACACACAAAGAATACCTTGACCACTTTCAATTTCTTAACAGGCCTGAGCTGGAAGGGTTTATTAGCACAAGTGCCATTGCACTTGCAATTACTAGAGCAACAGGAGAACAACATCCTATCATTAATTAACAAAAATCAAATTAATTGGCAATTAATGCAGTTCAGAGATGCATTTCTTGCACCAATGCATTTTCAATGGTGGGGCATCATACCAGTACCATGCTCTTATACTACTGATGCAATTAGGGTTGCCAGTTGGTTTCAGCCAGAAGCTCATAGCAGAGCATAATAGGCAATAGCATAGAAACTTAACCATGAAATTGAACAAGAAATGTGCACATTAAACTAGAAAATGACAAACATAGAACAGCAAGCAGGGAGACACGGTCTCCTATTTAACAAACTCATCATTCCATATAAATATATAATATGAAATCATGCAAATTCTCTTGCCATGCTAATCAAATAAATCAACACAAAGGAAAATGTAAAAGAATATAAAAGAACAAGTGAACTACTAAAGGAAAACATACGTGCAATGACAGTCCCCATCACAACGGGTAGAAGATTCATTTAAAGGCTCACATGCACAAAATATGCCATCATCTTCAGGTCGCCTTTTAGTTAAATAAATATCTTTTCACATATCAAGGTTGATCAAATGATTTCAGGTTTCATCCAAAATTAGAAAAACAAAAATGATAATGATAAAATACAGCTTCAATCCAAGAAAAGTAAAAGAATGGTATAAGCAAAATGAAGAAAATACCCAGAATGGTATAAGCGGGTATACATGTATAGCATCTCACAGGGGTGGTACATGAAAATCAACCTATACCATATTCCAGTCATAGGTACAAACATTAACAATACAGTACCTACAAATTTTTTTTTTAAGTAGTAGGCGAAGAGACTACCAATTGATTTCATTAATAAAATTAAAAAGAGTTACACAAAACAAAAATAGTCAGAAAAGAGAAATGAAAGAAAAGATTCTTTTAAAATTGACTTCGATTTTTTTTGTTTTTTAAAAAAAGGATACTGCGCTTAATAGCAATATAAGTCTCGCCGCCTCTAAAAAAATCATCAGGAAGAGAAAACTCAATTTGATCTCCAATTTGCGAAAGACCCCTTGCAAGTTGTTCAAATACAGGCCCAAATGTGGTTTCTCCTTTCTGGTGGTGCATTAGAAAAATAAAAAGTGATTGAGAAATGAGCCTGGCAGGTTGGATGAAACTTGAAAGAGAAAGAGAAAGAGAGAAAGAGAAAGAAGAGAGAAGAAGATAAAAGAGACCTTGGTGAAGGGGGCGAGAGGAGAGGAAGCTTCAATGCTCAGTGAATCGAGCATGGTAGGCGGATGAGGCGGGGCCCAGCGCCACTAGTAAGGAGGGAGACGGGAGTGAGTAGTAACTAACTAGTAAGGAGGGCTGTTGGAAGAGCTCGGAGAGAGAGGCGACTGGCGATTGGCGAAGGTGGAATGGAATTATGATTTGGGCCTCCGAACTGCCTCCTGCTAGGTCAGGTCAGGTCAGGTCAGTCCAGTCCAGTCCAGTAACTCCAGTCCCACTTGTTCTATCCTGCGTTCACTTCTATCTTCCATCTTCCATCTTCTACCTCCTCTTTGTCGCCTTTTCTCCAAATCCAATCAATCCATCACTCCGGACCGGATGCGATGGTCCAGACCAATACTAGTACAATGCCCGCGCTATACAGCGGGTCACTTTTAAAATTATAAAATAACAAAAATCAAAGAAACATCAACTTTAATCCTAAATTCTTAATATCAGGAGTAAAACGATGAATCGCAAACTTCGAGCAACAACACTCTTTTCTCCACTCTTTCACTCTTCTTCTCGAGCATGCATCTTTTGTTCCTTGATAATTGAAAAAAAATGAGTAAAATATACGACAAGTGCAACTTATTAACTAGAATATTGATGCATTAAGAATACAAAACCAACTTTTCAACTAATCATAAACAAAATTAATAATAATTGAATCCCATCAATCAATTTCTGCATCCACAATAAAATACACAAATAACAAAACATCAATTTATCGAAATCACAGATGAAAGCGTATTTAGATATTTATATTGACCAAATGACCTAATATCAACTTGTATACACCATTTTGATCTTGATCTAAGATAGAAATAACATCAACTCCAGCACTTGATGCTTATATAAAATTTCACGCCCCAAAATAAATAGAATAAAGCAAAAGGATGCTGATATCTACCTCACCCAAAAATAAAGCAAAGGGATAAAGTACGACCTTAGTTGCTACATCGAAGGAGATAATTATCCATAAAAAAAATAAAGAAATAGATAACAAAATGAGAAACTCTCTACATCAACTAGAAATCAAAGGAGAGTTCTTAATTTTCTCTATACCAATCAGGGGTTCAAAGAGAAAAACTTTCGGATATATTGAGATATCTAATAAGCCAGCTAAATAATAATATAATAAAAATGAAATATAATCCATAACTTAATATGGCTCACATACTCTAAATACTAAGGATCAAAATCCTAATCACTTTATTCAACTTAGAGAAAATAATATAATATAATAGATAATAATATGGATTGAAATAGAAAACTCTCGTGACACTATCGAATCCATCAAGTGATGAACTTCGTGAATGACCGTCAGGCAAGAGTACACAAGTATATAGAGACAAAGGGGCCCCATAGGCGATGTGACCTAAACATAACTCGTTTGTCTGGTTATATTAGACATTTGATGACTGGGACCATCCGACCCGCCTCTCTACACTCCCAAATATATTTTATGTATGTTTTAAACTAGATTTTTAAATAACTAACATAATAATTTAATATTAAGTATAATTTAAGTTACTAAATATTTCTAAAAACTAACCCTATCTCGGGACTAACTCCTGACCCTAACCCTACTCCTAACTACATACAAACTAACATGTTAATGACATGCAAATTCTGGTAGGTCAAATATAATGGTTAAAGTACCGTATGTGTATAACAAAACAAGTATAGGTCTCTAATAAAATGGTTGGACAGAAAATACCGCAATTCAATTTATTCTAAAAATAAGTTTGGTTTGGATTTCTAATTCTAAAAAAAGAAAATCAAATCATAGGAGCCCATACCTAAGAGTGCTAGTAAGGATCGCGTAGTTGCTCTACTCCGAAGACAGCACGTCGATCTCAGGGCTGACGTCCGCGTCTATGGAGTCGGGAACGACCTCGTATTCCGTGAGTGGATTTGAGTCAACTATATCACCTATTATCGATTTAATTAATTTTTCATAAGTTTTAAGTGAACTATTTTGTAAGTCTTATTTAATTTATAAATGGAGTCCCGCATAATGTTCAATTGGATTTTTATATTTTCTTAAATTTTTGGCAACATATTGGCTATAATTATAATGTGCCAGAATGTTTACGAGTTTATATTTGTATCATTCGTATTATGCTTATAGTTTAATTGCTTTACAAGTTTACAATTACAATGAAATAGAGGGATTATAATTACGATAAAATAAAGAAATTAATTAATATATGATGTTTTATAATTTCTATTTAGCTACCTTATTATAATCTATGGTATATGTTTAATAATAATTGAAGGCGGATCTTATAATCATTTCTCGTTTATTTAAGTTTACGTATTAATCCATGAATACCGTCAAACCTTTCGGGGTGACATCTAATTAATAGTCATATTTTAGATTAGATCACTTTTAATTATCTTAAAACTCTTAGTTATTGGGCCTTTATTAATTATTTCTATTCCTAATTAAAATTAAATTAGTTAAAGTCAATTTATCGGCCCAATAAGATTTTGCTTATTAAATCCTGCTTAGTAATTATGAGCCTAATTATCCTATTCAATTTCATTTTCTTTTTCTTCAACCATTTCTAAAGCCATTTTAGGACCTTTAAATCCCAACTATTATAGCCACATGTACCAAGCAGAGGCGCAAGGGTGCACAAGCATGCTGAGGATAGTAAGACAATAATCAATAGGGCAGTTCAACATGGGATCAACAGTTATAAACCAACACATCAAACCAGCAAAGACAAGAAGTAACACAGTATGACCAACAAACAACACACCCTAGGAACAAGTCAAAGATATCATACCAATATATATACTAGAAAAATCGGGGCCAAATTAATACAAATCGGCAAGAACTACTAATAAGCCCCAAGTCAACCAATTCTCAAGGGAATAAAGTGTAGCCTTTATACTATAGGTCATTTTTAGTCCCCCAACAATTTAACCGGTGTCGTATCGGTATAAACCACTATATAGACAATTAACTCAAAGAATAGAAAAGGGGTTAAGGGTGGATCAAGTATAGTACTAATAAAAGCAACAGGTTCATCAGATCAAGTTCTAATACCATTTAAGGGCCTCAAACCAACCAGCAACCGACATATCAACCGAGCATAGGGATCACAACATAATTGGCAAATCAGTCACAAAATAAGTCAAATTAGGTACAAACTCATCAAAAAGACCATGTCTAAGAGTCAATGGATCTCATAGACATAGTGGTACCCCTACATAAGTAAGTAAATCGATAAATAAATATCACAAAGCGAGAAAACAAGGGAACAAAGGTTAGGCTAGGCGGTGCAGATGCGATTTTGGTCAAGGGATAATTATCGGATTATAATAGTTTATCGGGTTCAAACTCATTAACTAATCGGATATTAAATAATAATAATAATAATTTAATATATATTCTTATCTAATAAAAAAATATTAAAATAATAACATTTTATATATTAAAAATAATAACAAAATAAAGCTCAAAGTAATAGATAATCAAGTTGACAAAAAAGTTTTCCTCTACGGAACTTTATATTTTAACATCTTTGCATAATTATTTCATTATGGACGATATTAAATATTTTTTCTCAATAAAAATAATCAGACAATCGAGGAGGGTAAAAAATTTTCCGGAGAGGGAAGACAACAGATTACCAAAAACATTATCTAAAAACACTATTTTTCAAAATTCGGAGAGGGCAGCTGCCCCCTGCCTCACATGGATCTGCCCCTGAGGCTAGGTTTACTAGTAAATAGTCAGGAGGTAAGCGAAAATGATAGGAGAGTTTTTTTGGGTGACGATGGCGAGCTCCTCCTCAGAACTCACTGGCCAAGCCCTTCCCCTTTTAAAATCAATTTAGCAACTCGAGTGTGCATTATTTTTACCAGTTAATTTTTAGTTTAACCTTAGCACATGAGATTTAAAGCAACCAGAGGAGAGGAATGGGAGGCACATACTTTCTTTTAAAGGGAGTAGCTGACAAAGTGTGGGGTACAATCAATGGGTTGCATGTTCAGGGATTGGGCAAACGGGATGGTGGGAGGTGACAGGGATAAGAGAGATGAGAGGTGCATGTATAGTTATTGGGCATGGATGGCGGTGGCTCAGAGATTGTCACCAAGCCACGCCAATTAGGGATATGATAGAATCTACGGTGACAAGAAATTGAATATTGGTCGCCCTTGAAAAGACAAGAAACGAAGGGGTAATTGCGATATCGGGTGGACAAGGAGAGGAGATTTTGCATATCGGTTGATTATTATTTTTAGTTGGTTTTAAATTTTCTAAGTTCAATTACTATTATTGTTATGTTTAAATAATTATTACTATTATTATTCTACCATTGTTTATTTTTATCGTTTGTTATAAATTCTTATTTATTTATATTATTATTATTATTATTATTATTATTATTATTATTTTTATATTATTATTATTTTGCTCGCTTTTACTTTTTGATTTGTAATTATCGATTTTGAGATCACTTATTTTGTTTGTTGCTGTGAATATTCAATTGGTCTTAGTTTATAGTTTGTTTATTATTATTTTGTACTAGTTTTTGTTCTATTTCAATAATTACTAATTATATATTTTTATTTTATTGATTGATTTCGGATTGGTTTAGCCTAACTTAATTGACTTAGCTTAAGTGCTTTAAAAATTTTTAGAGCTAACATAAAAATAATATCAACTAAATAGATTATGTTTATGTCTTTTTTATGTGTTATTATATTATATCAAACAATACTCCAAATCTAAAATAAGAAATATAGTAAAACGACCAATGAAAAATACACTATGTTGAATATTGAAAAAGTGAAAAGATTGCCCCCGCTAAGCTTAATTAGAAACAATGAAACCAATAAATAAAATGTCAAACAAATCTCATAAGAGAAACCTAATTTAAAAGTAATAAATTATAAGGTATTAATTCAATAAAAGCAATTTTGGCCCAGAAAAATAAAAATTCTTTTCTCAATAGGTATTTATCTTTTTGCCTAATAATAAGATGGATTAAAATATAGAAACCAAAAATATATCTACATTGTTCATTTGATTATGTCATTTTTATCAACCATATATACTATAAAACTACAACCTAACTAATTATGTTTTCTTACAACTTAACACGTGCAGAGTAGCGAGTGGGAAGGGAACAAACATGCGCTTACTGTTCTTTTCAGCATGCCAAAACTTGATAACCAATAACATATAAGCATGTAAGCAATTAAAAGCTCTTCCAATAATTATGATATATTTACAAGTGCCCTTAACATAAGAATAATACCATATGCCCCTCAAAATCAAAAGCTTTTGTCCATCGAAGACTCTGAGGCATGATAAATTCACATATTCCTTGATTCTCTACGAGTAACCAAATTATCCCACATATACAATCTTGTCGACGGGGAAGTAAAAGATATATAAGTGTTAGTTTAGTGATCTAGAGGATCAATCATTTATGATGATATTTTTATTTTGTTTTATGTATTGATGATTTATATCATTTTGTTCCTATAGTTTTAATATTTTATGTTAAATCATGAATTTTAATTAAATAATAACAATAATTAAGATAATAATCAAAGTAATAATTAAAATAATTTAACGTAAATAATCAAATAACTTAAAACCAATATATATGATTAAATAAATAGATAAATAAAGCTTATAATAAATTATAATAAATTTATTTTTATTTACGAATGACTTACTAAATAAGTAAATAGAAACCTAATTTCAAATAAATTAAAAAGGTTTAATTAATAGTCAAATGAAGACAAATTTAAATTGGAAAATAAATAAAAATATATAAAGAATTAAATTAATTAGATGAGATACAATCAAAAAAAAATTAATATAAACTCGAATGATAAAATCTGACAATGTCTTAATATTAAAATTAAAGCTAAACTGAAATTAAGAGAGAAACTAACAATAATTGAGAATCAAAATTTTAGAATTTTGTAACCTAACCATATAATGATACAATATTAACAAAATTTGTATGAAATATGAAATTTCTGAAGTTATGTAATGGGTTAGAGTAATTCATTTTAAAACCCACGTGATCATGCCACACGAGCGAATACAAAGTTCATGCCTCCTTTGATTTAAAAATGTTGAAATAAATCTCTCTTTGACCTGAACAATTCGTGCAGCTTGTAAATGACCGAACTGCCTACACAATACCTGTCATATCCGAACCCTCTCTCCCCAAGATTTTTGCTACCCATTCCGACAAAGTTAGTCCCGCCGGTGTCGTGACGTTGTACTTTCCTATATATTATGGACTGTATATTGTTTTGTTTATTCTAAGATTTATTTTATGTTATTCATTTAGCCTTCCGTATGCATGTTTTGTCGTGCGTACGTGGCGGGATTAAGCACCCCTAATCCGATTTAATTATTTTGGGGTGTAACAATAATTGTTATTAAAACTCTGAATTATCCATAGTCTAATATCATTAGCATGAAACACTAAATGATAATATTGACTAGTTTGTGGATTAATGCGTGATCATGTTTCATAGATCACTGATACGAAATATCTATTTGATCACATAAATATACATGTATGGGATGCATGATATTGAACCTGACCTACTTTGACTTGCTGTATAGATTGTATTTGTGTCATCAACAAGGTCATAAATTAGTATTAATTCTATTATCTGAGATATTCATAATTCTAGATAATTAATGTATATTTTTATGTGATTATCAAACGTTGTTTTTTAATCGAGAGCTATAAAAGTAATTTCCGAATATACATAAATTATGCTATGAATTATGGATAGTCAAT
Source organism: Schoenoplectus tabernaemontani (assembly GCA_037127355.1). NCBI lineage: Eukaryota > Viridiplantae > Streptophyta > Magnoliopsida > Poales > Cyperaceae > Schoenoplectus > Schoenoplectus tabernaemontani. The sequence goes on from CM073756.1 coordinate 28,303,889, forward strand.
AGGATATTTTATTCGTCTCATTTCTTATGAGATTAGTGATATTCTCTAGTCTCCTTGATGAAGTGATAATTATTATGCATATAATTTTGTGATTATGAGATGATCACATATAAATAATTATGTATTGAGGATCAAGAAAATAATTAATGATCAATGATGACACATTCCGACGCTTGACATTAATTAATAAATATTACGTGACAAAAGAATTAAATGATCACGATTTATCTGTGTTTGATGGGTGATCATAATGCATTGCTAGATGTCAATTATGATTTATAAATTAATGTATATTAATTTATTACTGATCATGATACGGATCCTGCTAAGTCGCTCTATTTGACAAGTTGAAGCATAGTAATTAATTATGCGGAGTATGATTAATTAAATTTGATTGGATTAATTTTGGCGAGCCCTAAATTATAGATGAGATGCACTTGAGCTCGGAACAAGTTCAAACCCAATAAAAAGTATTCAGCAGAAAAAAAGAGAGACACACATGGCAGTAGAGGTTATAACCATCCCACTCCCATTAGCACTAATTAAACATGGTTAGTTTCTTTTGTCCGTGGGCTCTCTTTGGTTCGGCGAAACAAATAATGATGGTTAGTTTTTTTTTTATTTTTCCCGCCCATAGCCGGGCTCTTGTTTTTTGGCTGAACAAAAAGTGAGGAAGAACAAAAAAAAAAACTACCTGCCGAAAGCATTTCATTTGTTTGTGTTTCCAATCCAATTGATCAATCTCTCTCATGTGTTAAGAATCAAAGGATTTGAATTTTTGTTCTATTGGAGATCTAGCAATCTCGCTTCGACGCGTCAAAGGGTGCACGCGGTAGAGTCTTCACGCTTGAGAAGTTTTTGAGAGACGAGATCAACATCGATGTCCTTGCGGTGATTGGTGAACGCGCACGCAACCACCATTCAAAGGAAGTCGTCGCGCTTGATTACGATACCAAGTAAGACACTACTAGAATTTGAGTTATTACCGTGGTTAGTTGATATTTTTTCCGTGTTAAATCTGGGTTCTACGGAAATAAGGAGACTGACGCGTGACGCTTATCATTTATGTAGACAAGTCCACAGAAAAATTTGCACGGAAATAAAATCCACGGAATATAGTCTACCTTTTCACTAAATACTTCGAACTCTCTATTTCACGGAAATAAGTACGATCTTTCACGGAAATACTCTACTCTCATCACACCCATTCTTTTCCGATTCATTTTCCCGCCTCTTTCATTTTCAGCAATAACAATTCCCTTCTTTAACCTAAATGAAATTTCAATCTCCGCCAAAAAATTTGGAGATGCCGCCTGTTTTACTCCAATCCTTTTTAAGGATCGATTGGATCCATGTTTTTTTTAGTTAACCCAAAATTTGAAGATGTCGTCTCTTTCATCGTCCTCTCCTCACCTCCTCTGTTCTCTAACCAAAACCAAACCCTCCACCTCCTCTGTCCTCTTCCTCTCCCTTTCTCAAGAACACGAAACAATCCAACTCTTTCTCGCCGAACGGTTGATACTTCGCCGCTCTCTCCCGAATCAACCTTAAAGGTGCGAGCTTTATTTTTTTTTCCACAATTCGTTTCAAATTTGTGCTTAATTTGACTGTAATTTTCTGAAATTTGTTTAATATTCTTTAATTTTTAGGTATGGGATACGAACTCTGGAGAAATCGTGGCTTATTGGAAAGATCCCGACTTAGTTGCCGTCTACTCTTGCATTGCGTACTCTAATGGTATATTCATTAATTTTATCTTGTTAAAGTCATCAAAGTCCTAATTCTATCTATATTGGGTATCTATATTGGCATTACTACAGAACTTCAATATTTCTTACAGAATTATTGACATTACTCACAGGAATATTAACATTACTCACAGAAATAATGACTCTAATTTTATTTTTATAGTTGGTGTCATATTTGTTCTTCTAATAGAAGAAATAAATCAGGTAATTAATATTTATTGGCTCTTCTATCTCTATCTTGTTACAGCTCTAATTTTTCTTCCTTGTCCAAATCAAACATGCAGAAACCTATTCTGTTTTCTTAAATTTGATATTAGGAGGTACTGCTTTGTTAGGAGTTCAACATCCTACTTTTCATGTAACAAAGATTGAATTTAAGACAATTATTGTGAGGTACTGTTTTATTGATAACATACTAATTTATATTACTAATTTCACTCATAGGATCATCATGGTCTCATTCCTCAGTCATTTCAAAGAGTTATGAGGATGCATGTAGCTTTAACTCAGGTGAATTTTCAGCTTTCTATAGTGAGAATTGTGTGCAGACAAATAAGGTTTTGATGTTTCACAATACTAATTTTTGTTGTTCACTGTATGTTGTGCTTGTAGGGTCATAATCTCATTTCTCAGCCAACTCAAGGACATCATATGCTTTTCAATTATAGCAATATAGTAGTTGATATAAGGGTTTATATTTTGGCAGTTCAATACCTATATTTTCTGATTTGATGTACTTCCAATTGATGTTTTTATATGCTACATTATTTTTCTGAATTTATTTTCAATGCTTGATTATTTTAATTTGTCATCAGTTGACAATTAGAAAACAAAACAATTCACATTACTGACAGCAATAATCAAAAGTTACTGAACAATGTGGTGTTACTGAACAAATAATGTGGTGTTACTGCCAGAAATAATGTGCTTTTACTGACAGAAATAATGGGTTCACCTATTGTAATTTTTCTTAAAATATGCGTAAATTAATTAATAATAGAAAAATAATAATGTGGATGAATAGAATTATTCCGTGACTTGAAAGTTATTTCCGTGGAAGTAAGAACCATGAGACGTGAAACTATTTCCGTAGAATCATTTCCGTACTTAATTCCTCGGAAAAGGATTATCTCCGTGGTATTCTACGGAAATAATATTTGTTCTGGCGATGAAAGTACCGTGGAAGTCTTTCCGTGGGTAATTCACGGAAATGACGTCTTTTTCGTGCTTGAGTCCACGGAATAAGCGTTTTTCCTTCCACGGTAATAACAACAATTTTAGTAGTGAGATATATTATTCATAATTTTATTTGTTAGATTTGAATTTTACACACTTGATCCTTGATTTTCAATTTGATTGCATGAAAAATTTTGAAATTCCACATCTCATGCATGTCACGAATCCAACAACAAGTTTATATTTCATTTTTATTGTATGCATGATATGTCATGAACAGGAAATATATGATGATAAGTTGCTAATAGAAGACTCCCAGCACAAAAAAAATAATAATAGTAATAATAACAAATTCAATTAAGAAAATTAATGAAATACTTACCTGAAATGCAGAGACAATGTCCAAAGAATTGCCCTGATAATGTCCAGGCTGCAACTTCTTCAGGTGTGAACTTCAGCATCCATGTATTCATGTTTACATGAGTAAATATTTCTTGAATAAAAGTAGCCATACCATTCTCTGTTGCTTAGGGTTGGCATTGGCGAGAGCACCAATGTAAATGAGCTGCATCATCCCAGACATCTCACACATGGGTGGACCCCAATTTCATAGGGAAGTATCATGCCACTAGCAACATCAGGCATTGGATCCTCAGGCCCCATGTTATGTCCTGATGGATAACGGTTCATGTGGCCGCTAGGGAACAACTGGAAGCACAAACAGAATGGATCATCAAAAAAATTATATAGAAAAGAAAATACGTATAGCACTGTATAGGAAATGATAAATTCAAGCACCATAAAACATAGTCGTGTGTATTACACTTACTCAAAATTACTGATAACATACAATTCTAGGTTTACGAGCATTGTATGTTTGTATTTCATTCGCTCTCATACACCCATAGCTCATTATACCTAAATCAAGACCTTATGGAAAAAAAGCAAAACAAGAGAAGAAAAAGAAAAGCACATGGCCACATCATTTAAGTTCAGTACAATAAAATGAGACGATTATAAAATTTTATAATTTGAGTGAATCTGTTATGCCATCTGAAATTATTACAAACGTAAAGAAAGAGAAATCTGAACTTACAACAAGATTGAGAAAGATTGGCAGAGGGGTTGCGTGCGAAGAGTTGGCTGGTATGATGTTCTAAAAAACAAAATTAGATCAATGAGGCACTCACTTAGCCTAGTGATTTGAGTATTTGACTCGTGCCTCGTGTTGAAATAAATAATAGAACCACTTCATGCACCATGAGTACTATTTGGAGCTTGCTCGACATTTCTATTGGTCAGAACTCAGACGCCGGGTTCATTCAACATCATTATTTAGTGCAAAAATAGTACAGGATGCACCACACCAGGTTGGAAGATTCTTGCATCTCCTAAATTTCAGAAAAGTGAAATTTCCCTCCTATCTTATTTTCTTTTCTTTTATTTTTTTTAGAAAGGCTACAAGCTATAAGGCTACAACTGCCAGAGTTATGTGATGCATGGCCTACATTTATTTTTCACCTTTTTCAACTCTCTCAAGGTCAGAGTGCAATTACATGTTGTCTAGGGACAACCAGTAGCCCAGTACACTAAACAAAGACAATGGACCATTACATGGATTTTTCTAGAACAAGGTATTTCAAAGAGCATTAGTTATCAAATAATAAAATAAAGCTTGCCCAAGAATACACATTAGGTGGTAAGTTATGTACTTGTGACTGAAAATGCAACAGCTACGTAAGTAAGTATATTAACTGACCTCAGAATTAAGTGGAGAGAGCAAAACAGTGAATGCACCATGTAGATGATATTTAACATGCATGAATGAAATGCTTGGGCAAAAATACTTCAAATTCAAATAAAGTTAAATTAAATAAGAATGAAATTAATTTTCTCGAGAAAGCACTTACAAATGTATTTTGTGGTAAGAATCTATTATCAGCCAACACATGAGTATTGTATATGTGCGCCTCATCAGAGCCCTTCTCTTGAAAACCTCCAAGGGACAACCAAATAACTCAAAAGCAAGTAGAATTTCTTTCATCAAAAGAGCTAAAATAAAAGAAATGGTTAAATCTTTAGAATGAAAAATGAAATAATTTACCAACTGATATCTTGTCATGTCTAGGTTACGGGGGTATCAAGTGCCAACCTTGACATGCATTTTGGGATAGCAATTGTTGACTTGCCCTCACCTATTTATCGGCAGGTGAATTAACAATTGTTTTCTTTATATGAAAATTGAGAGTAGTACATTTCTTCTTAATGTTCTTCCCACGATTGTTAATGGCGGAGAGAAGAAGATTGAGTCCAGCGCTACAAGCGCCGCTGCTCCAGTAATGGAAAGGATTCTCCTCTCTTTCTTCTCCTTCCCTTTCTGGACAAAAACCTACATTTTTATTTTTATTTTCCGTCTTTTCCGTTTTCTTTGGTTGAAAGAGAAGAAAGAGACGGGGAAGAGGAAGGGGTAGGTGGCAATGGCGGATTTGTTCGGAAATGGGAAAAGTGGGGAGAAGAGGGATGAAATCGAAAATGAAAAGGGTTGGGGAAGGTTTTTCACTTTTTTGGAATAGGGAGGAGTCTCAGACTCGTGAGAAATTCCAAGAAGGTTTTTATATAATAGTGTAGATTTTCCTATATCAAGCTAACGCCAACAAATTGCATCTGAATTCTAAGGGTTTCAGCAAATTCCAAGAAGGCGTGAGAACAGCAACAGCAGTCAAGGAAGTTGAGGTACCCAAGAGGCGTACATGTAAATCAACGGAATTGAAGAAGAGGAAGAGAGGAAGGGGGAGACAAAGGGAGGAGCTTCTCGTGCAAGAATAATCCAATAACCTGGCTGCCCAACGTCATTAATATTAATTTGTTCAATGTTTATGTTGCACAAACAAAGAAACCCATCGCAAAGACAACAACAAAAAAAAAAAAAAAAAAAAAAACTCCTCTTCTCTTCAGCAGTTTTTATTATTAATAATTATTATTAAATTAATATTGTTAAAAATAAGAGTGAAAACCGTAAAATTTCAAATATACGAATGGTAGCGCATCATCGTTACATGTCGAAACGCGCGCGTTTTCGTCCAAACCCCGCGCAGCCGCCTCCATCTCACTTGCGCCTACGCGCGTTTTGTATATATAAGAAGTAAACGCGCCACTGCCAGTGGCGCGTTTCGTAAAAAAAAAAAGAGTTTCTATTTATGTTATTATATAAAAAAAACTCCTCTTCTCTTCAGCAGTTTTTATTATGAAAAGATATTTAAACAAAATTAATGGTCGAGAAAGTGATGATGTGGCATGTTTAAAAAGTTTAGAAGTTTAACGCTCTTTATATATTAAGAATTAATTGAGAGAAAATTGATGTATCCAGCAGGATTGAAAGAAAGGGTATGTTTGCTATATTATGTTTTTAATTTTTTTTATTTATTTATTTAGGATTTTACTTGTTTGGACTGATATTTAAGATCAACAATTTAAGTTATTCTTTTGTCTGAATAATGATGGAGATGACATATGAAACTGAAACCAATAAATGGATGAAAAGCTTTTCGTTAGCTATTAATTAATTAGAGGAGAGCAGCTTTTAATAATTAGAGGAAAGCCGAAAAGGTAGTAACTGATGGCTAATCAATGTACATATATATTGTAATATATATATATATGGTTTGTTTAGAGCTTAATTGTGTTAAAAATAAAATAAACATATAATAAAAAAAATGTGATGTGGCATAGCCGTGAGGTGAGGAAAAATCCAACCCTCTCTGTGCATGGTGTGTGAAGTATGACTTCTACGATAAAGTGTGCTGTTGGAGAAATAATAATTAAATGGGGATTACACACAGTTACAAGCACTATATATACCGTACGTGCATATGTAATTAAATACAATGTTGAATTGGATTATCACAACATAAATTGTTTGCTTATTCATACAATGATGATATGTATCACCTATCAGCATGCATCTCGTTACCGTTATAAATGCTGAAAAAAAAAATATATATATATATAGACACAGTTTCTTAAAGGGATATAATTAATTGTGACATTATTTGGTTAATTGACTAATCAGAAATTAGAGGCGGACCGGCGAGAAGAAGGCCCATCATGTCAGCGCCTCCGCCACCGAAGCCACTTGTCAAAGAGGATGAATTGTCTGGTGACGGTTCATGCGAAGGCAACGGAGGTGGCTCGAGATTTGTATGTTTTTGTGCATCATCCAGCTTAGGTTGACTGGTTGGACCGGCAGATGGTTTCTTTCGACTGGGCCGAGGAGGGCTCGGTGGCGGGGTCCGCTCTCCCTCCTCAGCTTCTTTGATAGCATAGCATAGACAGCAAAGAAGCCTCCAACAGTAGTTCTCTTTTTTCGGCGGCTTCACTGATTTTGTCATTCTCTCAATTTTTCTTCTTTTTGAGTGTTGGTTCATATCATTTGTTGCATAGATGGATTAATTAAGGAAGGGAGATCAGAGCTAGCTAGCCGAGAGGGAAAGAATCAGATTCTAATTCCATTTTTGTAGCTTTTTTTGTTGTTGTTGTTATTGCTTTCTTTAGGTAGGTAATCAAATGATCAACATCAACATCAACTACCTTCTTTCGCTTTAATTTTCCATCTTATTAATGCTTTTGTTATTACTAGTACATATACCTCTTACGCGCGGATTCTTTTTCAATATGTAGACTTTTTTAAATGATTTTGATATTTATGAGTAATATTGAGAAATTAAACAAAAGATAAAATAAATCATTGAATGTATTAATTAATTACCTTACTCTTATTGATGATATATTCAAATAAATAAATAAATATAAAAAACTCTTAAAAATTATAAAAATATAAATTATAAATTTCTTAAAAAGATAACCATTTCTTGAAGAAAATACTTATAATAAATGCTAGTAATTGTATCCTCTGTTACACACGGACCATCATATATAATAATTTAATTTTTAACTACAATCAATAATTATGCTAAAAAAATTAATAAAGCCTCATGTAGTGCTATTGTCAAGCAATATTTTTCATATTATATACATCATTGTCATAGCAAATCAACTATATGAGAATGAAAGTAAATGTATATAGTAAAAAGATACGAACCAAGCAACGATATCTTTTTATTCTATGTTTTATATAGAAAATTCATCACACAAATAACATGGCAAATTAATATTACATAATCAAATTTTGAAATAATAATAATAATAATAATAATAATAATAATAATAATAATAATAATAATAATAATAATAATAATAATAATAAATTACTATGTAAAGTTATTCACTGATATTATCGAGATCATTCCTTGAACCAATATCTACCTGTGCACGGTTAGAACCTTTGCACATATATATTAAAACAATTTACTTGTAGTGTGTGACGTTTGGTTTGTGATCTTTGCATTTGTGCATATACATATTTTTTTGCTAGTTTTTGTTTTAGCAGAGAAGAAATCAAATTTAGTGGCACTGTTTTAGTGATTTAAAAAAAGTGTGAATTACACATGAATTTTTTTATATTATTATTAGAAAATATGTCAGGAGCTACTTTTATTTTCAGAAGTTTTTAATTTTATATTTTTGACAGAGTTTTAGCTAATCTTTGTTAAAGGGTTAATCTGGAAATTAAATAACTATCCATACTAATAAGTCAATTTGAATGCCTTAAATATAATATTTTTTTTTCAAATTTCAAATTTAAGCTTTGTTTTACATATAGAATATAAATATGAAATAATATTTTAGTGTCATTTTTATGAAAATATCCAATTTATTAGTTTATTCCCAACATAAGTTTAAATTGAAAAACTGAAGGTTATTTCTGACATTTTCATAATATCTATTAAAAAATTTGTGTAACCAAGATTAGTAACTCATTAAGAAGATTGTTTACAACAAATTTTATGTTTAGAATTTGTTATTTGAGACTATTTTGATTATGTTTAGAGGCTAATTTTATTCAAGTAAATGTACTTGTTCTTACGCGTGGATATTTATATATTTATTATTTATTTATTTTTACTATAATCAGTAGTTATACTCTGTATTTTTTTTTTACTTTGTATATACATTATTGTCATTCACAATAAACTACATGAGAATACAAACAAATGCATACATTAAAAAAAATCTGCACAAAACGATAATATCCTTTTATATAGAAAATTCATCCTATGACAAATTTGTTCACTAATTCTCCCCCAAAAAATGATGAACATTTAGGACATGCTTTAAACTAACAGTACATGGACAAATCTTTCATTGCAAAATCATAACTCAATTTACTGACAATCTGGGATTTTATGGCAAATAAGGAATGTGTCAGTAATGAGAGAGCATCGAATGAGAAGGTGCCCGGTCTTGTGTTTGTAATTGTACCATGACAGAAGAAGTCTCTATTACAAAAGCGTTGCATCTAAACTGGTATTATGTTTCCATATTCACAGTGCAATGGTTGATGTATGACATCAAATTTTATTGCAATATAAATATGCTCTTTTGTATGATAAAAGTAACACAGCTATACAAAGAATGCTAACTGCTAATAAGATTTGGTTTTTTTGAAATAGCAGGCTAACATTCTACTATTGTACTTTATTAATGAAATTAAAAGAAAAAGAGTTGCAAATTTTTTGAGAGAGAAAAGAGTGAGAGGGAGAGAGAGTTGAATAGTATTACAGAGGTGGAAAGATGTTACTTTGAACTTTAGAAAAATACTTATATTACTCCAACGTACGTCATAATCTGAAGAGGTTGACATATAGAAACAAAGCACTAAATAATTACAATACAAATGGGTAACAAGTGAGTCTAGCTAATCCATCAAACGATCTCAAGAGAGTTAAGGAGGAGATGCTTAAACGTGTCAGAGATGAAATTGCGGTCCTTTTTAAGATTTTAAGATTTAAGATTTAAGATTTAAGATAGAGAGAGAGAGGTTACGACATTACGTTAGTTTTCCCGCAAATTCGAGCTGATACCCGAAATAAATGAGACGGAAGGCTGAAGTTGATATAAATTATTATATTATTAAAAAAAGTCTAACGAATTGAAACTGCACCAAAATGCAAGCGGCCGAGTTGATATATCTCACATAATTAGTTAATTAATAATTACAGTCACAAACCTCGTCTAGTCAAAAGGAATATGTCTTAGTGTAGTCAAGGGAACAAGGGATCAAGATTACAACGATCCAGGATTAATTTGTTTTACTAACAATTAAAAGATGCCATGCTCCAGGCATTGCGTTTCTTAAACCAAGATGAGAGTAATTACTAATTAATATATTTATTCCCACAGAAACACGGCGTTTCTTATATATATTTCTTAAAGTAGTGGAAGCTCAAACTAATAATTGTTATAGTATATATATATATATATATATATATATATAATATTAATACTATGTTTTGCACGCACTAGTTATTGTTTAAATTAAAAGAGTACAATATTAATCATCATTAAAATATGAGCCTATTAATAAGCTAAAACCTTTGTGTTATTAATGCTACCATGTGCACTGAAAGATCTACTTTAATATTTTTTTCCATTATCACTATAATAAAAATAACCTTAGACAATACCTCTTTAACAACGGTTATAAATCAAATTTGTTGTTAAAATGAGCCAGTAACATAATTGAGATATTGATTACATCTTTTATAAAGATTTTTTATGAAAAAATATTATTAAAATAGAGTCCTGACACACAAAAATTAAATATCCCTTTAGTAATTATAATTAACATTTTTGCAATAAGTCATCCTAAGCGATTTTTGGAAAAGTCCATGATTTCTTATCAAAATCGTTGCTAAATACTCCTATAAAAACGTATCCTTACAAATATCCATTGTTAAAGGTAGTATTTAGCAACGTATTTGATAACAAATTGTTACTATTCAAATTTTGGCTTTGATAGAAAAACAAATTCACCAATATAATTTTAGTTTTTTTATCCCACTTATTGCTAGACTTTTCAATCTCACAATTCTTTCATCCCGATCCAACGATTCAAAAATTAAAATCTCATGTATTAGACCTGTCTTCCTCACTTGTTTTGATACAAAAAGAGATCTTGAAAGACAGAGAATAAGAAACAAAGAGAAACAAGAAAGAATGAAAAAAATTGAAACTAAAAAATGGTCATAATTTTTGATAGAAAACTCTGATTGATACGTTCTATGCGGTTATAGAAAGTCTGCGACGAGATCTACAAGGTTAACTATTACTAGTTATAATAATTTTTGAAGCTAAAAAACTCGCTTTGACCCTCAAAAACGTGTTTGAAGATTCAAGATTTATCTTTTTAGTTTTTTTTATTTTTCTTAGAAATTATATAGATTTTCATATTATTGCACGTTGATCTGGGGTATCCATATTTACACTGATATATATCCTACACCATAAAAAAATAATAGCAATATATTTCTATGTTTAAAAATGTCATTTTTTGCACTTTTTAACTTTTGATATTTTTATTAATTTTTTGTTTGAATTTTTTGAGGTAAACGTAAGGTCATTGTTGTCTATACATAATATAGAATTTCAAAAAGGTAATATAAGGGATCGAAAGAAAATTTTAGGAGAAGAATGTAAGAAATAGATCAATAAGTGAGAATGTTTAAAAGAGGGAAGGATCAGGACAGATCTATAAGTAGATGTGTTATTATTGCACGAGCAAGATGTATTATTAAGTAAATATTTTTTGTTTACTAAATGAATAATTATATATTTTTATATTAAATAATGAATGAATAATATGTCACAATGTTTATTTTTATATTTTTAATTAATTAATTAATTAATGAATAATTATATTTTTTATATTTTTTGTTCTTAGTTTGTTTTTATATATCAATTTGTCTTTATTTTGTATTATGTATTGTTTATTCTTAGTTAAAGTTAAAGAAACTTAAAATGATATTTAACAACGATTTTGGACAAAAAATCATTGCTAAAGAGATATTTAACAATAATTTGAAGTCTATATTTTGGTTGGTTCCCTCCAAAGTCCAAAGGCAAGATAATGCTTTAATTGTGTTGACTCGGGAGATGATTATCATCCAAGGAATAAATGCTTTCCGTCGCAACAAAAGAACACCTCATATGGTAATTTTACATATTTTCATATATATTGAAGATGTTGTTTGATACATTTTAACATATACACTTCAGTTTTAGTTGAAGACTTGAAGTTAAAACTCATGAATATATATATATTTTCTTCTGAATTGTTACTAAAATTGGAGAGAGAAAAATGATTTTGCTCGCATCGAAATGCATGAACTCTATGCAAATTTAAAGTTATACGTTATTCATATTTATAAGAGATAATAATAGGAAATAAATTAGACGTATGATAAGGCTGAAGGCAGGTTTAGTGTGGAATTTTCCCAAACAAGTATATATTCAACTAAAATTTCACGATCCTGCCTTCTTGCATATTCGATTTGATTTATCTAATATATATCTAAGAAAAGATTTAGCATATTTATCTGCCACAAAGAATACAAAAAACAAAATAAAACATTAGATGTATTTGATTTTATTAGGTGTGAAAAAAGATATATATTAATAAAAACAGAGATATCCTACAATGGGTGTGATACGCGGTGCATGTAGTGTTGTGTTGTAGACAAACCTATAATACTATATATACTTATACTAGAACAGAACTAAAATACCCAAAAAAATTATTTCGTGTATATGCATGCATGTTAAAGCCTCTCCAGTCTCCATACCCATGCCTACCACATTCTTACCAAAATTAAAAAAAAAATTGTTTACTTAGCTAGCATTTCATTTTAGATTAATCTTTGATCCAGTTCCTTGAATTTTCAATCAATGATAAAAAAATGTCCTTCTCTGTATCTCAGCTGTTGGGACTTCTCCAGTTTCCAAATATGTCAACAACTGGAGATCATTGACCGCTCTAATCTAAGTATCTAACGCCTCCAACCCATCTCCAAAAATAAATAAACAATAAATAAAACAAATAATATAACTTTTTCAACACAAATCTGGGTCCACATGTTCAACTCTTATTTCACTCAATTGACTAGAAAAATATATTATCAACTACGAACCTAATTTGTAAAGTGCCCTCGATTTTATCGACTAGAAGAATATATTAACGACGGTTCTCAAAATTTATATGCCTTTATATTGTGCAATATTTGAATGGCTTAATGGTTGAGATCGGTGAATTATCTATAGATCTTCAATGTTTCCTCATATAATTCACAGAAGATAAAGAAAAAGAAAAAGAAAAAAAAATGTTGTTTGTGGTTTCTTGCGTGTTGGAAAGGACAAAGTGAAAGGACATATATAGAAATAGAATAACAGTAGTTAAGATGTAACATATATATATACTCATTATATTCTTTACGTACACTTTTATGTTGATGTAAAATGATTATTTTTTTTGCTGTTCGGTTGATATTTACCTTTCGTTATTTAAAAATGATGGTTAACGTTTTTATGAATGTATTCAACCAAGTGCCATTATGAAATATTATCTAATATCGTGAAATAATGGTGTTTTGGTTCAAATTATCAGTTAACACTGTGGCCACTGCCTACTTGGTATTTGGTAAAGTATTGATATGATTTCGTCTTCCTTTTTTCAAATGTTCTGATATCATGGCTAAAGAAAATAACTACTCTCTCATTCGCAAGGAATATTAAAAACTCAAAACCCATTTTTGGTTTTTGTTTCACAAAAAACACTTTGAATTTCCAACAGGATGTGATTTTGCTAAAAGAAGGGGCTGTTACTGCACTTGAGTGTTTTTTAGTGCTCACCTTACAAACACTCGCGATTAACTTTTTTAGCTTTTTGAAAAGAAAAAAAAATGGATAGACGAGCATATATTATGATACTAGTTTATCTTACATTCTGTAATGACTTAAATTAGCCCAAGTGTTTGCATTTTCAGACATAATACAAATGGCTCAAAATATATTTTCTCATGTTCAAAATGTCGATTTAAGGATGTACATATCTAAATCTCGTAGAAAACGAAATTTACAATTAACTTGTTAACTATTTATTTTTAGATTTTTGAAAGGACTTACAAACACCTCTCTTTAAAAATACTCAAAAGTGTGTATTATATGATAAGCAAGTGCATATTTTTAAGTGAAATTCAGAAATCGAGTGAAGAATTTCCAAGCTACAAGGACTTGCAATATTGTTGATATTATCACTTTGGTGTCATGATATGGAACCATAACAAGAAATATATCAAGGACCGAGTCTAGATTTTTATTGAGTTTCAGGACCATTTATAAAACTGTTTGAAAACATAGGAGTTGTTGGCAAAGCTATTTCTCTGGAGTAAATTATGCAATGTCGTCGGGATAAAAAAAGTGAAGATATAATTATTACTTGGATGACTACTCAGAATCAAGTTCAAATTCTAATGAAAGATGAAGGGATAAGAACCAATATGGGAACCATAGAAAGTAAACGGAGATGCCTTACCCTGTTTCGTTGCTTGCTCAAAAACATTACAAAATAAATTGGAAATCAACTCACTTGGATTCTTCATTGTAACCGAGAAAACACGCCAAGGGATATATGATATGAGTTCATAATAATGCTAATAAATAGATAATCCCACATACAAATGATACTCAACTCCAGCATAAGGTTTGGAGCTCAGCTAACACACAAGCAAAGTCACGCCAGCACACATGCAGATTGCAGTCCAGGTTTTAAATTAAAACACAAGCATAATCACACACACACACACACACACACACACAGTGAATTTCCCTACACATTTAATAGGCTCACAGCGTACGTAACCCCAGATAGGTGCACAGAAGCTGATGATATTGCCTTCAATATTTTTCTCAATCCATGTCAGCCTCCATGCCTGCCTCGTTTGTCTTGCAGCCTTCCAGCTTTCAGTCCCCTTATCAACTAGTTTATTGGCACAAATTAAAAAAGTCCATCAGTAAAAAGGTAATAGCCCAGTACAACAAAACAATTTAACATTGCTATCAGGTGCAACAAATGAAGAATGTGAGATTTTCTGACCAATTCTTTGTGAACGTTATCATGTTATACTGCAATAAGTTTTGCAACACAACACCTACATGAGTACTAGCTAAAAATTGCATACAGTAAAATTATAAGGTCTTGTGAGTTGTGATGGGTGTGGACTGATGCATACAAAAATTACCCATACAAAATTATCAAAATAAAATATTGAAACATTACATATTTGCCAGATTTCAAATCAGAATAGATCTGAATGCAATCACCTTCCTTTAGACCATTTGAGAGAATAAAATTTCCTGCAAAATCAATTAGTTTGGATTTGTTTAGGCATATTGCATAATTGCGAACCTACACCCACACAAACAGGAGAGATGGCGAGATTAGATTGAATATCAGTCATTTTCAAACATGCCTGTGTTCTCTAGGACATACATCCTGCTGTTGTTGTTTGGCCAGAACCTGCAGAACATCAGATTTCATTTTGGTTACATAGCTTATGATTAAATTGGAAACTAATGGAATGGAGAAGAATTCAAAGAGTTCACATGGAATTTGTTCTATTATATTAGCTCCTACCCAAAATTAATTTTAAGTTTAGGAGAACGGAATGATAAATTTGATAATTGCTGCAAAAATTACACTAATTTCAATCAATAAAAAAGATCCCACAAAAAAAGTGCTCTCCTTTCCCCCCAACAATGAGTATATAAATTTGGTTACTGATGGCCCTGATATGAGATTTATATACTCATTACAACAACAACAACAGGCGTCATCAGCAACCAAATTTGTTCAGAAGTTAAAAGGTCCTCCACCTAATGAAAAAAAGTGCCGTACTGTATTCTTCTTTTTTCTCTATTAGTGTACACATAGTTGGTGTATGTAATTATTGAGGCAATAAACTGCACTGATAAAAAATAAATGTTAGTAGAAGCATCTCAGAGTTTGTCAGCTAATTACACTTTATTCTCTCAGTATGGTTTGGTTTATGAAGATATCAGCATTATATTGCATAGTAAGATTAGCAAGGTCAAGTTCAAGTTCAATTAGCCAAATGACACTCTAGCACAGATAGTTTTTACTCATTTTCTTTTTTAAACTAGGTTTTTACTCTTTTTCATCATCTAGAATCTTCTTTATTGTGTTTTTTTTTTCCACTTTTTGAGTCATGTCTAGAACTCCTTTGTTGGCCTGAATATAATTTATAAGTAAGATTAATAGTTTTCTGCATCTGCAAAGAGTAAAGTTTCTCCATCCATTGAATAGAATGCAATAACTAGCACTGTACCTTCCCCAAGGTAATCCCATTGAACTTTGGAGGTTGAAAGCCCAAAAACTGACGTACAGATACAATGGCACCATCAAAATTATTGAGAAATTGGAGTGGAAACCCACTAATATTATTTCATATACCACACTCCCAATATTTCAAAATGCACATTCTAGATTTGCCTGGACATTTATTGTCGTTTAAGGTGCAGGAAGATTAAATACAAAAAAAAAATGAGTTGGTATTTACCTGTAACGCATTTCCCAAACATGTGATGTGCTGATTTCCTCCATCAGAATCATGATACCATCTTTGGAGTCCAGATCTGGCAAATGAATTTCTGCTTCCTTCTGTTTGAAGTTGAAGGAACAAAACCCGGTTACTAAAAACGTCAAGTAATGCACATTAGATCAGAAAGATCTTAGTTAACTAGTACTCACCTTGGGTAGCACTATCCGTCCGAGGCTGCCAACATCACTTCGCTTCAACACCTTCTGAAGAACAAACTTCAAGTACCCATCTTGGAATCTCAGATCCTATATATGCACAAAAGACAAGTGTGAACTTAGACTGCATATAATTTAGAAGATAGAAAGGAAATTGTAGAAGTTCAGATTTGCATCTGGAAAATAAAAACAAACAGCAAAATAATTTACTATTATAAGAACTTTGCACTGTAAGATTGATATGACTGTCATCCTAGATAGGGATCAACTAACAGCTCGCAAAGATTACATAGTTGAATGGGTCCATCCGTTATTGATTTTACTGGTGCTGACGAGGGTGTTTCCAGTGACCAAAAGATAACAAGCCAAAACATTAGAAGTAACCAAATTTTAGTCTCTGGGGAAGAATCATGGAATCTCCTAAACCATGTCAATATCCCAGGAGCCCTTCAAAAGATGTGGGAGAGAGGTACATAAAACTCAACTAAAGGCTAGTACTAACATTTGCATCTTTAGCATGGAACAGGTAGAAACCAAATTAAGGAGAAAGCTACGTAAGTAGAACATGCATATAAATCAGCTAAACCAGAGGGGATCAAAAGATCATGCATGCACCTGATGCTTCATTGCGGCAGTAGTTCCAGGCCACAACGCGCTGCTCACATGTTGACCGAACCCATGCATAGTCTGCATCATCTGTGAACTAGAAATGGAACCACCAGACAGCAGACTCGGATCCACAAATCCCATTTTCTGATAATTCACAGCCAGAGAAGACCAATATGTCCAATCCCCAGTATCATTTTTCCCTTGTTCAACTGAACCAAGCTGCACCACATTGCTACTCTGGCCCTGCGCACGGCTCTGTTTGAGCAATGCCATCTTCCTTTTCCGTGCCATTCGCTTTTCTTGAGCTTCTCTTGCAGCTGATGGCATGTTGGCCATTCTCTGCTCTTGGCGATAGAAGGGAACGGTTGGGGCTGCACAATATTGAGTTGGTTGTGACCCAGTCGTAAATAGCTGGCTGCTGGCAGACCCACTATTAGTGCTGTAATCCTGCAGTAAGCCATATAGATCAGTTGTTTAAAGTTTAAACTATGAGAATTGCATAGATCCAATATTGAGAGAAAACAAGCTATTTAACTAATGTGGTGCCAAGTATTCTTTAACATCTCATGAACTATTTTACGTGGGCATCAAGAGCAGATCTGAATGTTGTTTTTCACTGACACCTTCAAGATCAAACTTCAGATTCTTGAATTTTATCTAATTGTACAAATGTAGGAGACAGAATGTCGGTAGGGACATTATTAGAGAGTGGCAAAGGGCTCCCCATGCAATTACATTTGATTCATCAGGTTCATGCAATTTCTGCCTTCTCTTTTTGAGATGATGGTTTCGCACCCACATAAGAATGAGTTGAACCAATTGCATGCGGCCATGCCGGCCTTGCCCTAGATGGCGCTCAGCGTTCTCTATAGTAGAGTTCTTTAGGCGTATCGAGCGCAGATCTTCAGGGGAAATAACATCCTTGTTTTTCTCCAACCACTCAACAATAAATTTGGCTACATCATCATCACTTTCCTTCTCTTCCCCTTCAATTCCACTGTTGTTATTCATCTTGTCAAATCCAAAGCATGACAGATCAAATTTGGATGGCTGGATGACGTGTTCACCCAGTTCATCCACCATCATAACATTATCTGGGAAGTGCTCAATTGAATTCATGGCATGCTGCATCTCAGCTACTGGATTTGGATCAGGTGCCAGGGATTGCACACTCATCTCTGAGGAGCAGTGGGGGAGAGATCTTGTGACAGGAGAGGGAGCTTGAAGGGTAGCCCACGAAGAAGATGGAGAGGATGAAGAGAAAGCAAAAGAGGGTAGGAATTGGCAGGGGGGTTGTAAGGGGCTTATTTTGAGGGTGCATGGCACAGTTTTGCAGAAGTGAAAACGAAGGAAAAGAAAGGCAGCCAAAATCTGAGGAAGACGTGAATGCCTCATCGGAAAGGTTGAAATCCTCACCGTTCAACCAGGATATGGAGTCAAGTCCAGCCATCATATCTTGGATGGCTATCAGATTTTCAGCTTGGTCCCCTAATTGGTTTTGGTCTTGAATGTTTTCATTCGTAATATGGCTTTGATTCTGGTATTCTTCCTTATCAGGGGTTTGAGAGACTCCGAGAATTCGTTCCTCTCCACAATCCATTTGGGGGGGAGGGAAGGGAAAGTGAGAGTTATGGTTCGCCTTCAGTTACAGTGGGGGATAAATAGATATAGATTGATAGATAGATAGATATAGAGTGGGTGAGTGAGAGAAAGAGAGAGAGCCTTCCGCTTTCTTTGTGGAAAAAAGGCTTTAAAGATGCACAAAACAATTCATGAACACGGAAGCAGATTAGACTTGATAATTAATTACCAAGCTTGTTAATCTATTCCCGCAACCATTCTTGTTACTCATTGCAATAGAAATAAGTTGTATCAGGTATAAATTTCAAAACTTACCACTACTACAATAAAAGTATTTGTACCTTAGTATGTAGGTTAGTTTTCCATGTGGTGGCTTTGTTTTTTGAATCACACCTTAGCCTTTTTTTCTAAATTCTAATTATTTGAACTTAAACTGAAATTGAAAATTGAACAAATTAAAGACATAATTTATGGAAATTTACAACAACAACAACTATTAATTTATGGAAATTTACCATTCAAACAGATCCTCCTTTCTTGATAAGGTTCATATAGTCACAATTAGGAAATATTCACTATTAATACCTCAACCGATATCATTAGCTTTATTCTTGGTGTGCAAAGCAGAAAGAAAAAATCATTCCTTTTTGTACTTCAGTTGTGAGCATCATCAATTCTTAATTGAGTTGCACCATCTGTGTTGGTGCAAATTCAATTGGCTTTGTATTTAAATATTTTGGTTCATCAAAAATATTAATTCTACTGACAAAATATATAAGTATACAATAAATTCTTTATTCAATGCTACGGGCATCGGTCGTATCGTCTTCGGATCCATTCATCATTGACCTTATTTATTGTTTGCCAATCTTGTTGTTTTGCAATAACTTCATCATCTAATATCAAATCAACTCAAATTCAAATCTGTTTGCTTCAACTTAATATTTGAAAATTCTTAATTATGTTTAGCATCAATTAAATATTGAAACCACTTAAATTTATTATAAATGCCTTCAATACATTTAACATTATTGCTCAAAAAAACTACTGTATTCATCCTTCATATGAAGGATAAATATCTAAATTGTTCTCAACAATATTATTCTTATTGTTAATTAAATAAGTTCCATAAGAAAGTAAAATGTTCTTTATAATTATCATTAGTATATATAAGATCTTTATTTCCATTTCGTACTTGTAACTGAATTTAACATTATTAATGAAATTTGCATTCTTTGAGCATAGGTCAGATTGAACCTTAAACATTTGGTATCTGAATTTCTGGTTTAAATACCTGCACACTGAAAAAGGGGGAATATTTCCTGTCCTGGGCTCTCAAATGAAGAACAACGATATCCCCATTTTCAAGTGTTTGACAACTCTATGCCTATTTCTCAACGCATGCTTCTACAAGTAAATTTAAACATATGCATTAATGCCTTCTCCACATTCATTTGTCAGCTGTTTTTTTAATTAATTCAAGGTACATGATGTGGTGTTGACTTCACACCGGTATAGTCTTTTATTCATCAATAGTATTAAATGTATTGTAAATGAGATGACAACAAATTCTTAACTCAATTCGACATCCACTGCTGTGGTGTTTGAGTATGCAACATAACTGACTTGTTTTACCGTTCATCAAAGTTAACAGTTCCAAAATATATGAAAATAGCAATTTATTCAAATCTAAGTTGTGGTAACCTCCTGACTTCCAATCTACAAATTCTTGATTAGGATCAGTGCAAATTTATTGTTGAAACAGTAACCCTACAAAGTAATATGTGCAAAACATGACGATACCAGATCGTTACAACACTGTCAAATACCAAAGTGTAGCAATTCTGACATTTTAATTCAGTTTAAAACGTAATAATTGCTATTACGTTCAGTATAAATTAATTGAAGTCTCACAACTAGTAACATATATGTTGATGTGGTTGTAGTATGGGTGGTTTGTTTTGGAGCATTTATATCTATTTATTGTACCCTTCATTGAAAGGTAGAAGATGGGCATAATCTAGAGAGTAATTTAATCTTTCTTTTATTCTTATTTCTAAATGTACAATTTTCCATTAAGAACTGTGGATATGTCAACTCCCAAGTATCAGTAAAATGAACCAAAGATTTTTGATGTAATAGTCCATTACTAACTGATGTCCTTTGAGCTATCTTTTAACATAATTCTTTTGCTTTATTTAATGAAGAATTGGTAGGTGTAAACGCCTTACAAAAAAGAACATAGTTAATTACTAATGTGTTATTTTCTTCTTGTTTGTAATTTGCTCTTCATGATTTCAAGATTATGTCGTGGATAAAATGATTGATGTGAAGAGGATATTGACTTAATTGCACATTGTAAGAAAATATATGTCAAGAAATAAATAGACCAACCATGACAAAGAGTCCTTTAAATGAGTAAGCACTATAAAGATCTTCATGATAACATTAAAATATTCTTGAAACAGCTATATATTGAAGCAACAATCTCATAATCTGGTGACCACTAAATTCTATCCACTGCAGACTGCACACAGGAATCTATTCTTTTTTTTGGACAATCTATCATTTTTTGTCATGAATTTCATATCCACAGCACATTGGAAGCACTCTCTTTTAGACAATATATAATTATATATCATTGTAACTATTGAGCAAATCAACCAATTTTCTTATGCATGTTCCATTTCACTTTT
This sequence comes from Schoenoplectus tabernaemontani, assembly GCA_037127355.1. Classification (NCBI taxonomy): domain Eukaryota; kingdom Viridiplantae; phylum Streptophyta; class Magnoliopsida; order Poales; family Cyperaceae; genus Schoenoplectus; species Schoenoplectus tabernaemontani. The sequence goes on from CM073756.1 coordinate 28,325,425, forward strand.
GATTTTAACTCTTTATATATACATCTCATAGTATAGAAAATTACATAAAAAGAAGGAAAATATTACGCCCAGAATTATCGAGAGATGACTAGTCTGTACCAGTATAGGATAGGATTGGGCTCATACAGCATAATGAGGCTATGGTTTTGCAAAGCACAAGACTGTGTTGTGCTTTGTGCTCTATTATTAATTTGAAGTCAGAAATGACCGATCAGAACCGTTCAATCTAATCTCCATATCAAAATCTATTAGTAAACCAAATTTTACATTTTTTAGAATTTATTTGCTATTTCTTTGGATAGGGTAAATCGTCACTTTTGGATGAACAAGAGTTCAAGTCCTTTTGTCCTCACTCGAAAAAATAGCAAAAAAAAATTCTATAAAATATAAAATATCATTCACCAATAGATTTTGATATGGCGATTAGATTGAATGGTTCGCATGGGCAAATTGTAGAGGCATACCACATACCTGGATGTCCATATGTAAGTGGCTCTGCTAATAAAGACCTGCCATGCTTCATCTGCTTCTGCTTAAAGTCAACCTGGCATGTCACAAAGAAACTTGCACATTACATTTCTCACATTTTGCACAGAATGAGACTAGTAATAAGTTTTGTGCATATCAGACTTATTGGCATAACTCTTTATAGCAAATTGTTTGTTCCTTAAAACAGAAGGCAGATCACTTATCGTATATTTCTGCCCCAAGAAGAATGACCTTTCCAAAATTCTAAATTCAGAACCTAAAGAGCCATTAATTCTAAATATGACTGGCGAGCCTCAGTAAGTGGTGCCAAACATAACAATCAAATTCTGAATGCCATCAAGCCAGGATCAAAAAACTTTTTAAACAACAAACTCTATAGTGACCACTGCCCAAATATAAATTGTAAAGTTAATCTGATGCGGGCCATTTCTATCATAAACTGCAGAAACCTCAGATAGAAAAAAATGAGCCAATGGTAAACAAGAATTATTACTGACACAATTCTTTAACCCATTTTCAACCAAAAAGAAGTTAAACCCATAACTCGTACTTGTGCAGAAATTCCATATTTCTTCAGGACTCAGGGAGTCAGGGAGCAACCTAAAATTTTTCAGGGCGATTATGAAATTAATTCTTAGATAAAGACTGAAGGGGATAAAAGTGAATAAAAAGAGAAGAGCAAGGAAGGGTCAACTTTGAATTGATATTTGAGGTCATAAGTCTAAGATTTTAGCAGGTATTAGAGACCTGATGTCATCAGTGGATTACTGATAGTGACGTCTCCCAACAGACTCATACCAGAGATAAAGGAAATTAATGTAGCCCCCTCAATTAATTTGCTTTTGTTACCGTGTTCTGGTTTTTGTTATGTGGGCTGCAAGTTATTTGTAGGGCACAATAAATTGAGCTATATTATTCCCTTGATATATGAAATATATCAGGGTTATATTTTTGTGTTTAATGTACCAGAATGTTTATAGGTGTCAGTGAAACTAGGAGTAAAACTACCATTTAAAAAAATTAAAAATAACTATGTGGCTTCCGCATACCTTAGAGACAATTGCTGATTTGGTGGATCCATAGCCTAGGTTGAAATGTACACTTATGTTAAATTAGAGAAAATCCCAGTCACAACATGTTTTTGCCCGAATCTCCCAGGTGGTATAGAGGGTCTTCCTTGCACCAGGACAACCACATTTTTCAGTGCAGCTGGATATGATGGCAGTTGAGCTGCAATACTATCATCAGATATCATTTCTTAGCCAGCCAGGAAATGGTACAGAAAGACCCCCCCCCCCTCGCCAAATCCTCTGAGAAGATTTCTTCCTTGCAACGCCATCAACACAACTCGGGTCACCGATTGCCTAGTCGTCTCACACCGACAGCGGTTCCAGCACTCGTTGCTCGTCTCATCTTGGAACCGGCAGGACAGCTCGGGCGCATCTCGACCTGCTCCGCGATACAACCTCAACGGGCGTGGAAAGCTCGGTTTACAGGCTCGCTGTGACTGTGCTCGGTCACCGAGGAAACGAAGCGACGCGTCGAGGATTGAAGCGTCGAGCAAGAAAGAAGACGGATTGTGAAGATCAATTATCAATTATCTTGGGCTGAACTTCTGACTGGTCCTGGGCCTGGGCCTGGTCCTGGTCCTGGGCCTGGTCCTGGGCCTTTTGTTATTTGATTGATTTTCCGAGTCTCATTGAAGCGTCCAGTTCTTTGAATTCCGCAAGCCTAATTTCAACTTCTCTATTTCTGATTTCTGGAATTAACAAGGTCTACGATCCAATAAGACAGCATCTGAGGTAATTTAAAAAAAAAAGTGTATGGGGTGTGTATTTGTAATATTTTGAAAAGGAATATTATCTTACGGATATTATGAATTCAAATGGAATAAAGAATAGATATGGATGTAGAAAATGAATGATTTTGTGAAATTTTAACGATATATACACTTACGAAGATACGGAACATTATCATTTATGTTGGAAATTATGCAAATAATAAATAATAATTAATGAATATAGAGCTATGTATAGAGTGACTGGGTGGATATTTGATTTATCATCAATAGAAATTAAGACGGTACAAATATTTCTTCATAATGAGTTTCTTCAAAGGTTTGAGTCTGTGGTTAATGCATATGAGGAGTACAAGATCGCGATAAACAAGATAAATGTAGAGTTTGATCTAAAAAAATATGAATTTATAAGTCAAATTAATTGAGAAACTTAAAGTCAAGACACATAAGGATTCAAAATTTGACCAAGAAGATCAAAGGTCTACTCATCAAAACGATCAAGACTCAATTAACAAAGATTTCATACTCCAACAAGAAGATAAAGACTTAATTCACCATGACGATTAAGACTCAATTGATAAGAATTTCACACTAGAGCAAGAAGATCAAGACTCGCTTGATACCTTGTCTCACTCAATCCAACATGAGGCTCTAATAATAAATTTCCTACAAGACACTTCATACAAAGATTCATTTCTATCCATGTGTTATTGCTCAAACTCACACTACTCTATTTTGGTTCAAGAAACTCAATTCATACAGCAACACGTTTTCCTTTCATGCGGGACAAATATTTTGGGTTGCATTCTTTTTTGGCCAAGAAAATCACGTTTAAAGTCTAATTTATTGATTGTTCATTTTTTTCTGGACAAAAAGATCCCCTCCAAAGTCTAATATTTTTATTTTTTATTTTTAAAATTCTTAGAGATAAGGATTATTTGAGGGGATATCATATTTTAAAAATATTTGTATAAAAGATATTATAATAGATAATTAGTGGGACAATTAGAAAATTAGAAAGTTAGATGAGATAATTGTTTATATAAACCCTGTCCTCATTGCAATCAAGACATATTGAAGAAAATGATGAAACAAAAAATTGTCTACTAATTATTTTCATGGTTTTACCAGTAGTTATCCACTTTCTTGTATCTCTGCAATTCCCTAAATGACACTCCTAATTACAATTACAATTGGTTAGATTAAGGCTTAAGCATTGCATAGTTGCATTCGTCATTTCGAATCCTGTTCAGTGCGCGGCCAGTTTCCGCTTTTGCCTTTTGACTCGAACAGGACACACGACTAATTTCTTTTATTTTAACATCATTCACGATTGCAATTCCAAATTTCCAATTCCTTTGTGCTGGCCGCTGGGCAAGAGAACTGTTGGTACCTGTTTTGGATATGACGGTATCACAGTGATTGTATTGTAAGTTGTAACAATCAATACACATGCTTGATGCTTCCATCAAGTACTATCTCGGGGTTGAAAAGGGCAATCACACTCACACGTTCTTGTTTCCCTCTTTTAATTTACCTTTATTTATTGGCTCTTCCCTTCAAAATGAAATTTCAATTGCACTCGAGTATGAAGGCTGTGCATGGTACCAAATATAAGAAAAACAAAACAAAAAAAAAAATGCAAAAACGTTCAACACACTAAAATAACTGAGAAAAAAAATTATGTTGCTCTTTAATTTGGCAATAATTTGGAAAAAAAAAATGGTGAAAGCATTACTGTTGGAACAAAATTCAGGGAGCATCTTGGCCCATCACACAACATACACATAGTTAATTAATAAAAAAATGATAGACATGCTTAATTCTGACATCTTCATAAATTAGGGCGAGATCATTACCTGACAGATGTGAAGTGTCATGCCATATATGTTAACCAGAGATTGGAAAAAGTGTTCCAACAGCTGAACAACAAACAAGTCAATAAATAATGCTCCAACTAATCACCTGATCTCATTGTTAGCAAAAGAATGGATGGTACCTGGGTGTCAATTGTTCCAACTCTATCAGTTGGTATACTCAGATTACATCTCAAATGGACCTCCCTGATAAATCCTGCAAATACAAACATTAATAAATAAATTAAAGAGGAAAAATATTAATTTAAAAATTTGATATGCATATCCATATCAGAGATAAATAAAATGTAAAATGTAAGATAGATAAAAGGTTCTACCAGTATAGCTTCAATTGCAGCTTCATCAAGTGGAGCTGAAAATGGTAAAATCTGGATCCTTTCCTCACCTAGCTAGTGCCTGAAGAAGCGCCTATACAAGGAGCAACTCAACCATAAATTAAGCAGCTATTTGCATTTTATGCTAGAAGACGAAAAATTTGTAAACAAACATTGCATTGATCACATATTGGAGAAATGTGTTGTCATTTTTTATAAACAGAAGAGCTCAAACTGCAAAATAAGTAAAAAAAATCACGGGGACTGAATGAACCTAGAATGTAACGGTAAGTAAAACATACACTCTAAAAAAATGAAGAAATTTTATTTGATCTTTGATTTCAATGGAGTACAGATTTATAGAAATGGAAACATTAGTTACATTGTAATATAAATTAGCATCTTTTCTAAGCTAATTGTATGTGAAATTACCGTGTCAATAGCAAGTGCAACATCTTCATTTGTATGATGATCATCAATGTGGATATCACCTGAGGCTTTTACATAGACATCAAATAACCCATGTGATCAAGAAAAGTAAAAAAAAAAAGTAAAAAGAACATCAAGTCATTATAACAATAAGCACTGGAAGAGAGAATGCATTATATTTATTTATATGACAAAAGAGAGAGAGTCACATTCAGCATGTGATCCAAGAAAAGTATTCCGTGGTTGAATCTGAAATCTCAGAACCATCGATCAAGGTTTATCTTGACATGCACATGGGTTTCCTTGGTCACTCTCCTTACTTCACCAATCCTACAAGCTGATTATATAAAATGAGAAAGTTAGTAGAGATGAAGCAAATTCAGTGTGTTTGATTTTAGTCAAATTAGTGGTGGGGGATTTAATGATTTAAATAAAATAAAATAGGAGTGATTAATTTGGATTACAAGGGCTCGTCCCATTCTTATAGTATAATTAAATTTGACCTACCAACATTAATTACATGTATGCTACAATAGAATTTCCATGGAAGTAGAAGTTGAAAGGTTGAAAGGCGTGTCAAGTGTCATCCCGCTTATGGAATTATGGAATTTCTGATTTCTGATCTGTAAAATTATGATTTAAACTAGCTAGAATCACTCAATATGAATTATTTGATTAATCCAACAAAATTAATATTTCTTTTAGCCTACCTTAACCTATTTGTGATTAAAATGATTCGAGCAAAACATCTGCTATTTGTGAATAAAATGTATCAGTATCAGCGTCAGAATCAGCATCAGTATCGATCTCTTTTCCAACAATCCTCCCGTCTTTAACCAATACAATATAAAACATCTGCTATGTTTGTAAAATAGCTTCTGTTTGGCAATTCTAAATTTGATTATGTTCTCAATTATGCAGATTAATCATACTAAAACCCAATTAGTAGTCCCAATAATATTTTGTTCTGAGTGTCAGCGTCAGTACTGAGTATGATTGATCTGTCCGTATATGTTATATGCACTACATCGAGAACAAGCCTCTCACGTGATTCGAATCCAACCTACGTTAATTGTATCATGTCCTGTGTTTACGTCTACTGAAGATTATCTAGTGCAACTATCATATCTGATGATTTATTTTACAATAAGAACACCAAAACAAAACAAAAAAATCAAGAATCAATTATACATGGACAATCGGGGCGGATCCACTAAGCTCTAGGGGGTCAGCTGACTCCATTGAATTTTAAAAAATAGTACTTATTATATTTTTTAAATTAACCCTTCGTGAATTTAATTTCTGACCCCTTCTAAATTATCTGATTATTTTTTATTAAGAAAAATATTTAATATCATTGACAACGAAAGAATTATGTAAAAAGTTTCAAAATGTAAAGTCTCGTAAAGAAAATTTTTCGTTATCAACATGATTATCTATTATTTTAAATTTTATTTTTTATTATTTTTAGTATATAAAAAGATATTTTTGATAGGTTTTTATTAGATAAGAATATATATAAAATTATTAATTTTTTTTATTCAGTATCCGATTAGTTAGTGGGATTGAACCCGATAAACTATTACAATGACGATTCGACCCCCGACTAAAATCATACGTCCACTCATGTGGACAATGCTTATTTTGCGAGCTTACATCACATAACTACCTACTGAAAACATCTAAGTTAACTAGCTCTAGTGGCTCCTTGGCTCGAAATTTAGATTGTTTGAAAAAAAAGTTGATGAGCCGTATCGAATTGACACCTAGCACAAACTATGCCGGTCCATACCTCTACTTCGGATAGACCTTTCACCATAGACTTTTTAGCTATCATCTTGAGCTTGTGATAGCTACATACCCCAGTCGTGCGTGCCAAAGATCAGGTGTCTTATTTCATCGAGTTTTATCGATGTAGAGCGACTCTAATTTTCATCCTTTCATTACGGGTGTGCTCGAGATTTTTAGATTGCGGTACACCTTGACTTCATGTAGCCCGAAAATATGTGGTTATCTTGTGCAGTCAGTTATGATACTGATAACAAATTTTTCTTCATGTCGGGGACATGATACACTCTTAGCAACTCAAGCATATCTGACCTAAAGCAATGAGAGATAGTAGCCTTACCGAGATAATTGTCTTCACTGTTGTCCCCTTTCTGGCTTTTCTCATCATGATAGTTTCTCAATGTCGTCACATTGCCTTGGCCTTCTTCTTGGATCAACAGTTTCGCACATAGTATCCATTCTTGTCACAATTATAGCACTCATCTAATCGCTCGTTAGGTTAGCAGTTAGTGCTTCTTGACTTGTGAGCTCCCCTTGAAGAGTTACTCTTCTCTTTAGTCTTTTGTAGCCAGCTAGGTTTTTCTTCGAGTTTACCTCTTGATTGTCGGTCAGGTTGACCTGTCCTTAGCTGTTGAACAATGTCTTTTCTTCTTGCTTTAATCACACTCTAACCATCTACTTTGCTAGAGTCTCTTGGTTCGTGAGCATGTTCTCTAATTTCAACAATGTTAGTTGAGTTGGTCAACCTTAGATAACTGCCATAAATCTGTTGTATTTGAGTTTCAACCTGTTGATAAAAATCCTCCTCATCAGCTTCTTGCTAATCTTCTCTCTAAAGTCTATCTGAGCAATCTCACTACACAAGGACTTTCGTGAAGTACTGATTAATCGTCATGCTCCCTTGTGAGATCGGCATGAGCAATTTTCGAATAGTTGGAGGCAGGTGCTACTTTTCTTCATAAACAACATCGCTAGGGTACGCCAAGTGACCTTCGGTGTGGTCGCTTCTCTAATGTACTCGAGCAGCCCGTCTTCAACGGTCTAAAATTATGTTTTTTATTAATCTCTCAAAATATTATTATAACCACAACTACTCAAATATTTGTATCTTCAAAATATTATACTCCTAACTTCTTAATACTATTCTAACCTCCAAACAACTACCACTATAACTCTCATTCTCAATTTGAGCTGAATTACTTAATTTTTGTTTGATTGATTTTGTTAATGCCTAGATAGGAGGTCAAAGCTCCCTATTTATGCTAACTCTAGATTCTAAATATTTATGTAGATAAAGACATCTAAAGACTAGATTTTTTTAAGTAACTATTAGAAATTAGTAAGCAAGTTAGCTTGGCACTTTTAGATGCGTTTAGTTATCTCTAGAGTATTTTTGAATCAACTTGGTTGAACTATTTTTGGGCTCACTTCAATGCTGGCCCATTTAACATTATGTAAATTGTTAGAGTGTTTTTGCCTGAATAAATCAACAATTATACTCATATCGAAGAAAGAAGGAGCTTTCAAGATTCACGAGTTTAGACCGATGAGTGTGATAAACACAGTAATGAAAATTATCACAAAAGTGTATGCCATGCGACTACAGCCGATCCTTCCTGGTATAATCTCTTCACAACAGACGACTTTCATTAAGGGGTGTTCCATCATGGAGACCTTCATTGCAACGCGTGAACTGCTACATCTATACAAAAGAAAAGGTGTACCTGCTATTCTATTTAAGGTCGACTTTGCCAAAGCTTTTGATACCATCAATTAGTCATACATGTGTAACCTCTTAATTGAGAAAGGATTTTCACCAAGATCTCTCAACGGTATTATCTCTACTCAAAAGCTCATCATCAGTAATAAAGATAAACAATTCAAGAACCCAATACTTCAAACACCAAAGAGGCATCTGACAAGGTGATTCGCTCTCCCCATTACTATTTATCATAGTTGCGAACTCACTATAGTGGTTTATAAAGAACATCCAACCGTTATGTCATCGCCCGGTCTTAATGCCACCGCAAGTCATGCAATACACCGACGATACAATTCTCATCCTTGAGGCGCATGCACGAACACTAGGCATAATATCCACTGTGTTGGATAACTATGCCCTAATATTAGACTTGAAAATCAACAGGACAAAGAGTTTCTTTGTACCCATATCGATGCTACAATGCACACAACTACTACCTTTCTTTCAAATTTTCTACTTTCCAACTCGGTTTGGAAATGGACTCCGACTGGCGCATTCTCTGTGGCATAAACTTACAAGGTTATGGCTGATACATGAGTGATTTCATCTTATAGCCATATACTTTGGAAGATCAGAGCACCATACAATGTTAAAATATTTTTTTGGGTATTGTTGCATGATCGACTTCTTACACAGCAGAGGTTACATCAAAAAGGGATGATGGTGCAGGCCAAGTGTTACTTGTGTGAGAATGTTGTGTTAGAAATAGGGGAGCACCTCTTCTCTCAATGCCATGTATCAATCTCATTCTAGAAGCACATCAGAAGTCACTTCAACATGCCGCCAATATCACTTGGATCTATTGTGCAAGAAACATGGCTCACTTTGCACGAATTCACAGCAGAAGCGAAGAGGATAATCTGGGATATAATTTGCCTATTGACTGCTTGGAACTTATGAAAGGAAAGAAACAGAAGATTATTCAGGGGAGAACGCATCCCACTGAATCTATTGCTGCAATACATAGTGATGGAGATACAACAATGAAGTAAATATTGCCCGTGACAAAGGGAATTATGGCAATTAAATTATAATTTAAATTAAGCATGCGCTGAACTAATGTAGAGCGCAATAAATTACATAAGATTTAAAGTCTATAGCCACTTGGCATGGACGATTGTAAATAAACTTTTTATCAATACTAATAGGGGTTAGTGCTCGACACCACCTAATGGGCTCGAGTAGGCCCATAAACTGAACTTGAGGGCTTTTACAAGCCCATAATCCTTTTTACCTTATACAAAGGCCCAACCTCGAGAGCCTATTCTCGAGAGTCCTGCTTTGAAGGCCCAGTTCCGAAGCAGGGAGCATTCAATGTCCTATCATGACATTTAATGTCATCAATGGTTTGGCACGACATGACATTAAGGCACATGCACGACATTAAACGTCATAATTGCCGTCTCGAAGACGACGACTGAAACGGTCCAACGGTTATATGGCGCGAGATGGTGCCTATATAAGATCCGACCCTCGACACATGAAGGGTAGGTTGAACAACACAATATTCACATACCCACGTGCACATACATTTTCGAGACAGTTCATAGAGAAGAGTAAAAATCTGTCTTCATCCTCATCTCGGTGATCGGTATTTCTACCTTGCCGGTAATCACTCGTATCAAATACAAAATAGCTGGTAATTGTCAGCTACTTCCAAAAAATTGTTAGAGTGATAAAAGAGGGGAGACACATGATTGAGTGTTAATTCCTGTATTATCAGATTACATATTGATAGTACAAGATTATATAAAAATAAGAAAAGTAATAATAAAAAAACTCTGGAAAGAAATAAAGAGGAAAATCCTATAGATTGTCTAGATTTATATAATTAATAGTATAACATAAATCGCGTATTTACTTCATATTAATCCTTGTTCGACCAAGTCAACTGCAGGTATTGTGTGCTTTGCAAATGTCTAAACTATATTTGATATAGCTTTCTTAATAAAAATACATTTTGGAACATATATAAAGGTCTTAAGAGGTTTGAAGCTATCTATGTGTGTTAAAAGAAATGTAGATCATATATTGAAATCCAATGACTTAGCTGCTATAATTTAAAACTGACCCAAGCTGAAAACTTGAGAAAATCACATAAAATTATAGGGAATTTATTTCAATGCCAAATTTTGAGTAAATATGTATCTCTATGTGCTCTACTACATACTAAACTTTACTATATCACTTTACTCAAAAATTAGAAGAAATGGCAGAGGAAAGTCCGACAGGGGCAAAACAGGTAATTGCACCGCTTTATTATTCTGATAAAATGTATGGCTCGAGTGATTATGGATTGTGAAAGGAATTATGTTATGCATAGAGGATATTTCTAAACTTTATTTTGATAGTTACTACTAGAGAAAATGAAAGAAAAGATGTGAGAAGCAGCTGCTGCCAGCTCAGAACTGCTGTGCAGAAAATGTGGGTTTTGAGACCGTTATTTGGAACTAAAACAATACTCAATTGTTAATATAATTCAGAGAAGAAGTTTCCTACGTGTAACATATATTTTCAAATTTTATTGTACAACCTTTACTCAAAAAAAAAATCAAGAAGCTGTGATAAATTGCGCTTAAACTTCATTCAGATATACGCAAGTGGGAAACATGTTAGATGGAATTGAGAATTTGAAGTCTTTTCTTAGGGAAAGTGGAAAATGAACATGTGATCGACTAATTATCATAGTCTGTGTTTGAGGTTTTCTCTGTATTATCATTTTTGGGCATTGTTTGAATTTCTGATCCATATTATTGTTTCAGAAATTGGTTTATTGGTACCCAAACGTACAGAACCTGATTAATATCATATTGATGGCAATAAGCAATAATTTTGCCAAGACCAACAACAAATTAAAATTATATAGTCAGTGAATAATTTATATGTAGTCTGGTACTTCAAAGATAAGAAGTGCAGAATTTTTTGCAAGCAGATCAGTCATCATGGGCAATACTTCAAAGATAAGAGTTTTCTAAGTTCTTTTGTTTCAGCACTTTCTCTTTTGAATTTTATGATCACAGTAGGCGTATTTTAATTGTAAATTGGGCATCTGTCATCATTTTTTTATTAGAATTTCGATGGGTTGATTAACACTTCACAACTCGGGCTGTCAATGGAACAAATTCAGAACATATAATACTGAAATTATATTTGTATCTCCTTTTCAGAATAACAAAACTCTGTTATTCTGAGTGGAACCATCAGATAAAAAATGAAGAAATATGATGGATCTCGAAAAGTAAATCAATACAATCAGTTCATTTTTAATCAGACGGTTCTGCTCGGAATAATCGATTCCAAATCACTCTACATTTAGTGCGTGCGTGCTGTTGTTATTTTATCTGGTATATATATATTTTTAGGATAAGATACATCATACATACCAAGTACCAACTGTAATTGCAAATGATAGGCCGAATTTTCCATATATTAGGATCACATCTCATCAGTCATATCAACTTAATTAAGCAATTTTCTTTCTTTCAACTATATATTAATCTCTTATATATAGATGTAGACTCGCTGAACTGGGAACTGAGGAAAACCTAAATCACTGCACTCGATTATCTGTCTATAAAATTTGAAAACTTATTCTTTATTAATTTCGGCGCTATGAAGAATGCAAAGAGAAGCTTTTACTGCATTTTGCTGATGCTGCTGCTCTCTTCTTGCAGTAAGTCTCCAGGCTCCAGCCATGCCCATGCCCATGCCCATGTCGATGCCCATGCCCATGCCCATGCCCATGCTCAGGCAGAGGAGAGGGAAAGGGGGAGGAAGAGGACAGAGAGAGACTGCTGGTACTGGAGCAACGATTACTTGACCCCATTCTGCAGGAGCGGCAAGTGCAGGGAGGCGTGTCGCTCGGAAGGCTATTCATGGTCCAAATGCATTTGGGTCTTTGGAATGTTCTGCCGATGTGGAAGACAATGCTCGCTTGCATGATGAGACTATGCTTCACCTTCAACTCGCTCTCTCTGATTTTTCCACTTTTACTTTACTTTATAATATATATATATATATAAGTAAAGGGAAGGTTATATTTCTTTTTGTTTTTTATTAACTTCTGTTGGACCTTTTTTTGTTTTCCACACAATAAAAATTGTTTCCTTTTCAGTATTGGGTTCTCAAGTCTCAACTCCTCATCATATTTATTGTTCCACTTTTATTATGTTTTTCGTTTTTTTTTTATTTCTATCTCGGTTTTTTCGCCTCCAGTGTTAAATTAATATTCTGAATTTCTGTTTATATTTTATTTTTAAAGTTTTCGCAAGTCGCGCCTAGTCAATTGCTATCACCAGTCATATTTGCTCTGTATTTATTTATTTTGTGTACTAAAATTGACAATACATATATGTATGTTTTGGATGCACAATGAATAGGGAATAACATCATACTCTGAGAATTGAAATAACAACTTACCATTCAAATGCAAATTCACTATTATAAAACAGTGAGAATCGTTGATATGTTGTTGTTTCAAGTGAGGATTAGATAACTATTGTTATCATATTGAGAACCGTATATTATATTGAACAAATAATTTAAATATGCTAAATAAATAAAACAATAATAAATATAAATACATGATCATACAATTTAGAATGAGCAAAGAGTATACAACGCCTGCATAGGCGGGGCTAGCTCCATCAGAATGACAACAAATCACTCAAATAAAAACCCAAAAGAAAGAAATAACTCAAAACCCAATGGGCCCTATTCAACTACCCGTCTTACATGCAAATGCAGCGAAGCATCTCTGTCATCGCGCAGGACTGTCCCTAGTACTCGCTCCAAGAAAATCCCGAACCTGAAATACCTGGATCCCACAACCACCGTAAAAACGTGAGTAATTTTAAAAATTACTCGGTACGGATTTAGATACATCCTTAAAATTTGATCTTCTTTCCTAGACTGGACTCAAATGCCGATACCGATGTTCAAAAGGTAATATTGTATTCATATGAAAATAAAATAATATTTTATGCACATTTGAGAAATTTGTCTAAATGCTATGACATGAAATACCAAAGATCCCAAAATAGAAAATCTGTAAGAATAATAATATAATATAAAATATGAGGTACGAAAATCAAACACCCGAATAAATACCCAGATTTGTAAATATGCCAGATCCATCCCGAGCGGGCACAACCAGGGCCCAACTTACTAACTCGGGCCTTGCCTAAGCGGGCACAACCATGACCCAACTTACTAACTTAGGACTTTATGTTTATACAGCGTCGACGCCGCACAAACGACAATTCAGACTCCCGGGGCGATAACGCCCTAGGAGAGTGAACGACTATAAAGCACGTACTCTGATCTGCTTGAAAATGTTGGGAGCGAATTAGTTTAAAACACAAAGAACTATATACTTCTAACATAAAAATTTACTAAAAAAATACTTAATTTTAAAATAATTACAAAATTATGTTCTGTCCTCAACAGAAGAGAAGTTCCTACTTTCACTTTTATTAAGAAGATTTTTTTTTAATTTTAAGACAAAAAAATGAAGGTCACATCCTCAAATTTTGTTAATAGTGATCACAAAGTGGTGATCATTGTGTACAAATGATAAAACAGGAAAAAAAATGAGAAACATCAAACAATTCAAAATAGAGGACAATAGTATCCAAAAGGATATAAAATTTTACGTAACAGAAGTGCACTCGTAGAAATAATGATCATTGAGTGTGAAAATCTATGCCTTATTAGGTCAAACAACAAGATAAAACTATATCATATGATTGGTGAATTTCCGTAACATGATAACCGATAAAATTATGTATTTAAAGTTAAGAATGATTACTACAACAATGAAATGAGGTAATTAAAAAGGCGTCATGTGTACCTCTCTGGTCTCTGCATTCAAACTGAAATTGGTTCCCAAATAGTAGGCCAATTCAAATAAAACAATAACAAGAAAAAACATTAATTTCTACAAAGAGATGTGTCATGTAATTTCTCACAATTACACCCTGGTGTGTGCCAAATTAACTAAGACCCCACAGGTCCGTTTTAGGAGCCCGCACGCTATTTGCAATTTGAATTAGAGAACAGCCTTGATTAAGACACAGTCGTTCTTAAGTAATTATAAAACATAGAGAGACGCCAGCATAAATATTTATGTGGTTAAGGCATAAACTTATATGCACTTTATACCATATAACATAAGGCAAGCTACTAGTTTTTTTTTCTAAACACATACGATGGGAAACGCACCAAGCTCGCAAGAGAATGAAGAGAGGAGAAGACACGTGGCAAGAGGCAAGAGACCAGCTGCAGTGCCATGTTAGTCGCTAGCTTCTTTCTAATTAAAACTCTTTTCAAAATTGTTTAATCATATGTGTGTTTTTGTGCTTTTATTTGTAAAAAAGAAGGAGAAAATAAGAAATAGGTTTAGCATGTGAAGCTTTTGGCAAATTAGTTAAAACACAACTGCAAGTTCTTTTTATTTCAGAGAAATTTGGCTTGGCTTGACACAAACTATGCTAATATATTCTACTTTTGCAACTTCTTCTTCAATTCCACAACAGTTTCTAAAAGATCAATTCAATTCAATTGGTGTTAATTTTTGCTTAATTAATATAATTTTTTTGTCAGAATCATGAGATAAATTTTTGTTCTTCAAAAACTGCTTATCCTTATATAATTTTGTTACAGATTACCATGCCAAGTAGCACAATCAAATCAGTGAAAAGCAAGAAAAGAGTGAATTTCCTGAGGCAGGACCGAGCAGCAGCACAAGCGGCCAAGAAGCCGCTCCTGTGGAACACGGTGATGCCAGAATTCAGTTGTTGGCCTTCTCTATTAGGTCCGATCTGAAGATTGAGTGCCTGATGGTTGTGATCGATCATGGCAGATTGAGACATCTTAGTCACATTTCCAAAGTCCCTCCTAGAATGACAAGTGTCAATCCTGGTGCCTACATGCTGAGAGTTGTCTCCATCGGGCCATACCACTGGGGAAGCCCATCCCTGAAAGGTATGGAGGTCGAGAAGCGTCAGTTCCTTGAGCTAAACCTCTGGTCAAGGGATGAAAAAGCATGGAATGGATATGTTGGATGCTAATGCATTTCTGAGCATGATGCTGCTTGATGGATTTTATATATTGGGCCTACTCTACCCCTTGTTCTTTGTCAGAATCCAGAGCAATGATGCGCATGATGCAGTCGAGATATGGCATGATCTCCTTCTGCTGGAAAATCAGATTCCTTTCATAATTGTTGAGTGCATCTGTGAACAATGGGCACAGGATGCGGGCGAGGATGGTGAAATTGTGCTAGTAATGGTCAGAGAAGAAGCCGCCATGTCGATCGAATCTGTGTTGTCAATACCATTCGCAATTGATCCGAGCCACAGACCTGAAAAGTTTGAGCATTTTCTATATCTGTTGCACGCCTGCTTCAAGCCTAGCAACTTGTGCAACTCTGCCACTACACCTGTGGACCATACACCAGCAAGTAGACCTCCGAATTTAATGAACATGAACCGGTACTCAGTTGGTCGAGTGGCGGGTCATTTACTTTACAAAATTTCTATTATTTTCTTAAATTGGGCATACAATTTCTACAACTGGAACCGGCACCATCATATTGAAAATAGCGATAGTACCTCACAGCAAAGATCTCCATGTCACCTTCACCTACACCGAGCGGTGCAATATCACCAAGCCGGCATCAAGTTTAGGACAAAAGAAGGCAGGGGACATATATAAACGGCACTCCTTGTTAGATATAAAAATTTCTAATGATGTGTTAGAAATACCCCACCTTCATGTTGACGAGTCTGCATACTGGCTCTTTGGCAACCTGATTGCATTCGAGCAAACAAATGCATCATTTGAAAAGGATGTTACCACATACATCATTTTCATGTCCCAGCTTATGGCCACAGAAGATGATGTGGCCCTGCTTGGCAGGGAAGGAATTGTGCAGCACCAGTTGGGCTGCAACCGAGATGTGTCAAGCCTCTTCAGCAGCCTGGCAAGGGAAGTAATGTTCGACTTTGAATCTGAGTACAACCTGAGCCCGGTGTGTGAGGCACTAGAAGAATGCTACAGAAGACCCAGAAAATGGAGCGCAATGTGCGCGCATAGGAACTGCAGCAATCCGTGGGTGTGGGTCGGTGCATTAGTGGTTTTTTTCATGTTTGCTTGCACAATGATTATGACCGTGTTCAGTATTATGGCATATGTTAGGCTGCCAGATCATCCAGAAAAAGTTGCAAATTCAGATGCACAATGATTTTTTTCATTCAATTATATGAGGTGTATTCTTTTTTTGTTGCTGTTAATAGAGAGAACATACACTAAACTTAACCTTGGACTTACCAAGCAAGGTTTTGGTGGCTCACTGCACCTCACTCATACACTCAAACAAAATGGAATCACTGAACCATTAATTATAGTCTAAAAGCCTATTAAAACAAAAAAAACTCAGTTTCTTTTTCCTCTTGAATTGTTAAGTAGAATTATATTGATGAAATATATTCTTTACACCTCAAGGAGAATGGGGGCATGGGAATCATAAAACTGCAAGTGCAAAATGATGCACTGCTATTGAAGTGGTGCTGGAAGCTAGCTACACAACAGGACTGTATGTGGTCGAAAACGATGCAGCTAATCTATGGAACTGTACAGATCCAGTCAATTCCATTAACAAGATCTTCTTACTTCATAAAGTCATTATCAAAGCTCCAACCATTCTTTCATATCTCATATATAAACACGGATGAGGGAGGCCTATGGAAATGGACGACCAATGGTCAATTCACGATGAGTTCAGCGTACAAAATGCTACACCAATCTGGAATCATATCACAAAAGTGATATGATGCACTATTGACTCAGCATAGGCTCTTGAGAATGAAGGCACCCACAAAAGTGAGAGTATTCTTCTGGCTACTACTGCATGATGCACTATTGACTCAGCATAGGCTCTTGAGAAGAGGTTGTAATATCCAAAGTGGATGTCATCTCTGCGGGCGCCGGGGGGCGGATTATTGAGACAGCTGACCATCTGTTCAACAGTTGTCCGGTATCGGAAATATTATGGCAAGCCATCAGGCAGCACTTCAATATGCCTCCATCCAGCATGAGCTCATCAGTGCTGAGTACCTGACTGACACAGCTCTCACACATGCCGGAGGATAAACGTCACCTATGGGACACAACCTGTGCTTCAATCTTCTGGGCATTGTGGAAGGAACGGAACGAGAGACTATTTACAGGGGAGAGAAGACCACTGTGGGTAATCCTAAATGACAGTGCAGGAAATAGAGAGATGGAATACATACTGCTAAAGAATAATAATGAAGCTAAAATACTCTCGAGTCATAAGTAGAAATAAAAATAATGCAGTAGAAATAGAAATACTCTAAACTCATAGCAGTGCTATTTACCTTATGATATTTTAAATTTCTGTAGCTGAGGGAGTCCCAATTAAATGGCCCCATCCATGTACACTTTGTTTTCTTTGAAATATAAACAATCTGGTAAGTTCTGCTTACCATTTCAAAAAAAAATATATATATATTCTTCTAAAGACAAGAGTTAACTTATGTGATATAGACTTATGGTCCAATAATGAAGTTAAAATATCAGATAAAATAAAATGTATGTGTAGCTCAGAAAATTAGAAGGAAGAATGTTGAGGTAATATGTTTTAGAAGAGAAATCAAATTTATGCAGCTTATAAATGAAAGCTATATCGGAACCTTTCTTGATAGCTCTCTTTCCTTCCATGGCCTATTACATCAATCGTACATAATGAACATAAGCAGTCATCTTTCTTGCCAGAAAACAATTTCCTAGAAAAGATAAAATACTTACTGACACTGGCTTGCTAGCGAGGAAGGTGTCACTCAACATGTCTCATCCTTTCTCATAAATGCATTTTAATTTGTTTATTGCAAGGAATATTTCTTTGGCCTCAACTAATTAAATCACTTTTCTTACCTGTAAAAGTAAAATCTGTTCTGAATACATGGATTTTAGGGTTTTCTCCATGTACCCTAGTCAGACGTGAAGAGAGTAGAGAGACACACAAACAGTAAAGAGATTGACAGATGAAACTTCAATTTTCATTAAGATGTTCAAACATATAAAACAGTACATGAGATAAACTAAGTTATAAGTCCAATAAGACAAAACAATTCGGATCATATCTAACATGAATCATTCAATTTGAGTCAAGCAGCTTATGCTTAATTAATTCGGATTACAGTGTTACAGATCCTATGTCGAGCGATTTTAATCCTGTATACATCACTTTACGGTATCAAAAAGACAAATCCATATCAGGTGGTACAGAAAATTATTTTTGAGGGCATATATTAGTGATTACTAATAAAAAATAGAAATGGACATATCATTTGAAGCTTAGACACAGTAGATAATGAAAATAAAATCCAAATATTGAAGCTAATCAATCTAAATAAGAAAGCCGCACAATCTGTTATCTATATAATCAACAAAAAGCGAACTAAAGGGGAAAAAGTCTACTAAGTCATCTAGACTAAGCCATAGACCCAAGTTTACATTACAAAAAATAAAAATTGAAACAAAATCAAGCAAGTCGTCAAGATTTAGAATCTGTTCCTATGGCACGCCAACCAACAAAGAGACGAGGATCAACACCAGAGACCACTCACTGCCCGAACTCCGACTCCATGGAGTCCAGAATTGGGCTGGTGTCTCTTAGTTGGGTCCTATTGCGACTTTGACTTGATACGTAAACGGTTTCAATTTCAGATCTTCTCATGTTGAATGGCCCAGTATTATCTGCAACTTGATTACCACCACGCTGCCAACTCATGGGAGAAAGCATGAGGCCAAAACCCTGGCAAAAATGTCAAATATTCAAACACTTCAGTCACATATTAGAAATCACACGACTTTCAATTGAGATACACTATTATCCTTTTTTTTTTTGACAGAGAGAAATATGAGAGTCTAACTCATAAATTTTATTTTGAGCCTATGAAGGTTTGAGCCCATGACATCTTGAAAGTTATTGAGATATTGTATGTTTTACGGGTTTTTTGGGGTTTTAGGGACCTAGAGATAAATATGTTAAAAGTCAGGGGTTATTTGTAAGAAGATATGTAAGGCTTATATAAGTCCAATGGACCATTTCTCAATACACAGAAAATATTTTGCACTTTTCAGTTTTATTTAATATGGTATCAGAGCCAAAAACCCTAGGTTAACCCCCCTCTTCCATTGTAGCGTCGATACTGTAGCAGTCGCACTGTAGCGCCGAATCTGTAGCCACGTGTACTTGTAGCGTCGATAATGTAGCCGTGCGTACTTTGTAGCGCCGAAGCCGGTGCTAGTTGGGCGAAGAGGCGCGCGTGGGGGCCGATACCTCACGATACCCGAGAAGCGAGATTAATCGAGCTTGCGACTAGTCGGCTCGAATCTTGATGACATAAATCAAGATTGAGTCGAAGAACGAGATAGGGAGTGAGTTTAAGGCGGAGTTATGGCGAGAGGAAGGTAAGAATCCATTGGAGGGTGACGACGGCGAAGGTGAGCGCCACCGAGCTCCGAGATGCTTGATGCGAGCGTTCGGTGTGGGCACGAGCGAGAGCACACCTGACCGTGCGGAGGATAGATCTTCCGGTGTTTGACGGGAAGCTTGATGGATCGACTTCGTATTTGAGGCCGGTCGCGTCGGGTGAAGTACACTCTGCGTGGGTAAGGATATGGAGGGGTACTTGACCAGGGGACAAAAATGAGCCGGTGAGGATCTCCGAGGCGAGTGGAAGTTCGCTCACATGACGGTATATATGTGGCTTCGAGTTCATCGACTCCTGTTAGCTTCCACGGTGGATGGCATAGAGCGGGTCGAGATGTCCGGGAGAAGGCTGAAGAGAACTTATGATGAAGTGGGAAACAATACGAGGGTGTTCCGTTTGAGAGAGATAAAGGCGATGAGTGCGGGGAGATAGATCGATTCGGGAGTATGTCACGGATCCGGAGCGACTATAGACAGGATTATGATCATTTCTCGCCGGTACCGCATGCTTTGCGGGGATCCCGAGTGCCGAGAGGGGCACGTGATACTCGAAGGAGGACTATGCATTTCGAGGGGGTTGAGCCCGAGCATTTGAACGAGGTGCGCGGGGTTATTAGCACGGTAGAAGATTCCCTCACCTGGAGGAGACGATCTCGGTCATGATATAGGAGGAGAGCAGGATTGGGCTCCAGTCTGGTACGATAGGACTTCCGGGGGTGAAGTCGGCACTTGCAGTCTCCAAGTCAGGCAATACCGGGTACAGGGGCAAGACTCGGGAGTGTTACAACTGCGGTGAGGTAGGCCACCTGAAGTAATTTTGCACTAAGCCACCGAAGGAGAGGAACTTGGGAGGAAGAGGTCGGTCGGAGGAGGCTACCGAGCACGCACATCGGTAGCGAGAGGAGGAGAGTGAGGAGGCGTGGTCTTTACCGAGGAGGATCATGAGTTTCGGAGATATTGAAGAGGAAAGCGAGAAGCGGCGGGTGAAGGGAAGCGTGCGCTCGATGATGCGTCCACTTCATCCTCCTCGAGGGTAACATTGCTTCTTTGCTCACGACCTCGGTATTGGTGATACACTTGCTCTTGCATCTATATCTACCACCGTGAGCACCGATTGGATAATCGACTGCGGTGCGTCTCGGCATGTGACTAGTCTTTCGCTAAAGAGTTTTCTTCTATACTCACTTTGCAGTCCCCGAAAGCATCCGGACGGCCGATGGTATGGCTCAACCTCATTAATTGATAAGTGCCGTACAATGTACCAACACCTTGACCTTATCCAATGTTTTGCATGCTCCTTCATTTTCTGTGAATATTTTGTTCATAAGTGTCATTATATCACAACTAAAATGTGAACCATTGAAAACTAGACTTCAAGAGTTTTTCATCCATAAGTCATACACTAAATTTCACGTCTATTTGCCCCTTCAAATTCTATCATTAATCAGCCTTAAAATTCTGTCAAAGTGCTGAAATCAAAGAGTCTTCATTTATTTCTTAATTTATTTAACTTTAATAATAAAATTAAGTTTATCTTTCAACAGACTTCTCTCGTCTCTTCTTAATAGACATTTAATTAAGAACCTAAAATACATTACAAAATGAAAAAAAATTATATTAAAAAATATATACACGAGAAATAAAGCAATGGAAAAAAATCATGAAAAAAAAAGAAATTTCATCCCCCATTATCAAGTCCAAAGACATTCTACAATATTTAATTAAAAAAACGCACCTTAATTGACATGATGGAAATAAAGATGCTGCAGAAGAAATTAAGAAAGAACGAGCAGCTCTACGTAGTCGTCACTTGACGATAGATCTAACATTTGAGATTGCGCCATTCGAGCTTGCTAGAGTGAGGACAAAACTATAGCAGCTCTCAAGGGAAGAGAAACAACTCTAGAGTTTGTCGAGAATCCACAGTAAAAGAAAAGAAGAAACAATAGCAAAGATTAAACACCAAATCAAACGCTCCGGGAGAGATTCTACTTGAAACTTTCAGCATTGCTGACTGGAGAGATTGAGTGGAGGAGCGTTGGAAGGGGGAGGTGCTGACTGGAGAGAACGAAAGGAGAAAATGAAAGAATTTGGACTGGGTCGAGTGCTTTTTAGTATGAACTAATTTTAGATCTTAGCCTCTCATCAAGTGTCTTGATCTGGGGTTCAGATTTAGTTGTCAAGGTTGTCAACTTTTACGGTTGTCAAGAGATCCCCTCTCTAATAAAAAAAAAATACAATTAAAAAAAATCAAGATACGCTGAATAAAATGAAAATAAAATAACTTTAATTAGTAAAAAAAAATAAACTTAAACATGTCATATTATTTTGATATTCATATTGTTTTATTAAAGTTGAAACAAAATAATTACTTAAAATAATGTAACAATATTATTTTGATATTCATATTGTGTAACCAAGATTTATTATTTAGTGAATCATCTTCCAAGTATTTTTCATTTCACTTTCTTGGGTATTTCAGTAAGGAACCATATATCCAGGAAATATTGTTACCTCTCACTTCTCAGTTAGCAGGGCTTTGCTAATTGAGCTCTCTTATTGTGACTGAGTTTCTTGGAGCGTTCACGAACCAAAGAGATAATAATAATAATAATACCAAGTATTACATTGATTCAACGAACACATATACATATACATATACATATACATATATGGTCCAATCCAACTAGATCTTAGGACCGAAGTTGGGCCTGAAGCTTAATTTGTTACGGAATCAATAAACCATCTTCCTCTGCAAAAGCTGATTAATTTAATTAAGGATCATATTAATTAAGGATCATATCCGCCCAAGAAAACCAATACGCTTTTATTTGCTATTTCTAAATGCAGATGGCAGTACGCCGCACTAAGGGGATTAAGCGAACTTTTTTTAATAGTAATATCTATGAGAGGCCGATTAATATTTATGTTTATTTATCATATTATATTATATTATATTATATACATGTTGTATATATATAGGAGTATATTTACCTAGCTACTTGCTGCTTATTTTAACTTAATTATATCAATTATTGCCGTTGTATTCGGACAAAGACAAATCACTTATTGCCAGCTGTTAACTGTTAGTCCTAATTAATCATCAAGAATCAAGATATATGAAGTATGAAACAATTGATGTTAATGCTTAACTAATCGGCACATAAATAATAGTCACGCCAATCTTACAGAACCTCTGAGACTAATCCAACAATAATACCAAATTCTCCATTCTAAACGAACTCAGTCATATTAATAATATTATTATTTATTTATGTAGTTATAAATAAATTGAATTTGAAGCCTCTTGTTTACTCGAAAGAAAACGAGGTTAATGCATCTATAGTAAATTTTATTTTATTTCAAACGAGGGTTGCTATTTCAAGTAATGATGTTGCTAGTCTATAAATGAATCAAATTTAATCAAATTAGGCTCTGTATTAATTCAATTTGAAATTAATTTGAATTACAAATTCGAACTAAATTGAACTCAAACTAAATCAAATTTCAGCTAAATCCAATTCGAACTAAATTGAACTCGGCTAAATCGAATTTAAATCAAACTCTAGATAACTCAAAATATTTTATTTTTTATATTTATTTTCGTATTATATAAATAATTAGAGCTAAAATAAGAATTTGGTTACGGTGCTACGCGTAGCACATATGACTCGTGTGCTATAGACCGTTTCTCCGTCTTCAAAGTTCAAATAGTCGATCCGACCGGTCAAAATATTTTTCATATGAAAATATAGTTGGGGACCAAATTTTATATTTTTTTGAATTTTTTTACTATTTTTAGGATAGCTAGAAAATCACTTGATTTAATTATTATGAGCCATTCAAAATAAATCATTTTCTAGCTATCTTAAAAAATAGTAAAAAATCCTTAAAATATATAAAATTTGGTCTCCAACTAGATTTTCATATGAAAAATATTTTAACCGGTCGGATCGACCATTTAAACTTTGAAGATGAAGAAACGGTCCATAGTACACGGGTCATCCGTGCTACGCGTAGCACCGTAGCCAAACTCTTAAAATAATTAATATTTTATTAATTTAAAAAACTAATATTTATTAATCTAATAATAAATTAATAATATTTTATTAATTTTATAATAAAATAATTATATTATTACATATATTATTGACTAAATAGTTAAAATATATACAAATAACTACATGTCGAACTATTATGAATCGAACTCAAACTAATTCATTAAAAAGTTATGGAACATCAAATGAATTATGAACTGATAAAAAAATCTTATCAAACAAACTGAACTCGAATCGAAGTAAAATCGAATCGAACATGAATCAAATGAATTATGAATTTTTTTGCACCCCTAATCGTCGAGGTCTATCAGGGGCATTCATCATGGTCATTTTTTTTCGGCTTGGAGCCTGTATTATTTGATGGTCATCAACTTGTGAACTTGCAGAATGCTAGCAATGCTTTATTATTTCTAAAAGTTCACGGATCAATGCTAGAACATATTAAATGGGCTTTGAAGGGGTTTGAGGGGATATCAAGGCTTAATTTTGATAAATCTAAACTAATTCCTCTAAATTTATCTTCTGTTAAGCCATTAGAACTAGCTGATCTATTTCACTATAAGGTGGGTAAAGTCCCTTTAAATGTTTTAGGCTTTCTTTAAAGAAACCTTCTAAAGATAAATTATTGCTTAATAAGGTTCAGAAACGATTACAATTTGAAAAATACAAATTATTATCTCTAGGGGGATTAATCATGTTAAAATCATTTTTTTCATCTCTACCTAATTATTACTTGTCTTTGTTTAAAGTTTCAAAAAAATGTTATACTTAAGCTGGATCTAATTAGGGAAAAAAAATTGTGAGTTAGGGTTGATACCGATGGTAAAAGAAACATCACTTGGCTCATCACTTAGCTATGCACACACACTCCATAATAGATTTAGCATGACTCGATATATTATATCTATATCGGGTATCCGCATCAAAGGGTAATATTTCATATTTTTAGATATGAATCTTTTCTATGCTTTCTCTGATTAATATTGATATTCAAAGAGAGGTAGGGTTTGATATTAGTATTACCTTTTGACACTTGGAGTGGGTCTTTTACCTTTACTTATGTTTTTTTTCTCATTTGTTTGCTTCTTTAGCTACAGTTTGGAATGATAGTTTCCCCCAAACTATTTTTAAGACAAGGCCTTAGTATTAATAAAGTCAAAAATGGTTAAAACATAAATAATCTATTTACACTGCAGTTTTTAATGAATTTGAGTTAAGTTTTGTGTGAAATTAGTATCTGAGATATTTTATATTGAAGAGTGAATTAGATAACTTTATACTGGATATTTTTAGGAGTGTTGTTATGAATTTTCATAAAGTTATGTGTAGATATGAGACCCAAAATGATTAGAAACGGAAACAATCTAATTGAATAATAATTTTTAATTCATCCGATTTAAGTTTTGAGCGAAGTTAATAACGGAGAATCTTTACATTAATGATTTAATTGGATAAACCTATAAAAATACATAATTAGGAGTATTTATATGAATTATAAATTTATGCGTAGATATGAGATAAAAAATTATTAAAAAGACATATTACTTAGTTAAATCATAGTTTTTGTTGTATCTAAGTTAAGTTAAATGAGAAATTAATGTCATAGAATGCTCACACTGTGGATTTAATTAGATTTTTTATAGACATTATTAAAAATATTTGCATGAATTTTGAATGCTTTCAATGCGGGAAATATAGACATTTTGGGAACTTCGATTGCATTGTCATGTTTCTTTAATTAAATCATAACGGTTCTAAAAAGTTTGGTTACAAGAAGGAATATGGATTAGAACGTACAATTATTGCCGTTTTAAAAGCATTCTTCATACTGTTTTTCAAAAATGCCCTTGTACTTAACAGAGGAAAGCATTCATGAATCTTATGCATGGGCGGATGCAGGATTTTAGTCAGGGGGGGCAAATATCGGATTGTAATAGTTTATCGGGTTTAAATCCATTAACTAATCGGGTACTAAATAAAAAAAAATAATAATTTAATATATATTCTTACCTAATAAAAAATTTATTAGAATAATAACATTTTATATATTAAAAATAACAATAAAATAAAGCTCAAAGTAATAAATAATCAAGTTGATGAAGAAAATTTTCATCTATAAAACTTTATATTTTGATATATTTGCATAATTATTTTATTATACAGGATATTAAATATTTTTTTCTCAATAAAATTAATCAGACAATCCAGGGGGGGGGCAAAAAAATTTTCCAGGAGGGGAGCAAACTACCGAAAATATTACCGAAAAACATTATTTTTCAAAATCCAGGGAGGGACCGCTGCCCCCCCTGGCCACAAGTGCATCCGCCCCTGATCTTATGCATTGCAATAATGACATCTACCTCATGGGACAATTCAAAGAAACAATTGATGATCCTTCAGTTATCTCCGAATCTAGAGGGAAAAACAGAAAACATATCTGACATATTAAATAGATCTGAGAACATCACATCCTTTATTTGATCACATTATAATGAAGCATCTGAAACTTTTTGTAATGTGAGAGCAAACCAAGAGTAAAAATAGAACAGTGCTGTCCCATAAATCGAAAAGGCTTGACAGTTGACCCTGACAATATTAATTGCATGGACTCAACCTGTGCCATGTGTGTGGACGCTTTGAATCCTTGATCGGTGCTTGTGACTGTGACTTCCTTCAAAACACAATATATACTGCACAAAGGGGGTGTCTCGGTGTTGGATCGGTGTGGCTGAAAAGTAGCTGCGTGAAATTAATATTTGGAATATAAATTTTTACAACTTAATTGAGTCCAATTCCTTGATTATTAAAGCTCAAAAGAGATTTTCTTTATACCAAAAAATCTCATGTATGACTTATGAGCAAGTATATTCTTATGGATCAAAATGACAGTGAAATTCTCTAACTATGAAGAAGAGAGAAAAAGTTTCTGAAGAAATTGAAGCAAAGCAAATCCCTGCAACTTCTATCTCAAAATATCAGAATAGAGTTGAGACCTAGGTCGCAATTGTCAGATAGGGAATCCTTGACTAACAATTTTGTACTTTTTTTTTGTCTGAAAATTAATTGGTTTTGTTTCATAATATTACTCAAACATGTAGAACAATCAGAATATGATAGGCAAATATACCATTTACAGTCATACACATTCAATAAATAACTTAAGAAACACTGATTTTATATCACAAAGTAAACGTTTACTCACAAATATAACATACTTATTTCTTTTCCAAATCCATTACAAGACCATCTTTTTGATAATTAATAAAGCAACTTAAAATCCTTACAACACAGAACCAAACACTGATGACACAATTAATTTAACTTGAAAATCAAAATTATTAGATCCCAACATACTTCAAAGCATCAGCCACCACATTGACTCTAGTTTTCACTATCCGGCATGTCAAATTCCATCGCACTCAAACGAAACATCACACCCCTTGATGGGCATCAAGGTCAATGTATGCTTGGGTTTGGTAATGAATTTTGGCAGACGTGACAGGATTTGGCACATGCATGCATTGTCGATCCCCATGAGGCGCCTGCAGCATGGTGTGTCTTGTGGGTCATCATCATGAATCGGGTGGTGGCGGTGGGACCGGTGGTGCTCGTCTGTCGGCTCAATTTCATTTATCAACCATGTTGCATTTACATTTGCAGGGCCCGGTACTGAATAGCTGGTGGTGCACGCTTCGGTGGCGAGCGCAAATTGTGAGAGGCATAAGGTTTGGGCCTTGACAATGGTCCCACTTGTCATGCTATAAGAAAGAAATAAGAGTATTGCTATAATAATTGGAGGGATCTTCTCCATATTTTTGAGCTGAGAGTGGCAGTGGAAATGAATTGGTGTGGAGATTGTGATCGATGTCATGAGATTTGAAGGTGGAGATGCATAAATACATGGTTGAGAGAAAAATCAGGAGGGGTTTTGGTGAAAATTAGGGGAAGAAGGCTGTTTGTTTTGTGCAGAACAAATTATTTAAAAATATGTATATATTTTTTGTTAGGTATCAGATGGCTCACACTCCAGATGTGATCATTTTTTTGTGTGTCCCCATTACGTAAAGACCTCATGTGAGAAGCGCTTATATTAATCAACCCGTGTATTATGTATATAATATAATTGTTTACAACAGTTGTAATGAAACGATGACATGAATACGGTACCCGGTAACTATAGAGGAGAATAAACTAGATCCAGGTCAGAACCTGAGTGAGATCAGGGTTTAAGATCAATAGAATGAGGGCAAAATTCTCAAGGAATAAAAGTTTATGAATTATAAAACATATGTTCACTCCAAGATATCTGTGCATACAAAATTTCCGTGATTAACATAAATAAAGTACTATATATACCAAAATGCAGACGCAGATTTGGAAATTAATGCACTAAATTGTAGTTATATAAAATGATTTGGAAAATGCAGACGCAGATTTCGTGTGAATATCATAATTATTTTGTTAGTTTTTTTAGAGTCATCTTTAAAAATTCAAAATAAGTGATGAAAATCAAGAAGAAATGAAAATAGAAATATTAGAAGAATTATTGGAAGAGAAAAAGGTCAGAAATGTTGGCGAAAGAAAGAGAGAAGACAAAATAATACTTTTCAATATTCACACTATCTTTTTAAAAATACATAGCAGTACTTTATATATAGAGTCTTTAGACAAATTTAAAAAGAGAAAACTATCAACTCATAACATCTCCTGCTTATTTTCTAATACTCGTACCCTTTGGTTTCAAACTCACACATATTACTACACAGATTAATTAAATAAAGTATCTTGAGCCTCTGACAACACATGCCTAAATAAGATTATTTGAATTAACTCTCAACACCCCCCCTTAATTCAAATTTGGTGACTCCCAGCTTCCTTCTCAATCTTTCAAATACTGGCTGATTCAATTCTTTAGTCAAAATGTACGCATACATTCTTCGGTGGGAATATACTCCGAGTTGTATCTCCTTGTCGACTACATGATCTCGACAAAATGCACCTTGATATCTATATGCTTGCATCTGTTTGTCTTCTGCTTGGATTCTTAGACATTGCAATGGTTGATTTGTTATCACGAGAAGATTCTTGTAGGTTCTTCTTCTTTGCTGTCCAATATCTCGAAAGGATCCTTCTTATCCAAATTGCACGACAAGCCGATTGTGCCGTGTACTTTGCCTCTGCAGTGGATAATGCAACAGTAGGTTGCTTCTTAGTATTCCAGCTTACTGGGGTAGTGCCAATAGAGAACAAATACCCAGAGGTGCTTCTTCTGTCATCTTCACAACCTGCCCAATCACTGTCATTGTATCCAACCAGTTCCAGTGCTTTGGTTCTTTCATACCAGATACCCAAATCAACAGTTCCTGCCACATATCTTAACACTCTCTTAGCTGCTCCCATGTGATGTTTAGTTGGACTTTGCATGAATCTAGAAATCACACTAACTGAGAATGTGATATCAGGTCTTGAGTGAGTTAAGTAGATTAAACCTCCAACTAAGCTCCTGAACTTTAGTCCATCAGCTGCTCCAGTGTTGTCATCCTTCATCAGCTTTTCCTTCACATTCATTGGAGTTGAGCAAGTGTTGCAATTCTCCATTTCGAATTTCTTCAACAAGTCACTTGCATACTTCTGTTGAGATAAGAACATGCCATCTTCTCTTTGAATCACCTCTAAACCCAGAAAGTACTTGAGAAGGCCTAGATCAGTCATCTCAAACTGTTGTTTCATCTTGCCTCTGAATTCTGACACCAGTTCTTGATTTGTACCCATATAGATCATATCATCTACATAGAGACAAACCATCATCTGATTTTCACTTGAATTCTTCTTCACATACAAGCTTGGCTCACTCTTGCTTCTTGAAAAACTTGTATCAACAAAAAACTTGTCAATTTTACTGTACCAGGCTCTAGGAGCCTGTTTGAGCCCATACAGTGCTTTGTGTAGTTTATACACGTGATCTTCTTTTCCTTTGACCCTGAACCCTTCAGGTTGCTCAACAAACACTTCTTCAGCAAGCTCACCATTGAGGAAAGCTGACTTGACATCAAACTGGTAAACTGGCACATTCAATTCTTTGTTGTTGCCAACATAATTCTAATGGTTTCAAACCTTGCAACAGGAGAAAACGTCTCCTCATAATCAATCCCTTGCTGTTGCTTGTACCCCTTTGCCACTAGTCTGGCTTTGTGCTTTATAATGCCTCCATCCGGCCCAATCTTAGTTCTAAACACCCATTTTACTCCAATGACATTTCTATCCCTAGGAACTTCAACCAGACTCCAAGTCTTGTTTCTCTCTATAGCCTCAATTTCTTCTTTCATGGCTACTTTCCACTCCTTTTCACTTGCTGCATCTTCATAACATTCTGGATCAACAACAAGTAAAACTTGAGTTGAGTTATAAAGATTTTCAACTGTTCTAGTTCTTCTTTCAGGTACATCAGAAACTTGATTTCTGTTGCGCCTTATGTAAACTCTAAGAGGTCTCTCTTGGACTTCATTTCTATCATCTTCATCACTCATGGACTCATCCTCAACATCCTCCTCAATTGGCTTGATCATCTCACTAACTTCAGACTCTTTTTTCTCATCATCCCAAATCCATCTACTTTTCTCATCAAACTTCACATTTCTAGATACTGCAAACTTTCCATTCATTGGATTGTACAATCTGTATCCTTTTGTTTGATGACAATATCCAATAAAAATATGTTTCAAGGATTTGTCATCCAACTTAGATCTCTTGTGCTGCTCAATAAAGACATATCCAATACATCCAAACACTCTGAAATACCCTACACTTGGTTTGATACCCGACCATGCTTCATGAGGTGTGACATTGGTTAATGCTTTGGTTGGTGAAACATTTAGGATATGAACAACTGTTGCAACAGCCTCAGCCCAGAACTCATTTGGTAACCTCTTATGCTTCAGCATGCTCCTTGCCAACTCAATAACCGTTCTATTTTTTCTCTCAGCAACCCCATTTTGCTCTGGGGTGTATGGAGTGGTCAACTCATGGTGGATACCTTCTATTTCACAGAAATTAATGAACTCTTTAGATAAAAACTCACCTCCTCTGTCAGTTCTAAGAGTTCTGATATTCTTCCCTGACTGCTTCTCAACCATGGCTTTAAACTTCTTGAAATTCTAAAAAGCTTCAGATTTGCTGTGCAAGAAGTAACTCCAACTCATTCTGCTGTAATCATCTGTGAATAAGAGGAAATACTTACTCCCACCAATTGAGTCTGTCTGCATTGGCCCACAAAGATCTGCATGAACCAATTCCAGAACTTCAACTGCTCTTCTTGCCTGCTTTTTAGGAAATGAAGATCTTGACTGCTTCCCATAAACACAATTCTCACAGAAATCAATCTCTTCAATCTCAGGTAAACCATGAATCATTCTTTTCTGACTCAAGGTCTTTAGACTAGTTATACTTAAGTGCCCAAATCTCCAGTGCCAAAGGACAGATTGATCAATTTCCTGTACACTCAGAGCTTTCTCTCTGACAGTGGTTATTTTCAAAGGAAACAACTTATTGCCTGTCATTTCTGTTTGTGCTATGATTTGAGAGGTAGTTTCATCAATGATCTTACATGATCCATTTTTAAACACTCTTTGTATAACCACTCTTAGTTAATTGTCCCACACTTAGCGATTTTGAGACAAACTAGGAATGAAATATACATCTCTCAAATATTTCAGACCATTGGCTGTATTAACAGACACTGTACCTTTTCCTTCAACTTGAATGGCATTGTTATCACCCAATTTGACTTTCAGCTTATATGTTTCATCCAACTCTTCAAACAGCTCTTTTTCTCCAGTCATATGGTTTGAGCAACCACTGTCAACAAACCATATGTCTTTGCCTTCAGTTTGAAAATTGGTAAAAGCCATGAATAAACTGGCATCACTCTCCTCTGGTTCATTTCCTTCTTCTTCGTTTGCAAAACTTGCCTGTCCTTCTTCTCTCTGTCTCTTGTAGCATTCTGACTGATAATGTCCAGTCTTGTTGCAATAGAAACATTGAACATGCTTCTTTGTAGAGTGTGGACAATCTGACTGATAATGCCCCATTTGATTGCAATTGTAACATCTGATGTGCCTCAAGTTTCCGTCAATTGACTCATATCCTGAAGAGTCAGAGCTTCTTCCTCCAGAACCTGCTCCCCTTCCTCTCCTTCCTCTACTAAACACATTAAGTCTTCCTCTACTTCTTCCTCTGCCCCTACCTCTTGACGACTGCCCTTGTGCATAAAAAGCTCTCTCCTCTGCTTTGTCTTCATCCTTCATCAATCTAGACTCATGAGTTAACAAGGATCCCATGAGTTCATCAAATGTGTAAGTTGCTAAATCCTTGAACTCTTCAATTGCAGCCACAACATGGTTGAATTTCTCAGTCAGGCTTCTCAGAACTTTGCACACCACAGTTTGGTCTGACACTGTATCACCATAAATCTTCATCTGATTTATAATTTTCTGCACCCTTGTAAGAAAAGGCTGCACCTTTTCATCTCTACTCATTTGTAAGGTTTCGAATTCTCTTCTTAAATTCTGGAGTTTGATAACCATCACCTTAGCAGTTCCTTGAAATGAATTTTCAAGAAGTACCCAGGCTTTCTTTGCTTTGGTGCATGATGCAATTTTGGGGAAGATAGAGTCATCTACTGCTTGCTGGATCAACATGAGGGCCTTTGCATCCATCTTGTCTATCTCTGCTGGATTTGGATTAGGGTTTGGTGTCCCAACTTCGATTAAATTCCATAATCCTTGAGATTTGATTAGAGTCTTCATCTTAATTTTCCAAAAATCATAGTTCTCTCCACTGAACTGTGGAATATTTGGTTGATTTGAACTTGACATGTTGATGTGATATTCCAGGCTCTGATACCACAATGTTGGCGAAAGAAAGAGACAAGACAAAATAATACTTTTCAATATTCACTATATCTTTTTAAAAATACATAGCAGTATTCTATATATAGAGTCTTTAGACAAATTTAAAAAGAGAAAACTATCAACTCATAACATCTCCTGCCTATTTTCTAATACTCGTACCCTTTGGTTTCAAACTCACACCCATTACTACACAGATTAATTAAGTAAAGTATCTTGAGCCTCTGACAACACATGCCTAAATAAGATTATTTGAATTAACTCTCAACAAGAAAAGGGTCAGAAGACGAAGAAGCAGATTGCATAAAGAGCAATGAGGGCGTATCTCAGATCAGCATACTTTTCAATGGCAAAAGGTGCAAGGCAAAAGACATAATTCATCGAATCATCATCAGGAAATCAACTGCTTTAATGCTTTTCATCTGGTCATTTTAAGGCACAATGCAAAAACCAGATTAAATGTTTTGCAATTGGCTGTCAAGAGTTGGGACATGCACGTTCTATATAAATTCCCAAGACAAATCAGAAGTGCTCGTCCATATCCATAAAGAGAAAAACACAGAGACTATTTGAACCAGCACACTCAGTACTTACACAGAGCAGGGCTCGTTACGCCAGTGGCTCCTATCAGGGAAAACATTAATATGTTCCCCCTGATGATTGTACCACCTATTCAGATTAAAAAGATGCAAGTAAGAGCTAGTATGAAGGAACTGCTAGTAGCAAACAACACACAACTGATTCAGGAAGAAAAGGTAACAGAAGATGAAATGGCTTTAAATGGTGGGGTCATTGATCAGGAGATCAACATATCAATTGTGGAAGTGCACCTGTTGTGTATTTTTCAAATTAATAAAATATTTTAATACTAAAATAGTGGTCAAATATGTGTCGATCCTACACACACTAATTTAAATAATCAACATAAATATTTTTCTAAGTTAGATAATAAAATCTGAGGTTTTATCTAGACTAATTAGAATATAATTAAGGATGATATGGACAGAAATTAGGATTTTATTGAGATAAAAATATTTAGAGCTTCAACATCATCATCCAAATGTGCATCAATCATACTATTCATAAGTTTATTCTTAATTTAGTGAGGATTAACATATATTTTAGTGTCAAGATCATGCTTACGGTTTAACACTGTACTCTAATTAGGACAAATTTCATGATTAAGTATTTCGTTCTTTCTAATTAAAACCCGTTATGCTATGATAATTCTAAATAATTCAGAGACCAATTGTTCATGGTTAGGTACTTCCAATTAATTACTCTAAATGTTCAGGAACCTTCATCTAGTCTAGACTTCACGATTAGATTATTCACCTAAGTTTAAATATCATTTTTGGGTCTGATTACCATTAAATTTAGGTTAGAAACGTAAGAATTCAATCCAAACACAAGAAATTCACAGAAATTAAGAATAAATGAACAAATAAATATGATTAAATACAATAAGTTTCAAGTTTATATGTCTACTACCCTAGAACATCTACTTTTCCATGGAAGAGAAAAAATAATAAATAAAATGAAAAAAATCATAAAAAGAATAGATGTTATGCCTATTTTTTTTATTTCTTGTCCTTGTGTCTTTTTTCTCTCTTCTGAAGAAAAATAAAATTTTCTCTCTCTAAA
The DNA here is from genome assembly GCA_037127355.1 of Schoenoplectus tabernaemontani. Taxonomy (NCBI): domain Eukaryota; kingdom Viridiplantae; phylum Streptophyta; class Magnoliopsida; order Poales; family Cyperaceae; genus Schoenoplectus; species Schoenoplectus tabernaemontani. Next base: position 28,360,011 of record CM073756.1, read on the forward strand.
ACTATCTCTCAATGTCCAGGAATGATTAACTTAACATTTGGACCACCTTTAAATAGTAAAATTCTAAAAATTCATCAGAAAACCAAGAACCATCTAATTTATCTCAATCCGAACAGTATATAGTTATTGTGGCATTCGGCTGGATACCTGTTTCGATCGCTAAGAATTCATTCACATCGTTCTTTTTAGCTCCAATTCACATCGTTCTTTTTTATTTTCATTGGGCTTCCATCTATACCTGAAATATCAACAAGAACTAGATAGTATATTGAACTTATGTAAATTAAACACTAAATTATACTAAAAAGCTAAGTTTTTGAGACAAAACCCTAATTATTATTATATCTGTTGCACTAAACATCTTCTTTGATTTGATGATTTGTAAAATAACATTGAATTTTATAATTTATCTAACATTGAATTTTATAATTTACCTTGTTTGAGTTTTTTTAGAGATTAAAATATAAAATGAATTAGTACACAAAAATCAAGACTAATGATGGGATGTAAGATCTTAATCAAGATTGCATTAGGTTTAGGTTTAGTTAGACTAAAACTGGGTTGAATTGGTTAAGTCAAATTGAGCATAAATTGTAAGAAAATAAGAAAAATAGACCAAATAGTTATAACAACTCATGAACAATTATAATGGCTTGTGAAGAGTTATAACGGCTTAAAGAGTTATAACGATTCATGAAAAGTTATAACGATTCATATTGTTTAGCTAAAAATTTAGAAGTTCTTTTTATCAATAAAATTTCAAAGCGTAACGTTGTGTAACGACTCGTGAAGAGTTATAATGGTTCATCAAGAGTTATAACAGTTCATTGAAGAGTTATAATGATTCATTGAGGAGTTATAACGTTCATGAGGAGCAAAGACACATGAGAAGTTATAACGGCTCATGAAGCGTTATAACGGCTCATGAAGAGTTATAATGACTCATTAAAGAGTTATAACGGCTCATGAGGAGTTATAATATTTCATGAATAGTTACAACGTTTCAGAATACTTCCACTCAAGATTCCAAGATTCAAGGCTAAGCAGTTATAACGATTCATGAACAGTTATAACGGTTCAGGTCGAAAGTTGATTCGATTAGTTTCAGAAGGTATATATAAAGGGGTTACTCTCTCACTTTAAAATGTGATTGTTCCATCTAGCTAAAACATAATTTCTTGATAGCTTACTAGTCATATACTAAGTGAGAAAGATAAGCCAAGAGATAGAAATACTCAATCTAGCTTCTCTTTATTCTCCCAACTTAATCCTTCATGATCTACTTGTAAATTATTTTTTAGCTGTTATACTCACTTTTCTTGAGTTGCAGTGCTCACCTTTCTTGAGTGTGTTGTTACTCACTTCTTGTTTTGAGTGTGTTGTCACTCTTGTTACTGATAGATTTGACAGCCCATTTTTATGTAAAGAACTAAGTTATACAAATATAAAATTATTTTTTAGTATTTCGGCTCAACCTCAATTGTTAGAGGTTGGGAGTCTCGAAAATATAGGCATTTTAAGCCGAACTTCGTTACATCTTGTGTTCTTGTTTGATCTTTTATTTTCTCTCATTTTTTGATTGTTATATTCTTATGAGAATTAAATCGAATTGAGTTATATTTCGCTGCTATTACACTTGAACACTAAGTCCCAAATTAATTTATACATTTCTACCTTAGATTCTTTATATTATTGTACTATTTTTATCTTAAAATACCACTACCCTAGAACCTTCAAAGTTGTATCAAAGTTACCTCAGCCTTGAATCTTGCTTGCCCTCAAACAAGTCTCAAACTCAAAAATCGATTTGGTCTCTCAACTTAACTTCTATCTAAATAAGACATAATACAATAATTCTAAAAAATAAATCTAACTCAATAATCAAAGACATGTATCTTTAACTTTCATAAGGTAATACAAAAAGGTTATCGAGTCTGTTTTAGAGTTTTAAAATTCACAAATAAATACAGACCATTTCGACAAAGTTAACTAGATATGAGGTTCGTCCAACTTTCAAAAGCTAAATATAAAATCATTTATAATTTTATGAAATGAACGGGTTATTTCTCGAAAGGAACAAAGGTGGAGAATGTAATGTACATTGTGTATTCTAAAATAAAAAGCAACATTCATATCGAACTCAATTTATAACAAAGTAGAAGCACTTTTTTTCCTTTTTTTTTACTTTTAAAAGGGTCGAGTGATCATGTCCTTATTTTGTACTGAAATAATACATATTGACTTGATTCACCTAGACTGTTAAACGTATATATTCCATACATTCACTTATAACTTGACTATTATATGTACAAGTGAGCAACTAAAATTTGAAATAAAAGGTTAAAAGAAAAAAGTAAAATGATGTAAATATTATTGGAGGGAGATAAAAGATTTTTTTTTTTAAAATAGATTATTTATCAAAATTATAATTTTTTTCAAATTTAACCCTTAAAAATATCAACAAACCCCTTGTCTAACTATCTCTTTCAAAATTATTATTTTTTTACTTGGTTCAAGCGTTAACTTTAAAAAATATGCCCTCTAAAAATCACATATTTTTATTCATCAAATTTCTCAGCCACAGTTTTTTTTTTCAAAATTACCCCTAAATTTTCTAATTTACCTCTAAATGTAATCTAATGCAACCCTATATACAATTACACTAAAATCTAATATATTCGCACAGAATCAATGTTAACTGATCCTTTGACTAAAGGCATGCCACCACAGAAGTTTAAGGATCATGTTTTAGATATACGACTTGATTTCATAATATAGTTATTTTATCATTTTGTACGATGTGATTGTAAATTCTTCAATAAAGTTTTAGATGTTATTCTCTTGTTGATTGTGCCAATAGATTTTGATTAATCAACTAGTTGAGAATGACATTGTTAAAGTTAAAGACCTAAAATAAACATAGGGTTTATTCATAAAATTTAAAATTAATCACATAGAGGTTGAATTTAAAGTTGCGAGATGCATTGTGATACATAAAAAGCAATATTCACTAAAGATGACTTACTGTCATGATTCGTGTATTTTGTTCTTTTCTTTTTGACATTGAGATAATATATGCATTATGGTTACGTCAGATGATGAGATCAAGTAGAGAATGTAACTAATTAATTAATTATTATGGGCTCTTTGATTAGTTAATTATTTCTAGAGTGATCTCAACCCTTGATGGCATCTATTGAGTCTATTATAAATACACTAAGTTCTGATGGAGAACTGTATGTAGTATCATTCTATCATACATACATAATAAGTGAGAAGCATAAAAGAGAAAGAGATACAAGGTTTGGACCGAGATCCTGGAGTTACACCATCAAGATAAGAAAAGAACTTCAATCTAGTAGTGCTCTTCGATTTTCTAACAATTTTATACACAAACTACAACAACTTGAATAAAGAAAGCAATGGTTGGAGCTTGAGGTACACAATTGATTCTTGGTTATTTTCCGCATTTAAGAATTCGTTAGATTACTTACAGGTTTTTTTAAAGGAGACAAATAATGTCCGTTTCATTGTTTAAAACGTTAAATGCACAAAATCACCCTAACTAATAAACTTAAAGCAGAGCAACAATCCCCCCCAGATGAAGAGCCGTTAGATATTGTCTCAGATTTTTATCGCTTCATAGAGCCTCCTAAGTAATCTGATTGTTATATACATAGCATATGTTCTTGGATTACTTGGTGGCATCTCAGCCTCCATATCTTCATCGATAATCTCTGAATAAAAATAACCCACAACTACTAGCTACAAAATGCAAAGTTCAGACCAACCACAACAAGCATTTCACACAATATCAGACAACAAGCAAAACAACCAACATAGCAGATGCGCTAACCAGCACATATTACACAATAAAAACCAGCAACAACTAACTAGTATCATATCAATGCCAGTATTACTCTGTAAGACTATCTTGGCCCGTGGTTATTGGTAGTGCTAGTGACATCATTTGTAAAGGAATCATGTCTAAATTCTCAGGCAATCACTGTTTCATCGCATGAACCAAAACTAGATTAAACCCTCCTGCCCAATAACTAACAAGAATTAGAATCAGACATGTTAAATTCCTTGTGGAAGTATGAGTAGCATATTTGAATATTAGTTGGTTTCTATGTTTCCATAAAGCCCAACACATAACACTTAAAGCAATCAGAAAACTCTTGCGCATCAAAGGAGACAAAGACAAGGCAAACTCTATCACATCCTTTATGGAATGCCAATAAGAGAAATAATTTTGGCTTATACCCATCCAAAACCAAATTTACTTGGGAATATAGCAAGTGAAGAATAAATAAGAAACTGATTCATGTTCCTCACACATAGTACAATACACCTCACCCAATCAACCTCTCCTTCTCAAATTATCCCTTGTCAATATTTTATTATGCATAACCAGCTCACATGAACACTTTAATTTTCAAAGGGATGGGGAGGTTCCACCATAAATCAGTTGAACTATCAGTTATACACCTAAACATCAATCATTGATACACTTCATGAGTGGAGAATTTATCATTAGATGTCAATCTCCAACATATTTAATCACTCTCAGCTGAAAGAGAAATAATACTTACCATGTTGTATAGAGTATTTAATTCAACTAGTAAAACCTCAGTCAATGTTCTAGAAAAGGACAAAACAAGCCCTCTGGATCTCACTACCTTATTTACAAAAATATTTAGCTACTAATATAATTGAAATAAGTGATGAAATTAAGACATTAAAATGCATTCTCCAGCTCATCTATCTTGTCAAAACATTGTATCCTTACCATTTCCCAAAATCATAGCTCTACGAACCTGACCCAACTGGTTTGACTCCATGATATTTATTTATTTTGCATCCATGTTTTCTCATTTTGTTTTGATTCGTGATAATGAATTAATGAGAGCCTCTTGTTTGTCATTGCTGTAGTAAGAAGGCACAATCAACCTCCGCATTCACCTTAGCCTTGTACATGTACAAGTGTGATGTTTACAGTGAACAAAGACGCGTTTGTAAATTTGTGCTGTTGGTCGCATTTCAGTTCGAGGTTAGCCAGTTAAGCATGTAATTAATTAGTACAATGAATAGGTATGGCGTGTGTAATTAATTTGTGTATGCGGTGGTGTTAATTAATTATGCCTTGCGGGCTAGTTGTGTTGTACCAGGCAACCAGCACCTGGTTTTCTCAACGAGACGATATTATAAGCTTATTAATGCACGCACACATAATATGTCTTAATTACGACGGCCTTTTGGGATTGACACTACTTTTTGAAGGACGATCATTTTTTAATCATCTTTCAAAAATCATTAAAAATAATTATAAAATTCTAAAAATGATAAAATTTTGTCTATAAAATTAATCTTATGAATTAAGCTATTTAAATTAACATTTTGACCATGAAAAATTAAAATGTAAGTCATTAGCATTTCAAGTTGAAATGAAAATAAAAATATTTTAGATAGATCATTTAAACTTTAAAAACAAAAAATCAGTCCGTAGCGTATGGATCATCGTTGATGAGAACATTGCAGTTGGCAAAGAAACAGAAGTGATTTCTTCAACGATAAGTTTATTTGCACTGCAATTTTCTCATCCAATTTGGCCCAAGAGATTAGATGAAGTTTGCATCAATATACAAACATATCAGTTCAAAAAAAAAAACAACCTAAATCTTCTACTTTCTATGAGGAAAATGTCTCAATCAACCCCAAGTTCGAGACTCAGAACACCACCAAACGCCTCCAAAAAATTGCACAAAAACAATGAAATAATAATACAACCTATATGGATTTCTTATACTAGGAACAAGTATCAACAGCATCTGGAGGGAGAGTCTTGGTTTTTACATGATAACTATCACACCGTCTCCCCTCCAGGATGGGTTCGGGATTTGCTTTGCACCAAGGTGCCCGGTAATTATTGGTACCAACATGGAATGACTTGAGCTTACCAAGGGATGGCTCGCTCTCATGGCTCTTCTTAGGGACATTACTAACCGTGGAATTGGCAAAGTCTGTAACATTACTGTACAGTGAATATACACTGGATTTGTTTTCTGCTCCAAATCCATCAGTATGTACTATTTTTTTCTCTTCATGACAACAGGAATTAGGTTCAGTTTTGGGTTCAGGTGCAGGACTCTCAACCTGGTAAGTGATCTCTTCAAACCGACCATGCAAGTGCATGGACGCGCAGTCAACATTTGTACAATGCATTGACTGAACATTCAAGTATTCCAGCAATGAGCCACATGATAACGCATGAGGCTCACAGTTATGACAATATGCTGAGGAGTTCAGACCTGGAGTTTCATCAATACCAGGTCCAGGTTTCCAATCGGGTACAAGAGATGCAACCTCACCATCAATCATATCAGAAATTTGGGTGACCTCGTGGTCTATGATGTCCAATTCTGCAACCATCTCTGTAGCCACACTGAGTGCTGTGTCGGCTTCAGTGTCAAAAGGGAAGTAAATGTTCCTCACACGGCCTACAATCCAGATTTTTAAACTGATTAATATTTTTCCTTTCAGCCCGCATTTCATTTTTGTAAAAAATACACCTGTTTGATTGCACAGATAGTTGCTACCTGGAACTCCAGAAATATCATCACTCTTTGCTGATTGCATAAAATTTTGTTTCCAATTTTGGTCCAGGTGAGAAGATTGAGTGTTCTTATTTTTTTATTTGCTAGATAAAGAGAGAAAGAAGATACCATATATGCATAAATTATGGTTTCATCAAAGCTCAGCTAGCAAGGTTCTGTTCTGAAACAGTGGGCAACAATCGCAGACTTTGTGTGACAAAGCTGGAGAGAAAAAAGAGGGAGAGTTGTGAAGAAATGAAGCAAGTACCATCTTTGTCAGAGATTCGAAGGCGCAAAAAGATAGAACCGTCATCCTTGCTCTTCCCCTTGATGGAGATGTCAAGATTAGCAATGGGCTCCTCCTCATCTTCCTGCCCGTGAAAAAGGCTTATGCCACGGTGGGCCTCCTCAATGTGGGTGTTTTTGTCGTTGTCCTGGTCCTGGTCCTTATCCCTGTCTCTGTCCCAGTCCCACTCCCAACAGTCCTCCACAAGGGCCTCCTCATAGGAGCTACTGGAGATGGCAATGCTCAAGTTGGTTTGGACTCCAGTCAGGAGCAGATGCTTTCTATCTCTGTCTGTGTCTCCTTCTCCTCCAGTTGGTTTGCCCTGGGCTTCGGCTTCTTCGTGAAAGGAAACAAAGCCGAAAGAAAGGCTTGCACTGGCCAAATCATCAGTTTCAAGAAAAGGATCCCTGAGAAGCTCGCTTGCAGACAAACGGCAAGAGGCAGTGGCAAGGCATTTCTCAATGAATTCCCTAACAGAGTCATCCTTGACCTTGTACAGTGCTTCCGGCTTGGTCCCCTATGCATAAATATGAAGTTATAAACAAATAAAACCTCAACTGAATGGAGAAGTGAGGAGTTACTTGTGGAAATGCAAATGACTGTATAATGTATTCCTCTGTGATAGGTTAAGCGAGGGAGAGGATAATTTGATGCATGAAAAATGGAGAGGATGAGATGGAACACACCGAGATGACTTTTTTGTAGATCTGGACGGGGTGAGAGCACTCACTGTAGGGGTACTCGAAGGTGACCATCTCAAGCACGCACATCCCGAACGAGTAGATGTCGACCAGCTCGTTGTACTCTTCTTCATACACCTCCGGTGCCATGAACTCAGGAGTCCCCACACAGTGCACGGCATGGGACTTGCACAGGATGGCAGCAAGGCCAAGGTCCCCAATCTTGACCTGGCCGGTGTTGCCATTGACGAAGATGTTGTCGCACTTGAGGTCACGGTGGATGATGGGAGGGTCATAGCTGTGGAGGTAGATGAGGGCACTGAGGATCTGGCGACACCAGTTCTTGATGGCATGCAGCCGCACACGCTGGTGCTTCTGCCGGTACCTAAACAGACGGCACAGTTAATGCATGGATATTTAATAGAATGAATGGAAATGGAATGAATGAAATTAAGAGTAGCACTGAGCAGAGAACTGAGTATAGAGTACTGACTGGCGCAGGGTGCCTGATGTGAACATCTCAGTGACAAAGTTAAGGTTGCGGTGGGAGCTGTCGACCCAGGATGAGTGGAAATCGATGATGTTGGGGTGGTGGAGTGTGCGCAGCAGGTGGATCTCACAGAAGAGCCGCTCCGTCCCCTCAGCGCTCTGCAGCATGTCACGCAGGCGCACCTGATTCCATGCAACCTCGATCCCTTCCAACTGGTCGAACCCCCGATACCTGCACCAAGTCAAGTAAACAGATGAATCTGATTTCATCCATCCATCCATTCCTCTGGCTATTCTGCTGAGTTTTTGCAAACAGCTTAATTCTGTAATGTAAATTAAGTTTAAACATGTACACAGTCTTTGAAGCTCCTTTGCCCAGGATCTCCTTGCACTGCAATCTCAAAAACAAACAGACAAACAAACAGATTCAACTCTTCCTTGAATCAATCCTTTTATTTTCAAGTCTAAATTACTAAATTACAGTGGAATGCACTGCACTAAGCTACAGGATGGATGAATGGAGGATTAATTGATTAGTAGATAATACTGCAAACCAAAAAAGAAACCAGATTAAATTTGAAGTGAGTTAGTAAATACCCTTCCGTATCTTCCAGAGGGATCGATTTCAACGTAATCAGCGCATTCCCAATCCGAATCTCCGCCAATAAAACCCATCGTTGCTAATTTGAAATCTGATATTTGCTTGCTTGGATCTATAATTATATGCTTTTATAACTCAAACAAAATCAAATAAAATGAAATCAACAGATAATAAACTCAAATCAAAATTTCAAATCGAGGACGAGCGAGAGAGGTTCTGGTTTTGGTTTTGGTTTTGGTTTTGGTTTTTGTTTTGGTTTGTGTGAGACTGTCTGTGCACTGAGGATCCAAGAGGAAGAGGCCATTCAAGTGGCGTGGCACGTAATTACCACAAAAAGGAAGGGGGCTTCAAGCTTATTTTCCAATAAATGATCGACATACGAGCAGAATTTCATGAATCGGATCATTGAGAGCTAGAGTTTTGCATGCGGTTCGGCTGGTCCGGTCGGGACAAATTCGGGCGGTCCACGGATTAGGATGGTCCATAGTTTATTACGATTCACACGGCACGGATCTAAGCGGGCTAAACTCGGAAAAATTGAATCGGTCCTACCGTTGGCCTCCGGGGGCTGGACCCCCACGGGTCAGGACGGGATGGGCACGGTCATGCTCGGAAGGGTTCGAATTTTTTTTTACAAACCGCACAAAAATAATAATTTATCATAATTTTTTAATAATAAATTTTAACTAATTCAAATTCTTATTTTTAATTATTTAAAAATCTAATAATACTAAAAAATTAAAAAATTTCCAAAAAAATAAAATTTGACAAAAATATAAAAAATAATAAAAGTTAAAAAATAAATTTATCAATTTTATAAATAATATTTTTTATCGAATTAATTTTATATTTTTAATAATTTTAAAATTGAATAATATAAAAAAATTATAAAAAATATCAAAAATTATAAAATAAAATTTGTATAATATTTTGAGTTACCCTCCTCCTTTAACCCGGCTTAGGGTAAATATTTAAAAAGAACATAGACGGAGTTATAACTTTTTTTGTTAGTAATGTTCTTCAAAAAAAGAAATTTAAAAAAGCAAATGAAATATTTGAAAAATAGATAAAAAGATTGAAACCGTAAGACATATCAAACTCCTAGAAGTCGTCGTGCATATACTATGATCACGTATATATCTTAATCAGATTCTAATTCTTTATTTTGCATCTATGCATATGTTCTTATTTATATCGTAAAAAGCATATAAATATTTTATATGGTTTTAAAATAGTTAATTCTTTTTGGTACGAGAAAGTAATTTAATAACGTGACAAAGTTCATTTTGGACCAGTTATCAGGACACGTAAAAGGGGCTCTCATGAAAGATCAGGGTCACGAAGACCACTTTAAATTCAATTTTTCCTAGATTTCCCATCTCTTTCAGGTGTGGAAATCAACAGCTCTTATTCAGGTACTTTATTGCTTCATCACATTCATAGATATACTTTTCATAACCAAAGGTTTTCAAAAAAGTAAAAGAGTTACATTTTGTCATGCTTCGAAAATGTAAAAGTAATTTGGTAACGTGACAAAGTTTCTCTTGGGCCAATTATCAGGACACGTAAAAGGGCATGTCAAAAAGAATACCAAAAGTGTCCACTTCTCATCTTTCTTTTTTACATTACCTTTATCTTTTATGTGTGGAGAGCAACAACTCTACTTAACAATACATTATTGCTTTATCACATTCTTAGATATACTTTAACACAATCGAAAGTTTTCGAAAAGAAAGCATAAAGAAAACTTAAATCTAATTTAACTTTCTTCGTTAGTAGAACTGAACAAAAAAAATCAATTTTATTTGGTTTGATCTTAAGCTATAAATCTAAGAATTAAACTAATACGGGGTATATGCAGAAATAGTACTATTCCCCGAGAAAAAGATGAAATAGTACTATTCACGACTCGTAGTTATTCTATTTCACACAAAGGTGCAGAAATACCGCAACTTTCGTAAAAACACTATTCACCAATCCCGTGAATTCTGAAACAATCATAAACCGAGAAAGAAAGAAAATAGAACTGAATTAATCAGACACGATATCCCGAAATTAGTGATTTTCTCTCTACCCCTCCACCCTTATTTATAGGCAAATATGTGATCACCAAATTATTAAAATACTCTCATGAATAGTAAGGAGGTTCCAAAGTGAAAAGACCAAAATACCCTTAAGGGTGATGTCATCTATGGATAAGGTTCAAATTAATATAATTATTCTGAACAATTATATTTCTTACGGATGTTGTTTCAGTAATTTTATACAACGTGTCCAATATGTTATAAATTCAATTCGGTTTTTACTTCTTATCATCTCTATGACAAATATAATTTAATTATAACCATCTTATTATTAATTATAACTATCTTATTATTAATTATAAATAATTTATAATTAATCAAGAAGATTCTCCGATTAACTCCTATACGGTGTGACCCGACAGGATCCGTGTTATGTTGATAAATAGAGTCAAAACTATTTTAACTTCTATAATCATAGGAGACATCTGGCAGAATGCACTATGACCATCCAATTACACAGATGATAATGTACTGTACAATATCATGATCCACTAAACAATTTTTTTGTGTTAATTCTTTTGTCTCATAGATATCAAATCAGTTTCAAGGTAGGTGTGTGTCATCCTTGCAAACTTAAATTTTTCTTGATCCTGAATAAATTATCAAATATAATTACTCATATAATTATACCGCTAGCAGATAATCTTACTCTATCAAGGGACTCAGTGATGCTATAACTCGTATAGAGATACGAGAGACAATAGTACTTTTGGCAAACCATATCTTCCTCCGCATAAGTTATGTATACCAAAGAGCTACCTTTATAGCCACCTTTTACGGACAACATTTGATAGAAATCACACACATACATATCTTATGTAGGAAAGATGAATACCTCATACTTTAGATGTTAACACTGAATGAAAGCATTAATGACACGAACATAATTTTATTTAATGTTTCATTCGGGGTCTGTCAAACATGATGTTCCTTGAACATCTATCTATGTGATTAAAATGATAATTTTTTGTCTATGGTCTATGAAACTTGACCATCATTTAATCCACATACTAACTTGAAAGTGATTAATTAGTGTTCCTGCTAATTACCTCGATTAGTGACTTTTAAGAGTATATTCTATATTATGAAGTTTCACAATTCCAGTCATGAACTCGGAATGATTCATAAATTTAATAATACTCAAGGAAATAAAATATCATTTAAATATCCAATTCATGAACAAAACTTTATATAATAAATTTATCGTATTATTGATTTCAGGATTATTACAAACTAACAATCTCCCACTTAAGCTTGGAGTCAATCATATTGATCCATGCCTTATACAAATCTTTTTATTCTATAAATCTCTCAGATCTAAAGAAAATCTCACAACCAATCTCCTTTGTGTCTCAATCCCGTAGAAGATGTGTGCAACTTATACTTGGCTTGAGGTAGAGGTTTTGTAAGTTGATCAGTTGTATTACCGACAGTGTCAATTTTATAAATCTGTATGCTATTTATAATTTCTCGTATGAGGTGATAATGTTGTAGGACATGCTTGGATCTGTAGTGCGATCTCGGTTCCTTGGCCTGAACTATAGCTTCATTGTTATCACAATAGAGATCTATAGGGCCCTAAACACTGAGAACCACTCCAAGTTCACTAAGGAACTTCTTGATCCAGAAACATTCTTTAACCGCCTCATATGCAGCTATGTACCTAGCTTCGGTGATTGAGTCTGATGTGGTCTCTTGCTTGGAACTCTTTCAGCTCATAACACCACCGTTGAGTATGAACACATAACCAGATTGTAAACTGTGTAACCACTTACCACGAGCTCTGAGTCAGTTTGGAAACTTACATCTGTGTAACCACTTACCACGAGCTCTGAGTCACCACCGTAGACGAGAAACATATCCTTAGTTCTTCTCAAGTACTTAAGAATATTCATTGCAACATTTCAGTGCTACATGCCTAGATTATCCTGATATCTATTCGTCACACTCAAAGCGTACGAGACATCAGGGTGAGTGCACAACATGGCGTACATTATAGAGTTAATAGCAGAAGCATATGACACAACTCATTATGCTTTGCTCATTAGTTGTCAAAGGACAATGAGTCTTGCTAAGCTGTGAACCATGATACATTGGTAGAAATCTTTTCTTGGAATTCTGCATGCTGAATTGATTCAGCACTTTATCAATGTACGTGCTTTGACTTAATCCAATAAGTCTTTTAGATCTATCTCTATAGATCTTTATGCCTAGTATATAGACAGCCTCGCCCAAATCTTTCATTGAGAACACTTTCTTTAATGAAGATTTGGCTAATTGCAACAAGAGAATTTAATTTCCCATTAAGAGTATATGATATATCGTCCATATAGAGGATTAGAAAAGCGATGACACTCCCACTAGTTTTTCTGTATACACAAGATTCTTCTTTGCATCTGATAAAGTCAAACTTTTTGTCTTCTTCGTCAAATCAAAGATTCTAACTCCGTGATTTGTAAATAGTCATATCTGAGAAGCTTGCATACCTTCCCAGCATTCTTTGGATTCTCAAAACTTATGGGCTGTATCATATATGCGTCATCTTCCAAAATTTTCATTTAGGAAGGCGGTTTTGACATCCATTTGCCATATTTCATAATCATAAAATGCGGTAATTGCTAGGAGCATCTGAATTGACTTAAACATAGCTACGGATGAAAAAGTTTTATCATAATATATGCTGAGAATTTGTTTGAAATATTTCGCTACTAGCTGTGCTTTGTAAATAGTCATATTACCATCCATGTCTATTTTTCTTCTAAATACCCACTTGTTAGCTATGAGTTTTACCCCAACAGATGGTGCAACCAGGTTCCAAACCGTGTTGTCATACATGGACTGTATTTTGGATCTCATGGCCTTCAGCCATTCGGTTACAGTCTGCTATTTCGGAACTGAATAGTTATGGCGCATTATTTCGTGCATGGACAATTATGGTGTATTATTTCATGTCTGGGCCATTGTGGTGGTTAAGGGGAATCATGGGCTTGGAGAAACCCCTGAGTTCGGCCTATGAGCCTACTCGAGCCTTTGAGGCGGTGTCAAGTAGGAGGCCCCATCAATATTTGTGTGATGTATCTTAAATTTCTTCAAGTATTACATTCCTTTTATTTCTTTAGGATACCCTACGAAAAAGCACTTGTCAGTTTTGGGTCCAAGTTTGTCAGACGTTTGACAAATACCTCGCAACCCCAAATTTTAAGATAAGACATATTTGATACCTTACCAAATCATAACTCGTATGGAGTCATTTCTACTGACTTGGATAGAACCCTATTTATTATTAGTGCAGCAGTTTCTAGTGTGTATCTCCAAAATATTTTTAGGAGTGTGGCACTCATCATGGAACAAACCATGTCTAACAGAGTTTGATTTCTCCTCTCAGAAATATCGTTCCATTGCGACGTTCCCGGAGGTATGAGTTGTGAGACCATCCCACATTCTTTTAAGTACATACTAAACTCATAACTCAAGTATTCGCCTTCACGGTCTGATCGTAAGGCCTTAATACTTTTATTCACTTGATTTTCTACTTCAGTCTTGAATTTCTTGAACTTTTCAAAGGATTAAGACATATATCTCATCAAGTAGACATAATCATATCTATTATAATCATCAGTAAACGTGATAAAATAGTAATCACCGTTTATTGTACAAGTACTCATTGGTCCGCATACATCTGTGTGTATAAGGGCTAATAAGTCACTTGTTCTTTCGCCCATCTTGGAGAAAGACACTTTGGTCATTTTTTACGTAAACAAGATTCACAATATTAAAATTACCAAAAAGTCCAACTTCATGTAACTTCTTGATGTGTTTCTCGTTTATATGACCAAGGCGACAATGCCATATGAAAGTCATACTTTCATGAGATATTTTGAGTCATTTATTGATGTTAAAAAGCAATTGAAATATTTAAAAAATAGATAAAAAGATTGAAACCATAAGAAATATCAAACTCCTAGAAGTCGTCGTGCATATACCATAAGTCACGTATATATCTTAATCAGATTCTAATTCTTTATTTTTACATCTATGCATATGTTCTTATTTATATCATAAAAAGCATATAAATATTTTATATGGTTTTAAAACAATTAATTCTTTTTGGTACGAGAAAGTAATTTGATAACGTGACAAAGTTCCTTTTGGACCAGTTATCAGGACACATAAAAGGGGCTCTCAGGAAAGATCAGGGTCACGAAGACCACTTTAAATTCAATCTTTCCTAGATTTCCCATCTCTTTCAGGTGTGGAAATCAACAACTCTTACTCAGGTACTTTATCGCTTCATCACATTCATAGATATACTTTTCAAAAAAGAGTTACATTTTGCCATGCTTCGAAAACGAAAAAGTAATTTGGTAACGTGACAAAGTTTCTCTTGGGCTAATTATCAGGACACGTAAAAGGGCTTGTCAGAAAGAATACCAAAGGTGTCAACTTCTCATCTTTCTTTTTTACATTATCTTTATCTTTTATGTGTGGAGAGCAACAACTCTTACTCACGTACATTATTG
The DNA here is from genome assembly GCA_037127355.1 of Schoenoplectus tabernaemontani. NCBI lineage: Eukaryota > Viridiplantae > Streptophyta > Magnoliopsida > Poales > Cyperaceae > Schoenoplectus > Schoenoplectus tabernaemontani. Next base: position 28,375,267 of record CM073756.1, read on the forward strand.
CTTTATCACATTCTTAAAAATACTTTAACACAATCGAAAGTTTTAAAAAAGAAAGCATAAAGAAAACTTAAATCTAATTTAACTTTCTTCGTTATCAGAACTGAACTAAGAAAATTTAATTTTATTTGGTTTGGTTTTAAGCTGCAAATCTAAGAATTAAACTGATACGGGGTATATGCACCTTATTTGCATAAGTTATAACTTTTAGAAAATCAATCAGTGGGAGAGCCTTCTGCTCTAATATCACTGTTGGGTTTTGGTCCAACCAAAATCTTGTTAAGGCTTAAGCTGCGGAAAGACCGTAAAATAAAAATTTTACTTCTACTTAAGCTAGGGATTAAAGTATGTCAGATGATTTCTGAGAGAGATATATATATTTTAATCCTTTGTAAAAGACCGTAAAATATTATTTTACTTCTAACTTAAGCGAAGGGTTAAAGCGGTATGTCGGATGATTACCGAGAGATGCATACCTCTTTAATCCTTTATAGATCTACTCCATGATTGATTTCTAAAATATTAATCTACTTAACAATCAAATAAATTAATATAAAATTTTATATCTCGTTTCTAAATTTCAATTGGAATGCAAATCGGCTTGTCTCGGAGTATCACACGTGTGATACCTCTGTAGGTTATCCACCAGGACTGACCAGAGAGCGGCTTATTTCTTTTGCCAGATATACCATAAATCGCGGTTTCTCGCAAAAAAATACTATTCACCGAGAAAAATATGAAATAATATTATTCACGACTCGTAGTTATTCTATTTCACACAAAGGTGCAGAAATAACATAACTTTCGTAAAGACACTATTCACCAATCCCGTGAATTCTTAAACAACCGTAAATCGAGAAAGAAAGAAAATAGAACTGAATTGATCAGACATGATATCCCGAAATTAGTGATTTTCTCCCTACCCCTCCACCCTTATTTATTGACAAATATGTGATCACCAAATTACTAAAATACTCTCATGAATAGTAAGGAGGTTCCAAAGTGAAAAGACCAAAATATCCTTGAGGGTGATGTACTAGATGATGTCAAATATGATGTCATGGATGATGTCATCTATGGATAAGGTTCAAATTAATATAATTATTCGGAACAATTATATTTCTTACGGTTGTTGTTTCTGTAATTTTATACAACGTGTCCAACACGTTATAAATTCAATCTGGTTTTTACTTCTTGACATCTCTATGATAAATATAATTTAATTATATCATATATAATTAATTAAAACTATCTTATTATTAATTATAAATAATTTATAATTAATCAATAAGATTCTCCGATTAACTCCTATACGGTGTGACCCGACAGGATCCGTGTTATGTTGATAAATAGAGTCAAAACTATTTTAACTTCTATAATCATAGGAGACATCGACGAGAATGCACTATGACCATCCAATTACACAGATGATAATGTTGTATCGTATAATATCATGATCCACTAAACAATTTTTTGTGTTTAATTCTTTTGTCTCATAGATATCAAATCAGTTTCAAGGTAGGTGTGTGTCATCCTTGCAAACTTAAATTTTTCTTGATTCTGAATAAATTATCAAATATAATTACTCATATAATTATACCGCTTAGCATATAATCTTACTCTATCAAGGGACTCGGTGATGCTATAACTCGTATAGAGATACGAGAGACAATAGTACTTTTGGCAAACCATATCTTCCTCCGCATAAATTATGTATACCAAAGAGCTACCTTTATAGCCACCTTTTACGGACAACATTTGATAGAAATCACACACATACATATCTTATGTAGGAAAGATGAATACCTCATACTTTAGATGTTAATACTGAATGAAAGCATTAATGACACAAACATAATTTAATTTAATGTTTCATTCGGGGTCAGTCAAACACGGTGTTCCTTGAACATCTATCTATGTGATTAAAATGATAACTCTTTGTCTATGGTCTGTGAAACTTGACCATCATTTAATCCACATACTAATCTGATAGTGGTTAATTAGTGTTCCGGCTAATTACCACGGTTAGTGACTTTTAAGAGTATATTCTATATTATGAAGTTTCGCAATTCCAGTAATGAACTCGGAATGATTCATAAATTCAATAATACTCAAGGAAATAAAATATCATTTAAATATTCAATTCATGAACAAAGATTTATTTAATAAATGTATCATTTTATTAAATTTAAGATTATTACAAACTGACAAATACGTCACGCGTCATCATCACTAATGTTGGATAGGTAGTTGCATTCCTCTTCCAGTACTTCAGGATATCAATTCGATCATCTTCCATGCTTCCCAAACAATAAATCAGTAATTCATTATTGTTCATTTATTGATCTTCAAAATATTCATCATCTCACAACTCATTTAGCAATCCAGATGAACTATTACTTCTATTACGATTAAAAATGAACATAATATAAGTGAATAAATTATATAGTAGGAGTAATGATGATTAAAATTCATACATAATGTTGCAACCGGTAGAAGAAAGATTATTAGTATTTCGTCGGGAGTTATAAATGTTGAACATCTCCTCCAATAAGCTATTTACGCGATTTTCTTCATCATTAGTACGTAGACGTAGATTTTATTTGTACTTTTGAAGAAACCTTATGGTGTATTTTTTTTCTTGAATAGTGGATGAAGATAATTTGCATTAATTGTCACGGCGGGTACTTTCTCCCAATGTTTGAGAAAATTTTCTTTTATTGCTTCTACGATTGGAGAAAAAGAAGAGTCAAGACTTTCTATATCTTCCATCTCACGATAAACCTTTTGAGAAAAAAAAATATAAAAAAATGAGATAGATAAAAGAATATAGAAAAAGATGAGATAGCAAAAATAAATAAATGTTAAAATGAACCAAATTAAAAAAGAGATAATTCATCTTGGATATGCGATAAAGATGATGAAGTAACTCATGTGTAGACGGTGTATACGAGCACGATAGTTTGATAGTTTCCGTGAAAAAGACACCAAGGAAGGATTTTAACTTCTCAAGTTGGTCCCATTCTTCCTCGGAGATAAGCAAATGAATTCCTTCGGTTGAGTTATTTAAGTTTTCGGTTATTGCGTGCTTGTAAGGAAAACAACGATGAAACATCCTATAGGTTGAGTTCTAACGAGTATCTATATCCCATGGTATTCTTAACTTGCTCAAACTCATCCCATGGGGATTTTTCGGTTATATCATGGGAACTTGAGGCGTATTGAGGATGATGCGGTGCAGTAAATGTAGGGATTTGTTGAGATTGATAGTGAAGATCTTGCGTATATAAGTTGATTGAAGGTAGAGTAGGAGGTTCACATGTCGTGGATAATATGGAGCATTAGTTTGTGGATTATAATATTGTGTTTGTGAGAGATTTGTATTATCAACTATATTTTCACCAAAAATATTCACACTCAACTGATGCATAAAATCATTCACGAGATTAAGAGTTGCTATTTCTATAAAAAATATAAAATAAAGAATCAAATTTGATAAAAAAGGAATATAAGAAAAAAATCATCTACTTAAAAAATAAATTAACATTCTAAATAAAATTCTAACAAAAAAAATAAATTTCACATAAAAAATAAATTTACAAAAAAATCAACATTCTAATAAATTTTTACTTAAAAAATAAATTTAACATTCTAAAAAAAGTTCTAACAAAAAAAATGAATTTAACATAATAAATAAATTTATAAAAAAATAAACATTCTAAATAAATTTATACTTAAAAATTAAATTTGACATTCTAAAAAAAGTTCTAACAAAAAAAAATGAATTTAACATTAAATCTAATATTCTAAATCTAACAATATAAAATTAAAATGTAATATTCTAAGAAAAAAATGAATTTCTATAAATAAAAAAATAGATTTTTATAAATAAACTATTTTTATGAATTTCAAATAAAATCTAACAACATAAACTAATTTCTATATATAAAAAATTATAACTAATTAAAATTAAAAACTAATCTTGAAGGAAAAATATTATCGCAATGATGGAATCAGGAAATGGCGAATATTATCCTTCTACCTTCTTCGATTGATTAATGTTTTCAACGGACTAACAATAAATTAATAATTCTAAAATATTTTTTATTTTTTAGAATAAGAAATTTAAATTTGGGAATTTGAGATTGAATGAAAATTTGAGAATGTGATAGTTTGAGAAGAGAGGGAGAATACAATTTTGATGTGTTTTGAGATGAGAATGAGAGTAGTATTTATAGATATTTTGAGAGGGAAATTTCGGATTTTTTTTGAAATTGTTTGATTTTTTTCAATTTTTTTTTTGCAAAATTTGAAGAAAAAAGATTTTTTTGAATGTTTGATAGTTGGGGGTATCTTTAGGGGGGGGGGGGGGGACTAACACCTTTTATCTAAATAAAAGATTGTTGGATGGGATGGGGGGCGGGGTCGGTCGGGGTTTGGGGTGGGCCGGTCCGGGTCGGGTGGGGGTGCAGGTCCGGTCTGGTCCGGTTCACGGTCCCGCACGGTTCACGATCTGGTCCGGTCCATAGGTCCACACGGGACGAGTCTACGCGGTCCAATTTTGGATGAAAGGAGAACCGGCCCACCGTTAGACCGGACCATGGTAGGGCATGGGTCGGGCACGGGTTTGGCTGCGGTCCGGTCCGCGGGCACGGGTCGGTCCGAGATGGGTTGGACCGGACAATCCATTTAAAACTCTATTCAGAGCCCTTAAATAATGGATTAACGAATTTCTTTCTTCAACTCTTTTATTTTTAAAATTACTTATATATTATTTGCATATATATATATATATATATATATATATATATCTAAATTAATTATAAAACTCTTAAATTTATAAATTAAATTAATTTAGTATTTAATAAAAATACGATCTATAAAATATAATAATTTTTCTTGTTAAAATAAAGTTGCATAATACATTTTTTTTTCTAAGAACATAAAAGTAGTTTATCAATGTATTTGATGGACATATTATCTTTCTGAACTTCCCGTTAGTGTATGGAAAAAAGTAGAAAACAAAATGGAGGAACATGACATTCGTTAAAATTTGACATTAGTTTATTAAAATAATAATATGCATCATTTAATTAGAAATGTTTCGGTCATTAAGAAAAAACTGAACATTAAAAATTATTCGACATATCTAGTACATATTCTTCATAATATATTATAGTATAGATTATTATTGTTATTATTATCAATAATAATGAGGCTCCAACACTAAGGTATATGCATATGGTTTCTGTAAAAGGTTTCATATTTATTGTTTATTGCATACTAATATATAGGATCTTAATTAGTGCTTTAATATACACGAGATTGTGCTCATAGATATTGCATAAATTATTTTTTGCAAGTGATGTAAGGCGGAGTAAGTCCTTACTCTCGTATATTTTTTTTAAACAAGAGTAAAGTAAGATAAAGTAAGTGAATTAAATGATCAAATTACTTCACCAATTTTATTTCACCTCAATACATGAGACTAAAATCTTTTACTCTAATTTATTATATATCTTTATTGTTTTTATTAATTTATTACTAATTATTATTATTATTAGAATACTATTTGTTATTACTACCATAATTAATCAATCCCATTATTATCATTGTTTCAAAAATGAAAGTAATTGTTGTTTTCATCATTTTCTCTATCCTTGTTATGAATATTTTTAAAAATATTGCATTAAAAATTTGTGTATTGAAAATATGTACCGCAATAATAACAATGTTAACTACAATTACTTATTACATCTTATGTGTTAATCTAACATAAATATGTAGCAGTATTTTGGTCTAGTTAAACTAATTTTTATATTAGAAAACATTAAATGAAGTGAATGAAGTAGTAGTAGAAATTCAAGTGTCCGAATACAATTTTAATCATTTTCTAAAACTAGCGTGCTCCTTTATAATTCTAGCTTAAAAAATATATTAAATAATTTTCAAATTTTAATTTATCACCCTCATTAAATTCTCCATATTAAAATATTATTGGGTATAAAAATTTAAAATATTTTGAGTTTTGTAAATCACTGTTTTAAAATTTTAAAAATAATGTATAAATATTAAATATTTTATTATTATTTTTTGAACTAATTTTCAAAAATTAAAAAGAGTGACCTAGAAAATTTAAAACACGCTAAATTTTTGTATCCCACGAGATTTTCATATGAAGAATTTAATGAGAGTGATAAATTAAAAATTGAAAATCATTTAATATAATTTTTGAGATAGAATTACAGGGGAACTCCTAAGAGTATTGATGTCATGCATTTATATACATATTTTCACTCATATTTGTGAATAAAACAAGATCAAAACTTTCAATCTCATGTTTTATTTTCATTACATAAGTATAATTATTTTTAGATTTGATTTTGCTATGACCTGCTATTTATTTCAGGGATATCAAGCCGAAAAGTTGAGGAATCGGGTCCCAAACTGAGCTTTCACGACAACCGATGAATCATGGGACCAATAGAAGTCATTTTCCGCATCTACAAAGAGCATACGACCTGTATGCACCTGCATACGGGCCGTATGGTCTCTATTAGAAAAAATCTATAAAGAAGGCAGCGATTTAATGCCGCAATTCCCTTCCAAATTGGCCGATCCCTCTCCTATAAATTTGCACAGTAGCCTAGGGTTAAAGGAAGCTCCATTTTGGCCACCATTTGCACACCACCTTCACCTTTTCCACTCCACCCTCGTGAAACTCTAGCGCCGACCAATATCAAGGGTAGTTCGAGACATCGGTGGCCCAGAGTCCCCAGAGGAGACAGAATCGAAGCAGAAGACTGGCACAGGGCAACATCCAGAGTTTGATTATCTCTTTTTGTTGTATTCTTTATTGTTTTGATAACTTCTGTAGGATATCATTTTGTCTTAGTTCTCTCATCTTTATCTTATTTTTATATGCCGCAATGAGCGGCTAGATACTTTAGTTTTTAGGGATTTGGAATATGAAACTCACATTATGATTATTTATTAAATGTTATTTTAATTAATGGTTGTGATTGTTATGCTGTGTATTATTATCAATTGCTTGTCTGATCTGCTTGTCTAACTGTTAGGATTAGGTCTTGAGCCGAGGTCAGGCTCTTAAACCATCTAAGATTTGAGTAGTTTTTCAAGGGTTCTTTCTAAGTACAGTAGGTAGATCTGAGACCCAAAAGGATAGATCGGGTTGTACCCGAAAGGTTGAACTCCCGCTCAGATCGAGAGATCTGAGCGTACCTATAGGAAACCATGCACTCAATCTAAGTGATCTAAGCCAACATGAGACGGTTGAGCTTTATGCGAACTTAGGAATTCCGTCCGATCACACACTACACTAACAGACTAACATACGACAGTTGAGGTTTGTTGATCAAGTTCTAGCGGGTTCACGCAACCAACGAAAAAACCAATCTGTAGGAATAGTCATGATTTTTCTGAGTCCATACGGACTGTATGCATATGCATACGGATCGTATGGTCCATATCCGAGTGAAACTGATCTATATTCCTAAGAACTATTATTTTATAAAACTCAAAAATACAAAAAGATTTAATTATTATTTTTATTTTCTCTGTTTTATGTTTGTCACCAACACACCTTGAACAACCCTCTCTCTTTTACTTACTTGCACATCTAGAAATCTGAGTGGGGTAAACTCAGTAGTCACCTCATTCTCTACGGATCGACCCCTTACTATACGAACATCGTATACTTGCGGCCGAACCAAATAGCATAAAAATATTATAAATCTTAAAATCTGCGCGCGCCCCGTGCGCACATCAAGTATATTAGTTTTACTATATAATTGTGTTGAGCCCATGCGTGCCTATTTTCTCTGACATTGAATCCGAGTGGCTGAAAAGATCAAGATGATTTCCTTGGGAATTAGAGTAGAGAAATTGTCCATATTGACTCTCTGACAGGGGGATGAGAGGAGATATATATTTTAAGGAGTTTCGTTGATTTCTGTTAATACCACGAATTGCCTATTGAAGGGGAAAGGGAACAATCTTTTTCATTGCCATTGACTTTCGACTTTGTTTATCAGATGAACTTACAACTTACATTGCGGAGCTTCAGAAATGCGAGAGAAAGGGGATAGAAGGCCCGGAAAAATTCAAAAAATATAAAATCTGATTTTCTATAAGAATTTAATATGAAGAATAAATTGAACAGTGCGGATTAGTTATTTATAATTTAAAATTTAAATTTTAACATGATACATAAACGTATCCATACAACACGTTATATTTTAAACTTCATGTATATATAGAGAGAGTGAGGGAAACAAATTGCTGTGTCATTTCCCACTAATAGTAGGTCTCATCCAATAATAAATCCCCTCATGAATTTAATCTGAACCGTTTAAATCAATTCAACAGCTGTAGTACCGTGCCATATTTTTCTTGTCATCGAAAGTGTGGTAGTAAATCCAAATTTATAGAGTGAGGCTATAATACTTTTTGAAGTATAAAATTTCTCGTGCTTTGTGTTTGTCTCAAATTTAAAAATCAAAATGACCGATCCAAATAATTGAATATGATCTTCATATTGAAATATTTTTTAAGATTAAATTTTATATTTTTTTTAATTTTTTGTTATTTTTTAGATGGATGAAAAATTACTAGTATTGGATAGTGTAGAAATTGTTAGATTAATAAATTTTATATCCATCTAAAAAATAGCAAAAAAATAAAAATAAAATTTTGATTTTAAAAATGTTTCAATATGAAGATCATGTTCAATAATTTAAATCGTCCATTTAAAATTTAAAATTTTAGATGATCACACATAATACATAAAATTTATATTTCATGAAGCATCGTAACCTCACACTCTCTATATATATAACTTTTAGAACAATTCTATTATACTAGTATTCTCTAGCTGCTTTTAATGCGGTTGTAAAGCATGAGCTGAGCTGTTATGTAATTGAATATCTATATATTTTGTTCATGAATGCAACAAGTTTTTTTTCTTAATTTTTAGAGAACAATGCATTGCAGAAGTACGTTGGGCCCCGTTAATTTATTTGTTATCATCAATATTTAATGGATATATCCATGTGAGTGGTTTATTAATTGACTGTTGGGGTGGTGTGGTGTGTATGATTAAAAGAGCAGTATTCTTGAAAAAAAAAGATGGAGATATATTTCCAAATTTTATTGATATAAAATAATATCGGCAGTGTTGTTTATATAAAATATTAAAACAAAAGTAAAAAGGAAAAAAGGAAAAGGGATAAGAAAGGAGAGAAAATGAGCCAAAAATAAAATGACTATCTATGCTTTATATCATTATGTGAATTGTTTTACAGTACAACATCTGTTTAAAATTGTTCTTGACCATTTTTCTTATTATAGCACATCTTTCCTTCTAAAGTAGGGTCGCAAACGAATCAAACTCGATTGAACTAGTTAGTGTTTAGTTTGATTTAAAATTAATTTGAACTAAATCGAATTCAAAATAAATCGAACTCGAGTTAAATCGAACTCAAACTCGAACTCAAGACGAAGTCAATTATTATATTTTTTATATTTATTTTTATATTATCATAAATAATTAGAGCTAAAGTAATTAATATTTTATTAATTTATATTAAAATTGTTAAAAAATAACTAATATTTATTAATTTAATAATAAATTAATAATATCTTATTTATTTTATAATAAATTAGTTATATTATTATATATATTATTAACTAAATAGTTAAATTATATACAAATAACTACATAATCGAATTGTGAATCAAACTCAAACTAATTCATTAAAAAGCTATCGAATCGAACTAAGAAAAAAGTCTAATCAAACTAACCGAACTCATACTAGAACCGATCCAACACCGAACAAATTATGAATTATAAATTTTTCCTGTACCGTACTCTAAAGCATCAAACATAATGTCAGTCTTTTCTGCCCTTTTTGTTTCCGTTGCATCTCGCTATCCTCTTTCTAGTTTCCTTGACAAATTGCATGTAGGAGAATTTAAAAGTTGTAAATGTAAAACTTTAATATATTGACATTTACTATGCATCATGATAATTATATAGTACTCTTGAATTTACTTCTATCATTATATAGGACTGAGATTGACATGATGAACTAGATCTTGAATTATGGATCTATGAATCGATATCCGACAATCATACACGATATTTATTATCATATATGTCATTCGAATAATTTCAATATGGTTGCTAGATGCAGCTTATAACTTACGGGATTGAAAGAGTTTCTAATGTCATTATCAAATTATATGGATATCACATGGTCGCAACCAAAAAAAAGTTAATTAGATAGTGCTCATTAAAGCATTACATGCTAGAATAAATGTCATGGGATGACAACCTTTACTTGATTAAATTGATATGTTTGACATTTCATATAATCAGTTTATTAGTCTAAGTATATGAGATAAGTAATAAAATATACTTATATATAATTATTAGATTTAATTAAATTATTTAATAACATCCAAAATGAAAAAAAAATCAATATTGAAAGAGTTTGTAGGAAAATTCACAACTAATTTTAGTTATATATTGATCTGGCATAATTTTGTAGATTATGTCATTTCCAAATGATCAAAATTTCAGTCATATATAGATATGACTGAAGAATTAATTTTCTCTATTAGTTCCAGTTTCTTTTGATTATTTTGAGAAAAGGGAACATGATAGTGGAGCATCTCTCTCCACTATCCTGACTTTCTTTTAGTTACATGAAGGAAGAAATACTTTTTATCTTGCTCCTAAATTTTATTTGAAGAGATGAATGAAGGTGAATCCTTCTAGTCATTTTCTCAAAAATTGTGAACTCCTATCGTCCATATAAACATTTTCATCTCCCCTTAATTTTCTTCACTATATTCAAACTCGGGAGCAAGTCCTTAATTTCATTACTATAATGCATATTTAAATTAATTATATTTCATAGCAATTTATGACAAAAATAATTAACCAAACCTTACGCTAAAAATTTGAATTCAACCAAATAACATTTGTAGGGGTGGTGTAAGTACCAGATCTTCAATGTAATTATACTATCTAGCTAATTGAATTCATTGTAAAAGAAGCACCTAAAAATGATTAATTAGACCAATACTTTGATCGGTTCATTACTTTAACTCAGGGAATGTAATTAAGAAATACAAATAATTAATGAAGTTTTAAAATTTTATTATAATATATTACTAACAAAATGTGTCAGTACTTGAACCGCATATCTATATAATATCAGTACTTGAACAGAACAAAATGTCATTACGGAGTGGAAATCTCTAATTGAGTAATATGACCAATCAAACCACATGAACTGGTAACACTTGTAATAGTATACTCGATCCTATAAAGGTGGTTGAGGGGTCTCATTTGATCAAATTTGAATTGATGATATGGTGCAACAACGGTATAGTTTTTCAATTTCCAGATAATAATAACATAATATATACAAAAGAAACAAAAAACAATAAAAAAAATTGCATTTTCTTACCGAGCAAGTTTGTTCTGAACTTGTCAACTGGATCATTAAAAAAAAATGCATTTTATATTAATTCATAAATAAACACAGTAATGCTTCTTCCATTGTACTTGATCGTAATTCATATCATGTTTAAGAGAAGAAGAAAAACGGAAGCCAAAGTACAGTGAAGATGCTAAAAATTGAACTGGTGATTTTGGTCTAAAAGTGGCATTTGAAAAAAAAAAGTTCATTGAAAAGAAAATAAAAATTTGAAAAAAAGATGGGGGCTGTTGGACCTTCCAAGCCTATAGAAGTAGCGAGAGAAGCCCAGATGTGTTTTGGGCATGCGGCCAATGCCGGGTCCTGGCCCGAACGGGGCAGTTTGGCACATGAAGACAACGGCATGGGTACAGCAGCAAAGACCCTAGCCCCAAAGAGGCTGCTGTGGACAAACATTTACATACCCACAGAATAGTAGATGCACCAACTTACCTTGCCATCAGGTGGATCTTCTACATAGGAACATCATATAAAGCATAATGCTCCTCCATCATATGATGTCTGTCTCAGAATTCCCCATCCCCTTCTACATAGGACCATCATATAAAGCATAATGCTCCTCCATCATCTGATGTCCGTCTCAGAATTCCCCATCCCCTTCTACATAGGACCATCATATAAAGCATAATGCTCCTCCATCATTTGATGTCCGTCTCAGAATTCCCCATCCCCTTCCCCCCCAAAGAAAGCATACCCACCTCCTACAACATACAGAATAAAACATACAGCATGCAAAGCATTACAAAGGCAATATCATTTGATTGTGCTCCCTTTATGTTCACGCTTGGTGCGTCCACCGCATGAGAGTGCAATTGTATATATCTCATATATACTAATACAAGTACAAACCACAGGTGTTCAAATAATGGTGGAGGATGTTATTCAAAGAAAATGTGTTTTGGACGAATTTGGCAAAGATAAGACAGGAATGCACGAGGTTATAACATCAGAAATGTTAGCATTGCACAAGTGATGTTGTGCGCATTCCCTAACAAGCAGTGAAGACTCTAAAGCTGACTTCTACCTTGACTGAAATCTATACCATAATTTCAGACTACAAATTAAATTACACCAGAACTTACAACTAACTACACATGACCAAAATTAGTCAGCTGCAGGACCACGCTCAGCTGCCGAAATAACAGAGAGCAAAGCAAATAAAATGGAAAAGAGAATATAGTTCTAATCTGCTACGCAAATCATCACGCGGCACAAACTATCCTGAAAATGTTCTCGAAGAGAGCCTCTCGACAAAGGATTTCCCACAGAAGTAGAAGCAAGACGGCTCCTGATTCCTGAAGCTAACCAATTTGGCCTGATTGGTCAATTAGCATACCAATTTGATCCCCAGCAATGGCTCTCGAGATGTTGCCGGGTTCCAACAAATTAAACAGCACAACTGCAGAAGCACAGAGACAGTTATTTCAGATGATAGTTAAGGATATAATTCACACAGATTCAAGTGTGAGCTGAGGCAGAGCTAACCAGGAATGCTATTCTCCTCACAAAAAGCAACGGCTGTTGTGTCCATGGGAGTGAAGCCTCTAGATACAAACTCCCTATATGAGATGTGTTCAAAACCTGGGCCGTTATTGCTTTCAGGATGGCACCCATACAAAGCATCTCCAGTGGTACCTTTGAGGACAGCATCTGCTTTGACTGTTGGTTGGAGTCGGACATCATGTGGAACATATCATGTTACCATTCATTCATGAATTCAGTTGGATTATTAGCAATGCAAGTAAAATGGACAAGCATGACAGTCAATACTTCTTGTTACTTACTTTCTGAAGCTCTAAGGGCAGCAGCTGCGTCAGTGGTGAAGAGGGGATTGCCGAGGCCAGAAGCGATGCCGCCAAAAATGACAACCCTCCCTTTGTTGAGATGGCTGATAGCCTTTTGCCTGATGTACGGTTCAGCGACCTCCTGCATTGTCAAGTTAGTCTGTACACGTGTGACCACCCTGATCATCTCTAGCAAAGCCTGCACCAACATGGCATTCATGACTGATGCCATCATGCTGAAACAATTCCTACATCGGCGTCAGTCAAATGTGAATCAAACTGAAGCAAAAAGAAGAAGAGGGAGAAGGTAAGATTACCATATTTAGTAGGTAGCAGCCCTATCAACAGCAGTAGCTGCGATCCAACTTTCGTCGCAGAATATATTTCTACCTCCAACAACAATCGCAACCTCACAGATGAACAGAAGCAACAAGTACACAAATTAGAAGGAATTATGTAGGATTGTAGAAACCTGAATAATTGGAATGAATTTATAGGAAATGAAGGGAAGAAGAGCACCAACGTGAATACCCTGACGACTGGCCACCTGAATTTCTCTTGCGAGGAGCATAACAACCTATATGCATATATATATTAAATGAGTCAATGTATATAACAATGTATATAACGACCCACATGATCTTGATGTTCAAATATCTTTGGAGATAAATTATATTTTTTTTTTTGAAATTTTTTGCTACTTTTTAGATGGATACAAAGTTTATTGATCTAACGATTTCTGCACCATTCAATACTAGTGATTTTCCACCCATCTAAAAAATAACAAAAAATTTCATATTAGATCGATCATTCGGTCTTTGGTTCATGAGATATGGGAGTGTAAAGTAAAATACTCTTTTACTTCGCAACTAACCATAACTCAACTCTCTCTCTCTATATATATATAGAGAGAGAGAGATAAAGATACCGTGAGCTTAGCTCAAAAAACATATCAAATCGTCTCCAATTTTTAATTTATCATGCTCATTAAATTATTTATATGAAAATCTTATGGAATACAAAAATTTGGAGTGTTTTGAGATTTTTAAGTCATGATTTTTAATTTTAGAAAATCAGGTCTAAAAAAAATAATAATAATATATTCAATACTTGAACATCATTTTAAAAAATAAAAAACGGTGACTTAAAAAGATCAAGACACTCCAAATTTTTGCATCCCACAAGATTTTCATATAAAAATTTAATAAGAATGATAAATTAAAATTTGGAGAAGATTTCATGTACTTTTTGAGTTAAACTCACGGTATCTTTAATCTATATATATAAGAGATCTTACGATGCAAATCTAATTCACCCAACATAAATTACATATTCAAATATTGTTGAATATCAAATTTGATTACATTTTGGAGTTTTCTAACTATTTTTTTTGGATTTTTAAAAATGTCCCAAAAATAATAATAAAATAATGATAGGTGCACCTACAAAATTGTTATCTTTCAAAAATAAAAAAATAGTTACAAAACTCCAAAAATAGTAAAATTTGATATTCAATAAGTTTTCAATATCTAGATTATTGTGAATTAATTAGATTGATATTTAAAGCTTTTAATATATGAGATTTGAAACTGAAACAAAACCCTTTTTTGCTTCGCGAAACACCGTAAGTGTCCCTATATATATATATATGCATATAATAAATGAGTAAATAAGAGGAGCAGAGAAGAGGAGACCTTAGGGTCGATGTTGTGGGGGCCGGAAGCGGAAGAAGCAGCAGCAGGAGTAGAAGCAGTAGCAAGAGCAGTGCTGCTGACCTTAAGGAGCACGCGCTTCCACTTGTACCTGGGGCCGGGGAAGACACGCATGGCGACCTGGGCGAGGGCGGCGGCAGTAGTGGACCTGTTGGAGTGCCTGCCAGAGGTGGAGGAAGGAGGAGGGGCGGAGGGGGAGGCAGAGGCGTCGTCATCATTGGTAGCGTTAGCGGGAGGAGGAGGAGGAGTGAGATGAATGGGGAATTGGGATCTGGAATGGGAATGGGAATTGGAAGAAGCAGAGGGATTGGAGATGATGAGGTGGAGCTTGGAGAACCAGGGCCAGTGGCTGGAGGAGGCAGCGGAGGAGGAGGAGAGGCGGTGGCACTCGACCTTGAAGCGCTTCTTGAGGTTGTCGATCTTGTTCTTGCACTGCTCCACGGTCTTCCTGGTGGTGGTGGAAGTGCCAGTACCAGTACCAGTACCAGTACAAGTACCAGTAGGTCCAGTAGAATTACTGAGAAAGCTGAGGTTGACTGCCGCCGCCACGTCCTCCCAGTCGCGACCGCTGTAGGCGTCGAGCAGGGCCTCGATGGCGCCGTCGGTCCACTCCTCGCGGCCTCGTGTTTGGCGCGCTTGTTGGTCGTCTCCTTGGCTCTCTCCTTTTCATTTTCTCGCTGTCTCTCTCCGCTGTTGTTTGGTTCTTCTCGTGCCCTCTCCCTCTTGTTACTCTCGTGGTTGTGGTTATAAATATTCCCCTTCGCCTTCGCTCCCGAAGCGTCGCCGTCGTAATTGCCGTCTCCGTCTCCGTCTCCGTCACCGAGGAGATTGAAGGCGTCACAGTCCTCCTCGCACGACCCCATCCAAATTCCCAAACCAAAATTGTGGAATTTTTAATTAATATATATATATATATATATATAATATTCATCAAATATGTAATTATATATTAATTATAGATAGAAGCTATATATTTTCATGTCTTCATTAATTGATGCATTGCGTCGTTGATTGGCTGTGCATGGTCTTTTGGAAACTAATAAAAATGAATAAATAAATAAAGAGAGTACAATCTAGTAAACTTTATAGAAATTGAATATCACGAAATTAAAAACGTAAAAAGAAATACATCGAAAATTAATATACGTGAAGTAAAAAACTATTATTTCATAATAGTGCAGGTGCTGGGATGGAAAATGTATGAGGAGCAATGCTCCGCTCAATAATTAAAGAATACAGATAGTGGGTAATTGCATGTTGCATGTTGTATGGTGGAGAATCCGCAAACTAAAAATAGTGGGTAATTAATTGTAATACAAGTACGTACGTACAACTTAGAAACAGAGAAGAAAATTAAGCCAAGGAAATGGAGGTGCGATCGGGAGGAGAGCTAGCAAAGCAGCAATACTTGGCTCTGCTGCGCAAGAACGCAATCCTGACGTGGCGCAACAAAAGCTCCGCATTCCTTCAGCTTTTCTCCTCTCTCTTCTTCATCTTCCTCATGTTCTGCATTGACCGGGCATCCCACATGCCACAAGGCGCCATTGAGACCCCAGCGCAGCTCTCTCTTGACCTTCCCATCCCTCCCTGTGAAGACAAGTTCTTCATTGAGTTGCCGTGTTTTGACTTCCTCTGGAGCGGCAACTCCAGCGCCAGGGTTGCCGCCATCGTGAAATCCATCATGAACAACAATCCCAGGCGGCCAATTCCTGCCAACAAGGTGGCCCTTCATCTCATTTACTAATTAATTAATTGATTTGCTAATTTGTTTTATCACCATCGATCATTAAATTTAGCAGGTCATGTCATTTGAGACAGCGGATGAGGTGGATGTATGGCTATTGAACAACCCCACACGCACTTCGGGCGCACTCCATCTCACCATACAAAATGCGGCCGTGATAAGCTACGGCATACAAACCAACTCTACCCCAGTCGCCAGGAGAGGTGATTATGAGGACCCCACATTCAAATTTCAGATCCCCCTCCAACTTGCTGCTGAGAGGGAAATTGCAAGGACTATACTTGCAGATCCACAATTTGTTTGGGATGTCGCTCTGAAGAAATTTCCACAACCCGTTCCAGAGGCGACCTCTGTAGCGGGCACCGCAGGGCCCACATTTTTCCTGGCGATTGCTATGTTTGGTTTTGTGTTTCAGATAAGCTCATTGGTGACAGAGAAAGAGTTGAAGCTGCGTCAGGCAATGTCAATGATGGGGTTGTATGAGTCGGCTTATTGGTTGTCCTGGATCACATGGGAGGCCATGCTCACGTTCCTCTCAGCATTCCTAACGACGCTTTTCGGGTTGATGTTCCAGTTGGACTTCTTTAAGCACAACAACTTTGCCGTTCTCTTCCTCGTGTTCTTCCTTTTCCAAATAAATTTGGTAAATTAAATTAATTAAGGCACCTAGCTAGCTATAATCTACCTGGTGTACAATACGTACTCTCAAATTAACCTCCAGAAAACCACTGGTTTAACTCTTGAATTTTCACTTCATAATGCAGCTTAGCTTCGCATTCATGATATCGACTTTTATTAGCAAGTCGACATCAGCCACGACTGTCGGGTTCTCTATTTTCGTTATTGGATTCTTAACTCAGGTATTCTATTGTATAACTCTCTTAAATTTACTGGGTAAACAAAAACATCAGATCATATGCTCATACACACATGTTGATTTGTTATACACTTAAAACTAAATTCTTTTTTGTTAATTCTCCTGTCTTTGTTTGTGCAGGTTGTGGGATTATTTGGGTTTCCTTATAAGAATACATATAAGAAACAATATAGGATAATTTGGTCATTTTTCCCTCCAAACTTGTTTACAAAGGCTATCACTAGTCTTGACGCGGCAGCTACCATTGCAGAAGAACCGGGCATTAGTTGGAGCAAGATTGGGCTGTGCGCTTCTAATGAACCTGATTGTGTCATTACCATTGTATGTTGTGTATAAAAAAAAATGATATTTAGAACCATAATTTATTGCAGAGTAAAAACAACATCTATTAATTTGAGAACCATATACAGAAAACAATATACAGGTGGTTCATCTTGACATTCTTTCTTTGGTTTGTGCTGGCGATTTATTTGGATAATATAGTACCAAATGCAAACGGTGTGAGGAAATCAGCTTTTTACTTCTTAAACCCTGGCTACTGGACTGGAAGAGGTGGTAGCGAGGTGCAAGGTTAGGAATTTTACCTCTTTCTGTTCATGTCTTTTATATATAACAATAACTGTTGGAGTTTTGCTGCTTTCCTTCTTACCCACTTCCCACAATAACAACAACGAATCCTTTAGTCCCAAAAAAAATTAGGGTAGTAGAGAGGGAGCCAAATATCAGAAGTCTATCTCAAAATCTATTGCGTGTGTTGTCCACACACACATTGTTGACCTTTTGTCTATTTATCCCGAAGTGAATTATCTCAAAATTTATTTTAAACTCTTTGAACTCGAAATACTATTTCAGATCTGATACATGTGTTCACTCTGACAAATGAAAAAAATGAAGAACTAAATTAAATGAGAATAAAAATAATTTTTTAGATCGGAGAGAAAGAAAAAAGTGGTATGAAAACTATTTTCTTTATAACTCAACTGTATTTACAAATGTCTTCTCTCTTATCTCTCTTATTCCTATACTACATTATTCCTCTATTTATAGTGTTCGGTATCATTAATGCACCTATAATTCTATACAATCAATCTAATTCTAGCTATCTTACCTATACAGTGACATTAATTGTCTAGTCACACTTCTGCTTCCATCAGCTATCTCTGACACATGCGGCAGATGTCAAAAGTGTCCTTCATCATCCATCTCAAGTTCATCTCGAGCTTCCTGATGTCCCCGAGCTATTAGGCTCTGGTCTATCTCGAGATTTGCCTTTGGCTCTCGCTCGTCCTTGGTGTTGTTGCTTCTTCGGGTTCGATATGGGGTATCTCGAGGTGATCGGGTTCCCGAGCTCTTAGTCCTTTAAGATCGGGACTTAGATTTTACTATTCTCAATATCCTCTCTTAAACTCAAGTCTCGCTCCTTTTTCATCTCGAACATCTGCTTGCAGTTCTCGAATAGTGGCTTCGGCAAAGTCTATGAAAATATCTACAGCTTGATCATTGCTTTGCACATGAACAACTCGAACCTCCACATCCTTGATATATTTTCGGATTAAGTGGAACCTCACATCTATGTGCTTGCTCCTCTCGTGATGTACCGAGTTCTTAGCTAATTCGATAGTCAACTTATTATCAACTCGAATCTCGGTCAATTCAAGCTGTGGGCACATCAGATCCTGCAGCAGTCTTCTGAGCCAGATTGTATGGCTCACACCGAGTGATGCTGTGACATACTCGGCCTCATAGGTGGTGCCCTTGCGAAGGTTGTGCCTCCTATATAGAATACATATCCCGAGGTGCTCTTGCGATCATCAATGTCACCGTACCAGTCACTGTCCACATAACCTATAAGTTCAAAAATATTAGTCTTTTGGTAGAACAACCCGAGGTCCTCTGTCCCCTTTACACATCTGAGAATCCTCTTCACTGCTTTCAAGTGAGGGTATCTCGGTTCCTCCATGAATCAGCTTGCGACCCCCACGATAAATGCTATGTCAGGCCTCGTGCAAGTCAAGTACCTCAGACTACTAATCATACTCTGGTAGGTGTTTGAATTCATAACTTCTCCTTCTTCGAGTTTTGAGAGCTTGGCACCGAGTTCCATCGGTGTCGCTATCGGGTTACAATCACTCATCCCAAACTTTTAAAGAATTTCCTGAGCGTATGCTCCTTGAGAACGTATCTCCTGCTTGATCTCGAGACCGAGAAAGTATCTCATCATCTCGAGGTCTGTCATTTTGAACTCGAGCTTCATTTCTCGCTTGAACTAATCAATAAGCCTTTGGTTGTTGCCCATGAAGATCATATCATCAACATACAATACGACAATCAGGAGTTCATTTTTACATATCTTCACGTAGATGACCGCTTCGAAGGGACACTGTTTGAAACTATTTTCCTTGAAATAGCTGTCAATTCTAGTATTCTACACTCCCGGGGCTTGTTTTAACCCGTACAACGCCTTCTTCAATCTGAACACCTTGTGCTCCTTCCCGAGTTTCATGTACCTGATGGGTTATTCGACATACACCTCCTCTTCAAGTATACCATTCAAGAATGCCGACTTCACATCCATATGATGTACCAACCATTCATTCTGTGGAACCAGCGAGATCAGCAACTGAACTATTTTCATTCGTGCTACTGGGGCAAACACCTCGTCATGGTCGATCACAACCTTCTGTTGATAACTTTTGACTATGAATCTCACCTTATGCCTCTCAATTGTGCCTTATGGGGTCATTTTCTTCTTGTACACCCACTTGACTTCAATTGGTTTGTGCCCTTTGGGCAGATCTGTCATCTCGTAAGTTTCATTATTCTCGATCGCCTTCATCTCTTCATCCATCACAACTTTCCATTTTGGATCTCGAACTGCTTCCTTGAATGAGATTGTCTCGGCATCGGCTAGCAGACATACCAGGTGCACATCACCGGTTGTCTCATAGAGATCTCGAAGATCTTGAAATTTTGTGTTTCTCGGTTCAGCCTCAGTTTCATCTGAGCTTCCCGAACTGGAGTCCTTCTCTGAGCTTCTTGAGCTCGAGGCTCCACCATCTCGAACTGAGTGTCTGACCTTGACTTCCTCAGTTGACAACTCTTTCTGCTAATTCTTCTAGTCTAGGCGAGTTTCTTCATTTAGTTCAATATCTCTACTGATCATGAGTTTCTTCTCGATCGGATCATAGAGTTTGTATGCCTTTGATTTCTCACTGTATCCAATGACGACATATTTTTTTGTTTTTGTCTTTCAGCTTGGTTCTCTTCGGGTCTGAAATTTTTTCGTATGCTATACTCTCAAAATCTTGAGATGTGCAACATTGGGTTTGTGACCGCTCCAGAGTTCTTGGAGGTTCTATTATTGAGAAATACATGCGGACATCGGTTCTGTATGTACACCGCACACTGCACAGCTTCAGCTCAAAATTTCTTCGATATTTCCTTGGCTTTGATCATTGATCTCACCATATCAAGGATTGTCATGTTCTTTCTCTCAGCGATGCCATTCTGCTATGGTATGTAAGATGCTAAAAACCTACGGATCCCGTGATTCTTACAGTATGGTTTGAATTGGTTGGACATGTACTCACCGCCTCTATCAGATCTCAGAGACCGAATGTTCTTTCTCGTCATTTTCTCAACCATGTCCTTGAACTTTTTGAAGGTCTCGAATGTCTCAGATTTTTTTCTCGAGGAAGTACACCCAACACTTTCTTGAGTATTCATCGATGAAAGTGATGAAGTACTTCCCACTGAATGAGCTTGGGGTGATTGGACCACAGATGTCGGTATGGATCAACTTGAGGGGTCTAGTTACTGAAAACTTTGACTTTTCGAATTGCATTCTCGTTTGCTTCCTTATCACGCACCATTTGTAGAATTTGTTCTCGAAGTCGAGATTCGGCAGTCCTTATACTGATTGTTTCTTCACTAAATCTCTGAGACCACTATACCCCAAATATCTGAACCTCATGTGCCATAACCAGACTTTGTCTTCCTTGTTAATCTTGAAATATTTTTGCTCGATCATTTGTAAGTTCAGCTTAAACATTATGTTCTCCCACATTTTAACTCGAGCGATAACTCTTCCTCGGCTATCTTTTAAATGTAGAGTTCTCTTCTTCATGAAGATTTTGAACCTCTTTTCCATTAATTGACTCATATTTAGAATGTTACTTTTTATCTCCGAAATGTAGTAGATGTCTTCTATCATCCCGAGTTTCTCATTATTCTGGAGAAACTTCACGTTGCCTTTTTTCCTTTAACCTCTACCTTAGAGGCATCTCCGAAGGAAACTATTTCGGTTAGCTCGGTCATTTCGATAAATAAATGAATATGACCGGTCATATGATTGTTGGCTCCAGTGATAAGGTACCACATAGTATCACATCCCGAAGTCGACAGAGTTTGCGCCATTAGTAATACTTTCTCATCTTCTATTACTTCGGCGTAGTTGGTTTTGCCTTCTACTTTTTTTTTCTGTCCAGCAATCCCGAGTATAATGTCCGTGCTTACCGTAATTGTAGCAATCTACATTGAGTTTTTCTTCTGCCTTCTTGGCTTCTCCCTCATCCTCATTAGGTTGGGCTTGACTGCCCCGACTGGTTCGACTCTTCTCGACCACATCGTCCACAATCTCCTCGGCTGCATGCCTGTTGTGCCTTCTGCACGTACAGTGCTTTCTCTTCGAGAACCACCTTAGCTTGAAGGGTCTGCTCGAGAGTTTCTTTCTTCTTGAGGTTCTTTCTTTGCTCAAGTGCTAAGAGCGAGCCGACAAGTTCATCAATGGTTAACTCTGCCAAGTCTTTTGACTCCTCCATCGCACAAGTTACGTTTTCAAACGTGTCGGCTAGCGACCTCAAGATCTTCTCCACCACCCTCTACTCTGAGAGGCTTTCTCTATTTCTTTTCAGTTGATTCGTTATTATCTGTACTCTAGTGATATAGTCTGAGACTCCCTCTGTGTTGTTCATCCTCAGCATCTCAAACTCACATCATAGAGTTTGGAGTCTTATCTGTTTTACTCGGTCGGCTCCTTTGTAGGCTGTTTGGAGTATTTCCCATGCATCTTTAGAAGTTATTGTTTCGGCAACCTTCTCGAACCTAGCTTCATCTATTCCTTGATATAGGATGTAGAGTGTCGTCTTGTCTGCTACTTTCTTCTCCTTCAACAGGTTCAGCTGTTGCACGGTCAGAAGTGCGACATTCTCAGGTTCAACATATCCGGTCTCGACTATATCCCACACATCTTGCGCTCCTAACAGGGCTTTGATTTAGATGTTTCAGTTGTCATAGTTTGACTTCGTCAACTTGGACACCGACATGTTGAATTAACTGTTCCTGAAACCAATCATTAGCTTTAATACGAATTTGTTGACCTTTTGTCTATTTATTCCGAAGTGGATTATATCGAAATCTATCTCGAACTCTTTGAACTCGAAATACTATCCTGAGGTCTGACAGAAATGTTCACTCTGACAAACAAGAACATACGAAGAACTGAATTAAATGAGAATAAAAATAATTTTCTAGATCGGGGAGAAGGAATAGAGTGCTCTGAAAACTGTTTTTCTTTATAACTCAACTGTGTTTATAAATATTTTCTCTCTTTTGTCTCTCTTATTTCTACACTACTCTATTCCTCTATTTATAGTACTCAACGCTATTAATGTACCTATAATTCTATACAATCAATCTAATTCTGGCTATACAGTGACATTAATTTTCTAGCCACACTTCTGTCAATTCCATTGCTGTTTCCATCAGATGTCTCTGACACATGCGACAGATGTCAGAAGTGTCATTCGTCATCCATCTCGAGTTCATCTCAAGTTTTCTGATGTTCCGGAGCTGTTAGGCTCTGATCTATCTAGAGCTTTGCCTTTGGCGCTCGCTCGTCCTTGGTGCTGCTGTTTCTTCGGATTTGACACGAAGTATCTCGAATTGGTCGGGTTCCCGAGCTCTTGGCCCTTTGGGATTGGAACTTGAAATTTACTATTCTCAATACTGATACATACATTGGTACAGGTTTGGACTAGCTGGATATTTGATAATTTCTTATTTATAAATTTGGACCAGAGGGGAGTATATTTAGCTGCATGGGGTCACCTCCACCACTAAAAGATACATCTCCAACGGACAAGGATGTGCTTGACGAAGAAATGACGGTGAAACGACACACAGAGAAAGGTGTGATGGATGAAGGGGTGGTGGTACAAGTGCGCGGTTTAACGAAAACATATCCCAGCACCTATACCATTGGTTGCTCATGTTTTTGCTGTTGTTGCTGCCTGAAAGTCGAGCGCACTGCTCCCTATCATGCCGTGAAGGTATTCTTTCTTGCCTCTTTAGTAGTTTCTTTGAGCTCCATCTAGTTCCAGTCCTTAATTCATTGAATATTTAATACTATTTATGTTCCATTTGCAGGGATTATGGCTAAATCTTAATAAAGGCCAATTGTTCTGCCTCCTGGGACCAAATGGAGCTGGAAAGACAACAACTATTAGCTGCCTTACTGGGATTACACCTATTACGGGGGGTGATGGTAAATATATACATATGTGTGTGTGTGTGTGCGTGCGTGTGTGTTTTTCTTCCCTTTTCATCTCCGTTTCAATTTGAGAATTTAGCTGCTTATGAAAACATTAATTAATTGTTGAATTATTGACAGCATTGATATATGGGCATTCTGTTACCAGCTCTGTTGGCATGGCAAATATCAGAAGGCTGATAGGTGTTTGCCCTCAGGTTAATTAGCATTTAGAAAACAAAACTAAATTAATTGTTGTTATGTCTTCTATAATTTGTCTTCCTAGATGCAATTTGTCACATTAATTAAAGCATAAATAATTGCGGTTGCATTGTGAAATATTAATTGTGAAAACAAAAACCCTCTCTTCTTCATGTTATGTAGTTCGATGTATTGTGGGATGCATTGACAGCACAGGAACACCTTGAATTGTTTGCAAGCATCAAAGGCTTGCCCCCATCTGAAATCAAATCGGTAATTAAACCTTTTTATAATCAATAGTCCCAATTAAGTCTCAACGTACATATATATGTATACATGAGGCAACACTTTTAGTATTTGTTTCTTGCACTCTTAGCGCTGCGTAAGAAAAAATGCAAACCTAAGCGAAGTTATTAAAAGGACGTATTAATTGTATGCCACTTGATTTCAAAAGGATAAGTTATTTCAACATTTTTGAAAAATTGAGAAATAACATTTGATCTAGTGATGAAGATAAAGTTCTTCGAGTGAGACAATGCAGGTTCAAAATTGGAATTACCAACATTTAAAATTGAGAGGCTTTGACTCTCATCTTAATCTCTAAAAAAAGTACTTTTAAATAATAAGTAAACAAATGTATTGTGAATGCAGGTGGCAGCAAAATCCCTCTCAGAAGGAAAACTAAAAACTGCAACTAATGTTAGAGCTGGGAATTACAGCGGAGGCATGAAGCGCCGCCTTAGCGTTGCCATTGCCCTCATCGGCGAGCCCAAGCTGGTTTTTCTGGATGAACCGGTACATATGCACATCACTTGTTGAACCAATTAATTAATTAAAAGAGAACGGCATGCACCTTTATTTATTGATTGATTGATTTAATTGTCTAATATGTGTCTATTAATGAAAAACACAACTACTGAACTGAGCGTGTATGTTCTGGGGCTTTGTTTACAGACTACGGGTATGGATCCAATAACAAGGAGGCATGTGTGGGACATAATAGAGGATGCGAAGAA
Source organism: Schoenoplectus tabernaemontani (assembly GCA_037127355.1). NCBI lineage: Eukaryota > Viridiplantae > Streptophyta > Magnoliopsida > Poales > Cyperaceae > Schoenoplectus > Schoenoplectus tabernaemontani. Next base: position 28,400,655 of record CM073756.1, read on the forward strand.
AGGGAGAGCAATTGTGCTGACAACCCACTCAATGGAGGAAGCTGATATCCTAGGCGATCGAATCGCCATCATGGCCAAAGGGAAGCTGCGTTGCATCGGCAGCTCCATTCATCTCAAGTCCCGATTCGGCGCCGGTTATGTTTGCAATATCAACTTCTGTACAAGTAACAGTGGACCACGGATGGAGCCTGTCAAATTCTTCTTTTATAATGTATGCATGCATGTCTAAAAAGAATGAATATATTAATATCATTAACTAACTGGCAATATATATTTTACTTATTGCCTGAAGCATCTGGGTGTGAAGCCAGCAGAGGAGAGCAAAAGCTTTTTGACCTTTGTGATCCCCCACGAGAAAGAGTCCCTCCTGGCAGTAAGTCATTCATCATGCATGAATTATTTAATTGTATACAATTAAATACTACATATTGTGCATCCATGCATGTTTATAATTAACTTAATGGTAGAACAGAATTTCTTTGCGGAGCTGCAAGAAAGAGAGAGTGAATTTGGGATATCAGATGTGCAAATGGGGTTGACGACTCTGGAGGAAGTGTTCCTTAACATCGCCAAGCAAGCAGAATTAATGGAGGATCCAGCAGCTGGCCAGGAAAAGCTTGTCTCCCTCCACTTGACCTCCGGCACTTGCATTCAGGTCGGTGATGTTATATCTATGTATGTATGTATGTACGTAATTTGTAATATGAATGAATGAATGAATGAAATAATCATCAGGTACCTAAGGGAGCGCGATTTGTTGGAATACCAGGGACCGAATCTGCTGAACACCCCAGAGGGCTGATGGTGGAAGTCTTTTGGAGAACTAACGAGGCAGGTACCCTCTGCATTTCGGACCACTCCCCTGAAACCCCAGTCCCCCCTGATGTTGAGCTTAATTACCCCAAACTCATCTCCTAATGGTGGCATTGCTCTAGGTTAATTAATTTTCGTGTTCCATGCCAGTCGCATATATAATACTGAATATTAATTTATCCATCATAGCTAGCTAGCTCCATTTGGATTTGTTCATTCGGTTACGATGTCAGATGTCGATCAATTCAATCAAATGCAAGCAGAAACCAATGGTTGAGTCTCTCGATCGATACATTCGAGGTATAGGTCCAGTCCAAGTTTGTTCAACATATATGTACGTACGTTGTTAATACATATATTCTCTCTGCTCTCACATCTAGCAGAAGTGGTCATTGACTTGGTTATTAATTCTTTTTAACATATGTGTATTTGTATTTTAACTTCTTTTTTCTATTTTTGATAAACATTGAGTTGGTTAGTAGAAAAAAATCAAATAAGGTTAGTCAACAATTTTGTCACAAATAATAATAATAATAATATTTGAAAGTGATTTACAATTGAGTCATCGATCACAAGCAAGTGGGATTAAAATTTTAATCTAGCTTAAGGAGGTTGTGTTTGCACGGTGCTATGGATTAAGAGACAAAAGGATTAAAGTATGAAGAAAGTTAAGAAAGTTCAAAAGAGGCTTAATAAATGAGTGTTAAATAAGCTTAAGGAAAGGTCGTCGAATGGGTACAAGGTGATCAAGCTTTTAAAAACACACAATTACATATTTGGAAAGGGAGTGGGACGCTCGACCTTCATTGCAATTTTGGAAGAATTTAAAGGAAGTTGGCCAAATATTTGAAAACAGGGTTGCTAGGGAGAATACCAAGGGGGGAGACAGAGAGAAAGGACACAGAAGAGTCTTCGTTAAATATTGTTCAACGATCAGCGAAAATCCAGTGGTCAATATTTAAAAAGAATTTGTGATAATATTTGATTTTAGCCACTATTTGATGATATTAGAAGGACACTGGGGAATTGCTATAGCATGATATATCCATTCAATTTTCCTCTGTAAAATAGCCGAAAAGGATAAAAAGAATTTATGAATACAATGACAAATTAAAACATTAGTGTCCATAATTAGGGCTGTCAATAATATGCCTTTTGCAATGTTTTTCATTTGGCCCAACAAAACATAAACGAAATTGATTCTGATTTCATTTTTTTAACGAAACAAAAACGTAAGAGGTCCATTCCGTTTTGTTTAATACCGTTATTCCATTTTTAATTGTACCATTTTGAAATAGTTGAATTGTAGAGTAAATACAAAGAAAAGAGAGGGATAAAGGGCAGAAACCCTAGATTGTGCCGCCCCATTTCTTTTCTCTCTCGATCGTGTCTCTTTCTCGTCTCCTTGTCTCTCTCGCACACAGCACACTACCCAAGTGCCCATGGAAATATCTTCTCTCTCCCTGCCTTTGCCTCGTCAACCCATGTGTGACGATGGCAAGACAGAGATCTATACGACTGTTCCCTTTAGACCCTTGCCTTTGCCGTCTCTCTGTAAACCCTAACAATTTCTACTGACTTGTGACTTTTGTGAGGCTTGAGTCATGTTCGATGATGTAGTGTACTATTATCTATTTGTCTTGTTATTAGATCCGTATATCGTATATTTGACTGATTTGAGCAGATAACTAGGTTTTTGATAAGAGACATGGTGATTGTATCGTCGTTCAGGGCCTCGTTGCCACCAGTCATAGTCAGGCGATATGGTATGGTACAGAAGCAGTCATTTAGAACCCCTGTATTTGTCGTTTCTTTGTAAACCCTAGCCATTTTTACCGACTTGTGACTTTTGTGAGGCTCGAGTCTTGTTCGACGATGTAGTGTACTATTATCTATTTGTCTTGCTATTAGATCCGTATATCATATATTTCACTGATTTGAGCAAATAGTTAGGTTTATGAGAAGAGACATGGTGATTGCATCACCGTTCAGGGCCTCGTTGCCACTAGTCACAATCAAGCAGTATGATATGGTACAGAAGCAATCATTTCTAGTAAATAATTCTTGCTATTATATAGCAAAGGGAGAAAAGGAAAGCAATTAAAGCATATCATGTAGGTTTTTTTGCTTATCTGTCATTTCTTGTTGGCTTGGCTATCTCTAATGGCTAATCCAGAAAGAGTAACAACGGTGAGTGAATCTGAGCTTGATATTTCAGATGAGGATGAGTATGTATATTTTACCCTTTATGTTAGTGAATATGAATTAAAATTGCTTGAAATGAAACTGCAGTAGTTAATTGCTTGGCTGGCTTGTTTATTTGAATTGCTAGCATGAATGAGCTTGCTTATTGAATTGAATCTGCAGTAGTTAGTTGCTTTACTTGAAATGAAATTATACTAATTATTCATTTAAAATATCTTATGCTTGACAGTAATTATTTACTTGAAATGAAATTATTTATGTGAAATGCTTGACAGTAATTGTTGCTAACATTGAAATTGAAATTATTACCTTGTCTATTATAGCATGGGGTTAGATTCAAATTTTACCCCTAGGGAAATTTAAAGAATTGAAATTGATGCCAACATTGCTGACACACAAGATCTTGGTGCACTTGCTATTGCACCTCAAGGTCAATCTCCTGAAAACACTAGAAAGAGGAAATTTAGAGAAATTATGACCTCAGAGGTGTGGCAACATTTCAAAAAGGGTCCAGTTCAAACTGATGGTTTCTATGATGCTATTTATAATTATTGTGGGCAAGTTTATCAGATGGGAAATCAAAGGGATACTGGGTCATTGAAGCATCATTATACTAAGGCTTGCAAGAAAAGACCAAATAAACACAAACCTGATAAGTTATAAAGGTTGTTGCAGCCTGGCTCTATAACAGGTAAAGACTAACTCATTGGTTTTTATAAATAAATTCATTATTTTAGTTACAAAGTTGTTCTAACAAATTCATTATTTTAGATTAGCAAAAAATTATTATATTGGCATTTGACCAAGCTAGATGTAGGAAAAACTTTACAATCATAGTGATTGTTCATGAGTACCTCTTCAATTGTGTAACTCACCATTACTTGAGAGTGTTTTTAAAGAGCGTTCAGCCAGAGTTTAAATTGGCATCAAAGAACACTGTTAGGTCTGATTGCATAAATATTTATGAAGAATAAAAGCAAACTTTGTATAAAATATTTGGCAAACTTGATTGTAAGTGAGCTTTACTAGTGACTTATGGACCAATAATTTAAGAGATAAGGGATTCATGGCCCTTACATATCATTACATTGATGATAGTTGGAAAATAAGGAAGAGAATAATTAATTTTACCCATTTTCGCTCTCCACACACTGACAAACACATTGCTCAAGCCATATTTGATAAGTTGGTGATGTGGAACTTGGACAAGAAGACTTTTAGCCTTGTACTTGATAATGCATATGCCAATGATGCTTGCATTAGAGAGCTATTGAGTGAACCACTAGTAATTACTTAACTATCATTTAACTAAAACAAGCATCTGCAGAAGGTTTAATCTTTCATCAAAGATGTGGCTGCCACATCTTGAACTTGATTGTTCAAGATGAACTTGATGTGATGTTTAATGAGATTGCAAAAGTTCACGATACGATGAAGTATGATCGTCATTTGAAAGCTAGAATGGAAATGTTCCAATTGACAGCATCTCAAGTTTTTACTTATAATTTATAATTTATATTTAACTTTTTAATTTATATTTTTACTTTATTTATATCTGATGAGATGCTTTATTTCTCTTTGTTTATTTCCAGATTAATGGTCCAAAAAAAAACTTGTATGGGATGTTCCAACACGTTGGAATTCAACATACCTTATGCTGGAGCTAGCCTTATAGCTCAGACCAGCAATTGATAAGTATGCTACTCTTGATAAGAAATACACACTGAAATCAGATCGAGATGGAATGGGATGCAGTGCAGGCTTTAATGGATTGTTTGAAAGTTTTTTGTGGTGCCACATTGAAATTTAGTGGCACCAAGTATCCCACACTTAAACTTTTTTTCCTGAATTTTGTGAGATGTATATTAGCATCAAAAAAATGTAGAGAAATCATTATCATTTTACTGTTCTGATGGGTAAGGAAATATTTGCTAAGTAGAAATGATATTGGACCAGTGGGAATACACTGTTAACCATTGTTTGTGTTCTAAATTCAAGATGCAAGCTTAAAGTTGTTGAGTACTATTTTCAAATGATATACTCTAATAACTATGAGTGGTATATGTCAAACTTGAATGCTTGCATCAGTGCTTTGTTCAAGGAGTACTTAGAGGCACACTCCAAATCCTTGTAGAGCTAAGCTGGCAGTTCAAGGTTTAAGAGGTACTCAGTAATGTGTTTATATACTTCTTCAATTCAATTACTTATTTATTACCTTATTTTTAATTTGCTTTGCTTTTTTTTTTCTTAGTTAAGTAGGCAAACTTGTGGGGCATCAAGTAGTGTCAGTGATATAAGAACTGGATTAAAAGATTTCATGCGTGAAAAGAAAATCTTTGAACTAGTAAAATCAAAAGTTGAAGAATATTTAGCGAAATGCATTGGATGATGTTGGCTTGGATGAAGAATTTGACATCATTGTACGGTGAAAATTGAAGGTCCCTAAATATCAAGTGTTGTCTCGACTAACCCGAGACATCCTAGCTGTCCCGGCATCGACAGTGGCATTTGAGTCCTATATTTTCTACTAGTGGGAGAACATTGTCATATGTTAGGAACTCTTTGAATGATGAGAGCATTGAAGCTCTCATAAGTGCTCTGGACTGGTTGCGTGCTTCAGTCACTAGTAGGCTCCATTATTTTATTTTATTTTTCTTTTTTATTATACTTGATAACTTCAATAGTTGGTAATTAAGCTTCATTATTTTTTTGTTGTGTTAATTTGCAGAGAATGAAGGAGAAGTTGATGCTCCACTATGGGCTAGTGCTGAAGCAGTATCAGATGATACTATTTGTGGTAGTGAAGCATGATGTTGGTTGATGGAAATGAACTTTGCTTATCACAGACTCACAATGTCGCGGTAATTCTTATTTTGAGATTGTTGGCTTTTGTGTTCTTGTCCTACCAACTTGTTGTTTGTCAATTGTCAGTGAGATCAAGTAGTTATAAATTAAGATGAAGCCTAGAGTGTTCAGCTCTTGGGCTCCTTAGTCCCAAATCATGTTTCTTCTATGATGATGTATGTGTTTTATTGCTTGTCAGTGAGATCAAGTAGTTGTAACTTAAGATGAAGCTTGAGTGTTCAGCTCTTAGGCTCTTTAATCTCAAGCCATGATTCTTCTATGATAATGTATATGTTTGTTATTTCAGAGCTTTTATTTTTAGCTATTGGCTAAGATAGGTATATAAGAAGATAGTTTGGGACTATATTAAGCTTATTGGCTGGGACTATGGTTAATCATCTTGTTAGAAAGTTTATGTTGGCTTGGACTATGGATTAATCATCTTGTTAGGAAGTTTATGTTAGCTGAGACTATGGGTTAATCATCTTCTTATGAAGTTTAATTATGTGGAGTGTTTATGTTGTGATTTGTTATATTTTTATATGTATGTGATTTGCATTTTTTTGTTCTCCAAATTTTAATCTTTATGTGATTTGCAGTATTTTGAACGTTTATACCATTTTTAAATGTTAATATGACGGAACGATCAATGGCAGATATTTTTTTTCCATCTCAATAACAAAATGTTCAATGAAAATTGATACTTTACTGTTAATTTGAACGGAACGAAAATGAAAATTATTATTTCCATAACCATTTCAAATGTTTAACAGCCCTACCCATAATACCTCTAGGACTATTGTACTTGTTTTGACAAATTCATGGATTTCTCAGGTACATTAAAGAAGATATATTGTTCCCTTGGTGTTTCTGACAGAAGGAAAAAAGGAGAATATTTTTTATTATAGTAAATAAAATAATTAAATATATAAAATTGGTAAGATGATCCTGTTTTTTAGCCATTACATAGAGTTTCAAACTCGGATCCAGCATCCTGATCCGAGTTTGAAACTCGGATCCAATTTATTTATTTATTATTTTTAATAGTTTTTAATAGTTTATTTAGTTTGTTTATTATGTTTAAATATTTATTTTTAATTTAGTTTTTTTAATAGATTTTAATATTTATTTTTTTTAATTTAGCTTATTTTATAATATTTATTTAATTATCTTGTTATGTGTAATTATATAATTAAATTCATTAAGGGATCAAATTTCTTTTTTAATAAGTTTTATTAGTTTGTTATGTTTAAAATATTTATTTTTTAGTTTAGTTTGTTTTTAAATATTTATCTAATCATTTTGTTATGTGAAACAATAATAAAAAACATAATGTTATAATAATTAAAATATAATATTAAAAATATTAGCACTGAGTTCGTTAATCTATATTATCACTATAATAAAAAAATAGTTTAGATAACACCCAATACAACGATCCAAAAATTAAAATTTAAAAACTGAAATCTCACGAATTAACAACCCCTTATCATATGTTTTATTATATATAAAAAAATAGGTGAGAGAGACAGAGAGAGAAATAAGAAAGAAAGAAGAGAGAAAGAAATTAAAACCGAAATCCGACCATCTCAACTTCAAACGACCAAAATTTTTTATAGGAAATGACCATAATCTTTGATAGGAAACGGCCATAATCTTCAAGCTCAAAAACGTATTTGAAGTTTTAACTTTTAATTTTTCATTTCTTTCTTTGAATTTTTTTCATAGAAATTATATAATTTTTAATATTATTACATGAGCATGATGTATGTATGTATTATTGAGTAAATATTTTTTATTATTGGATGCATATACAATAATATTTGTTCTTATCTAATCAATTTGTCTCTTAATGAATTTATTTAATAAGATGATTAAATAAATATTTTAAATAAGCTAAATTAAAAAGATAAATATTAAAATCTATTAAAAAAGATAAATTATAAAATAAATATTTAAACATAATAAACAAACTAAATAAATTATTAAAACCTACTAAAAATAATAAATAAACAAACAAAAAAAAATTTGGACCCGAGTTTGAAACTCGGGTCTGACTATGGTGGGTCGGGACCCAATTTAAAACTCGGATCTAACTATAATGGCTAAAAAATAAGATCAAATTCGGATCTTATTGGCTAAACAACAAAATCATCTTATCAATTTCATATATTTAATTATTTTATTTACTATAATAAAAAAATGCGCCGCTCTCGGCTCTTTATTTGCGCGGCGCCTCCCAAGTCCCAACCTTCAATTGATAGTTTGATACAAATTAAATATTTATATATGTTAGTATCCCGCACACTATATATTCCGAATTGATAAAAAGGAAATTATGCCCGATGGAAGCAAAATTAAACTTTTGTTTTATATGAACACTAATTTTGTATAGTTAACTAATATATTCACATTACAAATTTATTATTTTATATATCTTGCCATGGTAAATCAAGTTAAAATTTAGAAAAGCTATGTCAAATTTGACCCCAAATAAAGATAACTATCAAATAGTGTTTCACCATCTAAATTTTGGGCCCAATTTATTTAGAGTGGGGATCCATTGACAATGGATTATTTTGACAACCTAGATAATGAACCTTTAAATAAATATAAAAAATATTAAAAAAAATTATAGATGTGTTCTTCTATCTTTAGGTTGATAATCATTCAAATTTCATGTAATTTCATTATTGTTTGATAGTCCATCAAAGACCGTTAAATTGAAACTGTTGTAAATTGCATAAAATTTAATGATTTTTGATGGACCATCAAACGATAATGAAATTACATGAAATTTGAATGACCAACAATCTAAAATTAAAAAATACATCCATAAATTTTTTTTCTATTTTTAAAGGGAGAAACTTGGGGGAGAAGAAGAGGAGCGAGAGTGAGAAATAAAGAGGGTAGAGGAGAAATACTAACATAGTTGGCAAATTAACAACGGAGAAACAAATTAAATCCTATTTCTATTTTTAACTATTGATGTATTGGTTTTTTTTTTGAGGTTATAATTCTTTGTATGCTCAAAATTTGAATACCCGAGTTCATCTTTTATCTTAAAAAAGAAGAAAATTGGTCATCTCTCTTTGTTCTCACATTCACATATATATTATTAGGATTTAGCATAAGAGAACACACTTCTCATGGAGAAATCATTGCATCAGCCTGCAAGCTTCATGACTCAAGCAGATGCTTTGCTCAGAAAGAATATTGCTTATCAGGTGATTAGATTGATACATTAAACAAATAACTTTGGTTCAAAAATCACAACACAATTGATTTGGAACTGCAGAAGCGGCGTGTGAAGGCAAATGCAGGCGTCGTTTTGTCACCGGCTATCCTCTTTATCTTGGTAGCAATCCTACAACATTTTGTGACGAAATTAACAACCAAAATTGATTCAGCTTCAGAGTGCCCTTGTGATGATAAGGGAGTCGCAATCAATGTATCATTTCATGAGATTTGCTCCACAGGACTTCCTAACATACAACCTTATCTATGCCGAGTGCGTAGTCCCCAGAAGTGGCCGCCCTTGTTGCAGGTGCCGAAGCCGGAGTTTCGTGCTGTTAGGTCTCCATCTCCATCTCTTCCCTTCAATGATCTCCCCACCTCCTGTGTAAAAAAGTCATGCCCCACCACCTTTCTCGTCACGGCTGCAAATCGATCTTTCTCTCAAGGTATTTAATTAGACTCTTCCAAAGTGATTGTTGAATTTGTAATTAAATTAGTTTAAGTGATGTATTGTCTATATGGTAACATACGTGTACGCTTCAGTCAATATGCTAATGACTTGTAATCCTCCTTTATTTTTCATGTATAAAACTTGGACTGTTGTTTGACATGATAAATAAAAATTTGGTCATTAACATGTTGGTTGAGATACATATTTCAACGAAATTATATTAGTAAAACTTGAAAAATATTTTTGAACTTATAAATTAATTGATTGTGATCTGGATTGAATGCACGACATATTTACAACTTTTGATTTCTACCGCAGGTTTAATGGACAACATATTTACAACTTTTGATTCTACCAAATATATGGTTTGCTCACTCCTCATTTCCATCTTTTCATCTATTTTTATTTTGTACTTTCCCTCTCATTCCCCTTTTAGATCAAGCTCTCTCAAGTTGACAACTTACATGTGTGGTTTATTGATGTATGTGCTATCTTTTTTAACAATTTTGTTTGTAACATATTGAAATAATTATAATAGATGAAAATCACTTGTTGGATAAGTATATGTGTGTTCTTTTCATTAAAAAACACTTGTGATTTTCTATGTATATATGTTGGATATTAAACTTAATATTTTTTGTTAAATAGTAACGGTTTTAAATACTCTTATTTGATTCTTGTTATTACACTGCAATTTGAAAATTAATATATTATGTTTTTATTATGTTTTAAGAGCTCAAAAGAGGTATAAATAACCTCCAATTGATATTATCTCCTATCAAATGACAGCTTTTTTTTCCTGTTGTATCACTCCTCTTACTCCCGTCCAAACAAATGTGCAAGGAAAATTGTCAGGAATAATTTCCTGGATATCATATATAGGACTACAGGAGTGTTTTATTTCACGGTTGTGATTTAATATCGAATAATATAAAATAGGCCTATATAAGTAAATTATTAAAGAATAAATGAAAATAAGCCTAATAAAGTCCAAATTTTGTATCTGGTCATAAGCATGTTCTTCTCCAAAATTTAATTTTCTCAGCGCTGCTTAGCATTTCGACATCCCCCCCCCCCCCCCCCCCCAAAAAAAAAAAAAAAAAAAAAAAACATTTTTCAGTCAAAAACTTTCTGAATTATTTTGTTTTGTACGAATCAATTATTTTCATTGTGTGTTCGTATAAGATATCATTTAATTGCTTTGTTAGTTAATCATTTATTGAATGATATATAACTATATATTCAACATTAATTAATTGATTGATTTAATTCCATATAGGAAGCAGTGAAAGGGCTCATGCTTCAGAATGCTGCTCCTGACAATAACGCTAGCGGTAGCATTTCTGATCTGCCTCTGGTATGTATATATCTATGCAAGTACGTACATTTATACATAATCTATTCTTTCTAAAGAAATCTTTCATTGATTAATTATGGTTAAGGTGCCCATATATAACAAATAATCAGGGAACGGATGATGATACGATCCAAAACATGTTTATAGAGGAAGGCATCATGGGAGATGGACCTTTGTATCTCCTTCAAAGCAAATGCTCCACCAATGTTAGTTACATCATTCCTCTAAGGATAGCAAATCAAACTCTACCAAAAGGTAAGTTACTATATTGCTACACAGTACTACTTCATTGCATACGTTTCAAGTTTAAACCTCTGTTTCCTGATACATCATACAATATATCTCCTGCTAAATCTTGTGACAGACTTGGAATGTGTTGAGGGGTTAATGCTCTGGCGTGACAGCTCTCACAAAATCAGTGATGAAATTACCCAAGGTTACCTAGGGAATAGAAAGTTTCAGCTCAATGAAATAACTGCTGGTAATGAAATAACAATTTTTATTTGCTTGATGATTTTGATCTAATTCTCCTGTTCGTTTGAATTGCACCGAAATTAAGGAGAACATAGACATATTACGAGTTTTGTTGACTTATTTTCTCTTTTCTTGATCTGCAAATTCTTTATTGTAGCTTATGATCTCTCCAACTCTGGTATTGATAAATATAATCTGACTGTCTGGTATAATTCAACAACATCTGATCAGGACGACAATACAGTTGTTCTCCGGGTCCCGCGCTCAGTTAACTTGGTAATAACTGGTTCTTTTAGTTACACATTGAACTTCAAAATTCTAATTAATCTAGCTATTACTTTTATGAACAAATTTAGTAAATGTTATAGAAAAAATTGATTACATAGTTCATATGTTAATACGGCAATTAAAAGGACAAATTTATTAGTAACAAGAGGCTCATAAGATTAAATTATGACCTCCATTTTGATAATTGTATTAGCTATCAACCAATAATTTTGCATTAATTCTAAAGAGGAGGTTGTGCATAGTGCATATATATTACCGCAATGTGCCATTTGACATCAAGCTTTCATGGGGAAAAGGATTCAATAGGCATCCTCCAAATTATATTTTAGTGGTTGTAAAGTTATTTCCTATGGGCCCTGAAGATGATTTTTTTTCAATTATGCTGATATTAGAAATGGGAGTGATGAGGGGAAGTAGACAAAGAGACACTGTACTCCAACAAAATAACACTATTCTATTGGATTCAATTCAGTTGAGAGAATTAAATCTGGAATCTGACAACTATAACCTTAGAAGCAATACTAATTGCGCCTAACAACTGATATATGTGGTCAGGTTAATGAAGAAGTGCCTGACAAAAAACTCGAAAGATTAATTACCAAGCAAGTTCGAAAGAAACTTGATACTTGAGCTTAAAATTTGTCATGTCCTTTCTTGGAGATGAAAAGCTAGAGTAATGATGTTTTCTGTTTTTCAAAATGCATGGTAGGTATCAAATGCATACCTCAAGTCAGTGAAGGCAAGCAGTGCAAAGATACAATTTGATTTCGTGAAAGAAATGCCACAAAGTGCAAAATCGCAATTACTCAGGCAGGATTTTGGTACTATAATAGGATCATTGTTCTTTGTGTTCTTGATGCAGCAACTGCTACCAGTACGGTTTCATCTATTTCAGTTTACTTACTATACATTTAATTAATTCCAATATGTGTATTAATTTCGGAAGGTCTCATTCACTTGCTACATAACCAAACGTTAAAGGAACATGTATAAAAAAAAGTAGAGCAAAGCTAAGCCCAGCTAGATGCTAAATAATTAATATAAGTTTTATTTCTCATTTCTCAATGTTCAATGTTAGGTGCTTGGTGCACACGCACGCACAGCAACAGAATATATGTACATGTCTGTCGCAGTAAAAAGTTAAAACTTTCTTTGAATTCATCATATTTTTAATCATTTGCTAAGTAAAAATTTGCATTTCATACTGTTGTAGGTCATGGTAAATAATATAGTCTACGAAAAGCAACAAAAGCTGAGAATCATGATGACGATGCATGGGCTTGGAGATGGGCCTTATTGGATCATATCCTATGCTTATTTCCTTGTTATATCATCCCTTTATTTGATAGTTTTCATGATATTCGGAACTCTGACAAGTAAGATAAAGCACCGTCCCATTAATTAAAAAAAATATTTTATTTGATCATTAAGAATATATTTTAGCTCAATCTATCATTAATATTTCTTTCTTTAATATATATTTCGTTCTTGCTGCAGAGATGAGTATGTTCTCCATGAACAGCTACAGAGTACAATTCCTTTTCTATTTTATGCACCTAAACTGGCAGATATCGTTTGCCATGCTTTTGTCTACATGCTTCTCCACTGTGAGAACAGCATCGGGTTAGTTCAAAAAATAAACTTAATTATATATATATATTTCAACTGATATACAAACGGATCAAAAACTATATTTTAAAATCTTAAAAATTTCAATGGTGCTTTGCAAAGTACAGAGGTGTTGTGTGTTTTGTGCTCTATATTTAATTTCAAGTCAGAAACAATCGATCTGAACCGTTCAATCTAATTTTCATATCAAAATCTATTAGTAAACGAAATTTTATATTTTTTAGAATTTTTTTGCTATTTTTTCTGATGAGGAGAAAATGACTTGATCTGAGAATTTTGGTTCATCCAAAAATGACAGTTAAAGAGTTTGACTATAAATGTTTTTTTTAATTTTATTTTTTCACTTTTTCACAATTTTATTTAATTATTTTCTCATTCGGCTACCATTTTAACATAATTTCACATTTTTCTCTATTCCACCCTTGCCGAACGATCCCAGATCTATGTTTACCCGACCATATGAATATAATGGACAGGGGTTTACTAATAGATTTTGGTATGGAGATTAGATTGAGCGGTTTGGATTGATCATTTCTGACTTAAAATTAATAATAGAGCGCAAATCACACAACGCTCTTATGCTTTGCAAAGCACCATAGTCTAATTCTATACATATATATATATATATATATATATATATATATATATATATATATATAAAGAGAGAGAGAGAGAGTAAAGATACCGTGAACTTAACCTTATAGAGACTTTCCGTGAGCTTAACTCAAAAAATCAAATCATCTCCAAATTTTAATTTATCATACTCATTAAATTCTTTATATGAAAATCTTATGGGATGCAACTCTAAAAATAATAATTATATATTCAATACTTGAACATTATTTTAAAAAATTAAAAGCGGTGACTTAAAAAACTTAAAACACTCCAAATTTTTGCATGCGATAATATTATCATATAAAGAATTTAATGAGAATGATAAATTAAAATTTCAAGATGATTTGATATAATTTTTGAGTTAAGCTCATGGTATCTTTACTATATATATATATATAGTGAGATTACGGTGCTTCACGAAGTACAAAACCTCCCGTGTTTCGCGTCCGTATCTTGAATTTGAAAGTTCAAACTGTCGATTCAAACTGTTGAACATCATCTTCATATTGAAATATCCTTAGAATCTATTTTTTTTTGAAAATTTTTGCTATTTTTTAAAAGGGTACAAAGTTGGCTGATCTAACGATTTATGTACCATCCAAAACTAGTGATTTTATATCCATCTAAAAAATAGCAAAAGATTTCAAAAAATATATAAATTTTGATCTCCAAGGATAGTTCAATATGAAGATCATGTTCAACGGTTTGGATCGGCCGTTTGAACTTTTAAATTCGAGTTACGGACGCGAAGCACGGGAGATTTTGTACATATAGATAGAGGTGTGCTAATGTGCTTTATAAAGCACAAAATACTTCATACTTCACGCTTATATCTCATATTTTAAAATTCAAAAGAACGATCCAAATCATTAAATATGATTTTCATATCAAAATCTCTTTGGTGATCAAATTTTATATTTTTTGGAAATTTTTTACTATTTTTTTGAAGGGTTACAAAATTCATTGATCTAGCGTCATCTGAACCATTCAATATCAACGATTTTCTATCTCTTTAAATAAATAGCAAAAAAATTCTAAAAAATATAAAATTTAATCACCAAATAGATTTTTGATATGAATATCATATTTAACGGTTTGATCGTCCTTTTGAATTTTAAAATATGAGATATAAGCGTAAAAGTACGAAGTATTTTGTGCTTTATAAAGCACATTAGCGCAACACATATATATATATATATATATATATAGAGAGAGAGAGAGAGAGGGGGGGGGTAAAGATACTGTGAGTTTAACTCAAAAATTATATCAAATCATCTCCAAATTTTAATTTATCATCCTCATAAAATTCTTTATATGAAAATCTTGTGGGATGCAAAAATTTGGAGTGTTTTGATCTTTTTTAAGTCATAGTTTTTAATTTTTGAAAATCAACCCTAAAAATGATAATAAAATATTTAATACTTGAACATTATTTTTAAAAATAAAAAACGGTGACATAAAAAACTCAATACATTTTTATATTTTTGCACCCCACGAGATTTTCATATAAAGAATTTATTAAGGATGATAAATTAAAATTTTGAGATGATTTGATGTACTTTTTGAGTTAAGCTCACGGTATATTTACTCTCTCTATATATATATAGAGAGTGAGAGAGTTAGACAATAATTCAATATTTATTATTATTTTGGTGCTGATTTTCAAAAATCCAAAATAAATACTTAGAAATACCCCAATATTTTGATATGAAGAATTTAATGAGAATGATAATTTTGAATTTCGGACATGTTATGATAAAATTTGAACCGTATGCATTTGAGCTCGAAATGCAAACGTTTTCATAATAGTCTAACTCTCTCTCTCTCTCTCTATATATATATATATATAGCTTAATTATTTGTGTGTTTAATTGGGTACATGAGTCTTAACTCTTAATTAAATAAAAATAAAAGAGAAGGTAAGAGATCCAGATCTACATCTCAGACTAGTCATAAAATGAATCAATTAATGTGATTATTTGAATTTGATCTCGCATGCAGTGGTGGCATACACATACGTATTTGGGTCTGGACTGGCCGGCCAATTTATATTAGACCCGATGCTCGAATCCAACACTTCAGGAATGAAGATCATAGCGGTGGAACTGATTCCGGGGTTCAGCCTGTACCGAGGGCTGAGCGAGTTCGCCAAGTACTCGTCGTCAGGGTACAAGGCAGGCGGCTACGGGCTGCGTTGGGAGGACCTCGAGGATGATTCAAACGGGATGAAAATGGTTCTTCTAATCATGGCGGCCGAGTGGCTGTTGTTCCTCATGGCTGGGTGGGTCCTCGATCGACCTGCGGGAGATGGTGGCGGCGGGAGGCTGAAGGTTCCTAAAGTGAGGCACTCGAAGATGCTGGGAAAAACATTTTCGCGCATGGACGACTTGAATGCTCTTATTGAAATGGAAGGAGCTGACGTTGCAGCTGAGAGAATATTGGTAGAACAGCTCGGGCAACGCTCCGACAGCAGATACACAGTTGTATGCAACAGCATCGTAAAGATTCTCAAGGGTAGGGATGGCAGCCTTGATAAAATGGCAGTGAAAGCTCTTTCTCTGGCCTTGCCACGAGGCGAGTGTTTTGGTATGCTCGGCCCAACTGGTGCTGGTAAAACCACTTTACTTAATATGGTAAGCTACCAACCTTCTCTTCTGCATGCTAAGGATCTTTTTTGTATGGTGTACTGGAGAAATTCTCTATTGTTATTAATTATTATTTTTTTTTGAATTTATTAGTTGACTGGATTCTCCGAGCCATCCTCCGGCACAGCATATATCGGAGGAATGGACATAAGGACTGATATGAACAGAATTTATTACAGTATGGGTGTTTGCCCCCAGCACGAGTACACATATATATATCTCTCCCCCTCCCCCTCCCCCCTACATCTACATATGTGGAGAATATCATTTTTTTATTATTTTTTGAGATCAAGTTCCAATTTTAATTAAACTTTCAACCTCCAACAAGGAAAGCATAATTAAGAAAATTATCAGTTTTCATTTACAGTGCATAACATAAATTGAATCTTATTGTTTTCTTACAGTGAAATTTATATATAATCATACTGTACAGCTTGCTATGGGAAACACTAACATCAAGAGAGCATCTTTCATTTTATGGTAGATTGAAAAACTTAAAAGGCGAACAGTTAAATAAGGTATATATATATGTTGTTCTTCTTTCTTTCTCAATTAGATCTGGAAGTCCCTATTATTTATTTATTTATTTATTTGTTTTCTTGGGCAGGCAATAGAAGAGAGCCTTAATAGTGTAAATTTACTTAGCGTAATTGATAAACAAGCAGGACAATACAGTGGTGGCATGAAGCGGCGGCTCAGTGTTGCCATTTCTCTCATTGGTGATCCCCAGGTAAAATCAATTTGACTCGGATACATTATAATATCAAGGATAGCATTTGTCTGAAATAGTAGATAATGAAGACGAGTGATATATATAATGGACAGCATTTACTTGAAATAACAGGTGGTTTATTTGGATGAACCAAGCACAGGCTTAGACCCTGCATCAAGACAGTTCTTGTGGAATGCTGTAAATCATGCCAAACAGGATCGAGCCATTATTCTGACAAGTATATATAAAACTTGTAATCAAGTTAATAATTTCATTCATGACTTGAGACGAAAGGGAAATTAATAAGCATCTAATTAATTGTTGGCGTTGATACATAATAAATTAAATTTAGCGCACTCAATGGAGGAGGCAGAGTACCTATCGGACCGGCTGGGTATATTTGTTGACGGAAGCCTGCAGTGCATCGGAAGCGCACAGGAGGTATATATATATATATATATATGCATATCATGTCATGCATCTCTGCATGTGAACTAATTTGTTAAACAATTAACAGCTTAAAGCCAAATATGGGGGCTTGTATGTCCTCACCATCACCTCCCCATCAAACCAGGATGGAGAGATTGAAAATATGGTGAGACAACTCTTTCCCAGGATGAAAAAGACTTACCACATCTCCGGCACTCAGAAGTTTGAAATGCCCAAAAAGGGGGTGAAGATTTCAAGTGTCTTCGACTTGATGGAGCGAGCGAAGAAGAAGTGGGACATCACCGCATGGGGTTTGGCAGATACCACCTTAGAAGATGTCTTCATAAAAGTAGCCAGGCAGGCTAACGCCTCCGTCATTTAGTGATCGAAATTAATCATAATATTTATATTTTTTTTTATTAACCCTTTTTTAATGTTGACAGAGAATAAAAGAAAATTAATTCAATGTTTCCAATATAATTTTTTTTTAATTACGGAGAAATAAAAAAATTAATCACTCTTTTGTATGTACAATATTGATATATTATTATCTATTTTAATGCTATCATTATATTATTTTATTGAGTTAATGATTTAATATATGTTCCAAATGTAATTTTTGTATCTCTTATTAATTTATTAAAATCTATAAAAATAGATATTTGTTTTTTCAATAATTTGGATGAGAGAGCATTTTGTTTCAAACATTTTGAAAGAAGGGTAAAATGTAAATTTGCCCCGCTTGGTACATGTTCCATAGAAGTAAAGATTTAAAAGCAGCAATTAAATAAAGATTTGAAACAATTATATATGTATTAGTCACCACTACTTAATTAAGCTCTAGATCAAGACAATAACAGAAATGTCAAATAAACCTCTCTTTTCCTATCCTTCATTGTAATTGTAAATTGTCAAAGAGAGAAACTAATGAACTATACAGGGGCGTTGTTCACCATTCGATCAATTATGATGTCACAAAAATATTATAAATAAATTTAAAGTTGAAGTACGTCATCTTATTATTATTATTTTATTTTTTTATATCAGATAATCAATATATTATAACAGTTCATAATTTTAGCTCATATATACTAACTTATGTCATCAATTGACCAAGTAATATCATTCACTATATATAGGCAAGGACTGATATGAACAGAATTTATTACAATATGGGTGTATATATAATATATACCCCCCCCCTCCAAAAAAAACGACGGGTACACATATATCTTCCCCCTCGATAATAGAATTTTTTTTATCCTATAAATTTTTGATATAAAGAATTTTTCATCACAAATCAAAATTTAAGTTAATTAGATGCATTTCTTATTTAAGAGCATGGAGGAACTCTGTGCCTTTAGAAATATTCTAATTTTATTAGTAATAATAGTAATAATAATAATGATGATGAATTAGTGGTCTAGATAATACAAAAGTCAAGAGTGATTTTACAATACTACATAATTTCAAGAACACAAAGAACAAGAAGTAAAAGATATAGAGGGAGAGTAAAAGAGAGTGTAAAGCGATTTTAACGTAGTTCGGCATATATCTACGTCTTCAGGTCTCACATCACTAATGGTGTGCTGATTTACTAACTCAAAGATTGTCAAATATAACATTAAATCTAGCTATTTTACAACACATGCAAAGATGAAACTTAAGACATAGAAAACAATAAAAACTATAAGCACTCAAGGCTCTAAAGAGAAGAGAAGATTGAATTCTTTAATCAAAGTATTTGGCAATGATGGACTTGAGTTTTTTGATTGATCTTGCAAGGAAAGATGTTTGATCTCTATAGAAAGTAGGGCTGCTCTAAAAGTTTGTATATTGCAGGATTTTCACTAATTGGAGTGATGGGGAGCAACCCCTTTAAATAGACCACTCAACCTGAAGGATGAGAAATTTTCGACCTGAGTCATTACCAACGACTTGAGTAATATAGCGTTATTTTTGTCGAAAAATCATTGACTTAGTCAAGAAAAAACTCTTCATAATGAGGTGTTATAACAACTCACAACATGACTTGAGCCGTTACATATGGAGCTATTTGATAACTTTCTTGAGTTTTCTTTCATATTTTCTTTTTGAAGTCAAGCCTTCTTCAAAGTCGTTGTAACGCCTCTAGAACCATTGTAATGGCTCAAGCCATTATAATGGTTTTAAAAGCGTTATAATGCTACCGTTTGCTTAAGAAGTTATGCATATTTCTTTTTCTATTCTTTATTCAGCTTGATCCGTTACAATAGCTTATGTCGCAGATCCAACTTCTCTTGCTGATTTTATTGATAAACTCAAGTTTACCTTTGTTGATATACATTTTATATATCTAACTCATCTTAGGCTTCCTCTAGTTGTTTTCTAGCATCCATCTTGATGTTGATAAGCCTTTAAATAAGTCCTACAAAATATCCCACAATATAGATTATAAAATTTAAATTTATTATTTTATAAATTGATAAATCAAATAAATTATTTAGTACAACAATCTCTTATTTTTGTCAATTTAGAAAACCAAGTGCATAAAGGACAATTAGACTTATTTGGCAATTAGGCACTAGAAACTTCTCTCCTTTTTGAAAAGAGAACAAAAAGGGTAAAATATATGGCATTGAAGCTACCCTAAATGCATGCACTTATAGCATAATATCAAAGATAAGATATTAGATAAAAGAATAAATATAGCAAGCATAGTACAAGGAAAGTAATGATATGAAATATATAACATTCATCACATAATAAGCAAGGTTCAAATTAAGATACATGCAAGAAATATTATAAGGTTTGATTAGAAAAGATAAAGTATCCTAAGCATAACAACTAAAATAATAGAACAAAAATAAAAATAAAAAGATAAAAAAATAAACGAAATCCTAATAAGAATTACTCATTATCTCTAGCAATTTTTATTCTCCTTCGTCATTACCACCACTATCCTCATTATTATCATTACCTTCTAGTGTGGCCGTATCAACCATTTCCACATCTTCCTTACCTTTGTGGGTCATGTGCAACCATTTTTCGCATGTCTCCTCACTCAGAAGATGTGAGTGGTGAAGAAAGTGGAAGAAGAACAAGATATCACCCTCGAATGTATAGATTTGGTTTGGATTATACATCCAAAGATTTTTCATGATTGTGCGAACTTTATTATTCTAATGAGTGTAAACTCTCACTGTTAATTTTCCTAGGTTGCGAACCCAAGGAACCATTTCACTTAAGAAGAAGAGAATTAAAATATAAGCAAAAACAAAATAAAAAATAGGTCACTTTGAGTAATGAGGACTAACCAACAACAATTTGGGTATTAAAACCTTAGCATTTTTATGCTTTGTTAGGTTTAATTATCAGAAAAATATATGAAATTTGGGTCACCGCATGGTCATGATATATTTCAATTTCTTTGTTTTTTTTTACATAATGGATTTACCTCAACCAATACATGATATTCTTGTGGTATTTCTGGGATCAGTTCTTGTATTAGGGGGTCTAGGGGTAGTATTACTTACCAATCCAATTTATTCTGCCTTTTCGTTGGGATTTGTTCTTATTTCTATATCTTTATTCTATATTTCATTGAACTCCTATTTTGTAGCTGCCGCACAGCTCCTTATTTATGTCGGAGCCATAAATGTATTGATCTTATTTGCTGTAATGTTCATGAATGCTTCAGAATATTCCAAAGATTCCTATCTTTGGACCATTGGAGATGGGGTTACTTCAATGATTTGTACAACTATTCTTTTTTCACTAATGACTACTATCCACTTTATTTGGTTTTGAATTTAAACCTAATTTTTTATTTATTTGAGAAATTTTATTTTATTTTCAAAGGACTTTCAAAGAAACATTTATACTTTTATATTTTATATTTTATTTACTTTTAAAGAAAATTTTTAGTGAAAAGGGGGAAATGAAGAAATATCCACAATTTATCTATTTATTTGTAAAAAGGGTAATGAGATTCATTTATGTTTTATATTTTTTTGGTATAATTTTAGAAGATAAAGATGTTTTATTCATAAAAGAAATATTTTTCTTTAATTTAAAATTTTATAATTGATAACTTGATTTTTTATCTATATTATATATTTTTTTGCAAGAAGAGTATTTTCAAAGAAAATCAACATTTTATTTTATAAAGAAGAATATTTTTTTCCTTTTTATATTTTATTTGTAATTCCAAGCAAATATTTTAATATTATAAAATTTGAAATTTAGTAAAGCTTTGAAACAATTTAATTTCGCTTGTATTTTATTTATTTAGAGATTTTCGGTATTGAGCCATTGGGCCTGTTTATATTCTTTACTGATTTTCATGGGCAGAATTTTATTTTTTTATCTTTATCTTTCTTGTGGGCCGAATTTAAGTTCATTTTTTTTTTTTCGTTTTTCTTTGCTGAGCTGGAGGCTGGAGCAGAGGGGGTCCATTTCTCTTTCTTTCTTTCTTTCTTTCTTTCTTTTTGCTCGGGCAAAGACAGCCCATCTTTGTTTATTTTCCCTCTTCTATTACAAAGACCGTTCATCTTCCTCCGGTGTCAACCAACGGTAGTTCCTGGTCTGGTCTATTTATTCTCAGAATCGCCTTAGAGAAGATCATTCATCCATCAGATCCGATTTAACATTGCGTTGATCAATTCTTTAGCCACTGTCAATTGATTTTGAGTTCACGGTTGACTTCAACACTAAGCACTTCAAATTCCATCTTGGATGTTTTATTTGTCAATTGCATCACTTCTTTTGTCAATTTTTAAGTTCTTTATTATCGTTTGAGTGTGTTGAGCAAGTGTGTATGCTTAATTGTTACGATTAAATGTCTATTATTTCAGTCTCGGGTACCGCCTCAGTACCTGGTTTATCAGATGTTGGTACCAATGGGGCTTTGGAAGAAAATTGAATGATTTTATTCACAATCCATACTCTAAATGCCTTGTCTAAAGTATTCCCAAATCAGCCTTATTCAATATGCACTCAGGAAAAATGGAAAAGTATGCTTTTTAGTTATTGCAACAGTTGGGAAGAAATGCAAATAGTAAAGCCTTTTTGGATTTTTATACAAAATTTCTTGAAGAAAATGCTTAAGAAATGTAATAGTGACTCAGGGAGGACTGTTTAGAACAACTTTTATTTCTGAAATATTTTCTATTTAAAGGCTTTTTTATTATATTTTCAAGTAGCTTTGACTAAAAGTCAAATCCGGAGTCAGAAAGTGATTCAGCCTTTTGAACACTTTAACTTTTATATTTTTGTCTCAAAATTCTCAGCCAAGTTTTATTTACAATGGCAATCCGGATTATGAGATAAAACACATGTATCATATTTACAAAAATATATAGTATTTTATTTGATTTTATCAGCAGAAGAACAGTGTTATTATCAGCACTATTTTTGTGATTTTTCATCTAAAACTTACGAACGATACATTAATTTCTTCTTACAACTTTATTTAGAAAATGTCAGGAGTAGCTTTACATTTGAAAAGTTTTTAATTTGAGTTTGTTTTGACAGAGTTTTAAGCCAATTTTTATTAAAAGGTTAATCTGGAATTAAGGTAGAGTTAACACTAATCAGTTAATTTGACGGCTTTAAACATAATATTTATTTTCCAAATTTTGAACTTAAGCTTTATTCAACAGATAGATGAAGAATATAAAATATTATATTAGTGTCATTTTTGCGAAAAAAAACTCAGTTTATTGATTTATTCACAGCAAAAGGCAGTTATAGCATTGAGGGGTATTTTTGTATTTTTAGAAAATATGTTTAAGAAAATGTTTGGGAAAGATTTGTAACTCATCAAGAGGGTCATTTGTGATAATTTTCATGTTAATGACTTTTGTTGGAATTAATTATTATTAATTACAACATGTATGAGCTTATATGTAATAAATATATATTATATAATGGACTGTCAAATTATAACTGCTTTATAAAGTGATCAAATTATGTATTATTAATCGGGTTTAATATGTGTCATGAGAAGTTGATACTTTATTGTGTAGAATGCGTATTAATAACTTTATGATTTAGTGATGGTCTAAATTATATAAAGTTTGATAATAATATAATTATGCTATTGGTCCCTGGAGAACACAACTATAAACAGTTTTCTGATTAAGCAGCGAACTCGTTAAGAGAGATTTGGATCTGATATGGACCCGCTAAGAAATAACTGCTCTCAGTTATGGGCGTTTATTATATACTGTGAGACTATTGATTTTCGACAGAATTTCCTCATTCTCCATTTTCTGACACATTTTCGTTTTCCAACAGAATCCATATCTCTCTAAGACAGAGTTCCAAAAAAGAAAAAATTATTTGCGTCGGTCCTCTTAGTCGCTCCATCAGATTAGAGGAAGATCGCTAGAACGTTTAAAAGAGTCTGATGATCAACAGGGTTGTGTCTCTCTAGAAGACCGACAACATGGATCAAGGTAATCTAATTTATGATTAGGGGTTCACTAGAGGATCACGGCCATAAAGAAATTTTAACAATTGATATCAAAGCCTACTCTAGTAGAACTATTAAGAACTGATAACTGATTCAAAAATTTCTCAGAAATTCATACTTTTTAATTGGATCTATTATTTTAATCAAATAGTTTATGAATAATTCGAAAATCTTTAGATCTATTTGTTAGAATTAAAATTAAGATTGGCAATCGGTTTTGAAAATCAAGTTTATCAGTTTATCAAAATTCTGAAAATTAAAATATTTTAGAAACTAATTAGCCAACAAAGTAGTTTCCGAATTATATATGATTATTTGTCGAATTTCATGATTATGTTAAGAAAGTGAAAATTTCTGATATGTATTCCGCTGCAGTTATTTTTGAATCATGTCAAGATCAGTTATTGTTGGTTATGTAAACGGACGGTTTTTAAAAATAATATTTTCTCAACAATACATCTTGCTTGTGCAATAAATATAAAAATATATTTAATTTCTAAGAAAAAACAGAAAAATTCAAAAAAAAAAATAGATCTTGAATTTTCAAACGAATTTTCGTAGGTGTGTATACTTATGCAGATAATATCAAACTATATTCACTTCGTATCTGAAAAAATAAATGTGGTAATTCATATCAAAATATCCAAACGTAAAACGGTACATATACGGTTTTTTATCTTAACTACTATATCAGAATACTAAATATATAATATATTATTTATATATCATTAAAAAAATAAATAATTATTCACCGTTGAATATATATTATGAATTTTAATATTTTTAAATTAATAATAGATTTTAAATAAAAAAATATTATTAAAAACTTATTTTATTGTACATTTTATAAATAAATGAAATTTATGTTTATTTTTGATAATTTATACATATTATCAATTTCGAGAATATTCATATTGTATTTGTGTTCATAAAATTATAACATCGGCGATTGACGGTGTTATGGATTTCTTACTACTGTCTGACAATATCCGATCCATTTGCACCTCCATTTTTTTAGGGTTAAGACGAGCTTTTTTGTTCCGAAAATGGCCACAATGACATAAACATTAACTTTGTAGATCTCATCATAAATTTTTCGTGGCCACATAGAATGTCTCAATTAAATTTTTTATCAAAAATTATGACAGTTTAAAATAGATATGGTAGAATTTCAATTTTGATCTTTTCCTCTTTCTCTTTGTCCGACTCTCAAGATCTTTTTATAGCAAAACTGATGAGGAGGAGAGGTCAAGAGGTGTAATTTATGAGATTTTAGTTTTTGAATTATTGAAACAAAATGAATGAACGATGAGATTGAAAATTTTTAACAATCTGTAAAAATAAAAAAACTAAAATGTCATTGGTGGATTATTTTCCATCAGAGCCAAAATTCAAATCTCACCCTTTAGTAACAATTTCTTACCAAAATCGTTACTAAATATTATCTTTAACAATGATTTTTTTGTAAGAAACCATTGTTAAATACCTGCTAGAGAGAGTTAACTCTGTGTGTTCAGACTCTATTTTAATAATATTTTGTATTCAGAACCGAAAAAATCTTAATATTTGAATAATATCATACAAGTTCTTGCGACTTCCTCACCATACTCCACTTGTAGTCTCCGCTTGGGTGGTAGCTATTCAAGTTCTAGTTACACGTTGTCTTGTAGTTGATAATTGCGGTAATACGCCATTAGAACATAGCACCCAATTGCAGTAGATTTAAGATGCTTCAAGTTTTAAACGGAGACTACAAGTGGAGGTGGATGGTGTACTTCATCGATTCCAAATTATGAGCACCATTATAAATTCAGAAGTGATAAAACATATATCAAGAGCATGCAACCAGCAGAAAGAAAATGAGAACAGCAATTAATTAGTCATCATAGGAAGCATGTGGAGCAGATGTGCAGCCAGGATGAAAGGGGTCCTGGGAGCCACAACAGTGCCAGTACTGGTAGACTTTGCCTGAATCTGGTGTGTTCAATGTACCACCTGTGTATACACTTTCAAATTTCCGCTTGGTTTCCCCTGAGAAGAACAATTTCATACAAACAATGGGAATTACAGTTGTGTTGTGAGTTGATTTACTAGTAAAAATAGAAAAAGAAAGTCTGGGTGCGTGCGTGCGTGCGTGTGAGAGTGACGGGATCTACCTCCAAAATGGGCAGTGTGAGATTTACAGGCGGAGGGATGGTTGAGAGCCGGATCAAACTGCGACTTGCAATGTTTGCACGTGCGGAGCGCCTGATTTCCTCCATTGCATCTGCATCTGCATCGGAGTCGGAGTCGGACACTCACAGTACCAGTACCAGTACCAGTACCAATACCAGTACCAGTACCAGTACCAGCTGAACCTGAGCCCGACCGGCGGCGGTGGCTCCACCTGTGGGGAACAGGCACCGCAACGAGTACGACCGCAGATCCGGACCTAATCGATCGGTTTTGCGGGAGGCGCTCGATCCCCAGCCTCAGCCTCATCCCTCTCCCCATCTCCATCGTGGGTGGATTCGTGGCTGGTTTTGATTTGCTTCTTCTTCTTCTTCTTCACATCCGCAGATCGGGAAGATATCATATAATTTGGTTAGGTAGGTACGTAGGTAGGTTATAATGGGCTTGTCCTAGGCCTCGTGTACTAGTTTATTTTGAAAATCTAATTGTTTTTTATTCCGATTTCTTCTCTAAAAATATTATAATATTAATAATGAATGAGAGTAATATATTTTTTTATACTTATTAATTCATTATTCTTCTTAAGTTAAATTTCTTACTTTTTTTGTAAAAAAAATAAATTTGTTTTTGTTTTCTCGATGTACAAATAAATTTATTACAAAAATATATATTTGGCCCGCTTTTTTGTTACCAAATATTTATTATTAAAATAAGTGAATATTAATCCTTGGATCAAAATTAACGTCAAAGTTATGACTCATTCAATAAATAAAAAAATTTGATGGTGTGATATATGTGAGAGTCTAAATAGGTAAGAAACTAAAATGCTCAACTTTTTTTACATAATACTAGCAAAGAATCTGTGATTAGGAATGCAAAAAAAAAAAAAATTTGAGCTCGTGATCAGCTCGGTTTCGAGCTAATTTAGTTCGATCTAACTCGAACTAATTTGACTTAGTAATTAAATGAGTTCAGTTGGAGTTGAAATTGGCTCGATTCAAATAATAATAGTTAATATATTTTTTCCATCAAATCCTAACTCGATAATCTCTCTCTTATTTTCTCTCATCATATGAGGAGCTTTGAGAGTAGCGATGCTATGAGGGGACTGTGAGGGATAGTAGTGAAGTTACAACCTAAATTATAAGGGGCCATCGAATTATAGGTGAGAGCAAATGCTCTTTTTTGTGAGAGAAGAGGGGGTTATTTTATTGCTCAAACTCAATCAAAGACTATATATTAGTACATCATTGTATATTTTCAATTTTAAAGGAGGTCATAGCTCAAATATACAATGAAGAGCTCCGCCACTGAGCTCCGTCACTGGTGAGTGAGCGATGCTATGCAATGTGAATGAGGAGAATGGGAGGTGAGTTGACGCTAGCATATTTGGAGATGAAGGCAAGAAAGAGAAGAGTGAAAGGTGTAAAGAAAATAGAGAAAGGGAGTCTAAAGAAGAGGTCTGTGATTGGAATTTGAGAGAGAGATAGAGTTAAAGGCGGCAGTGCTCAGGCATAGTGTGAGCCTAATTGCGGTGGCTCAAGGAGAGATCAAGCCATCTCTGAGTCTTCTTGTTGCTATTTGTCGTGAGACAGAGAAACTGAGGGGGTGAGGGATTATGCGATACTGCTTGGCTAGGGAGTACTGTGATGAAATTGAAAGAGAGAACTAGATGCAATCACAGTCGACATTGAATCACTCAAAATAAATTTGAACTGTTTGATGAGGAGTATTTTGGTCAATAAAAAGTTTTGAAGAGAATGAAAAAATACTGAATTATTGTATAGATATGCAATATATTTGTACCTTTCTTTTTTTTAATACATTTTAGATAAAGGGAAACATAAAATTTCAAATATACGAATGCGATTACATATTTGAAATTTTACGTTTCTCACTCTTATTTTTAATAATATTAATTTAATAAAACTTAAGTTAAAGAGAAACTATATATATATTTTTTGTAAAATTATTTTTATTCTTTTCATTGGGAGTATGTTTTCTATAAAGTCAACTTTAATATAATTTAAACAAGATAAATATGTCATTGAGAAATCTCTTCAGTAATCTCATTCTCATTAAAATAAAAAAAAAATTATCATAGCATGAGATCTGCTAATTGATTGCTATAATGTGTCCGCAATGAAGTCTCGAGATATTATAATTCATATTCATTTACAATGTTTTCATATTATAATAATTGGTTATTAATTTAGAAGTGAAGCTGACGCCTGAGAAGTGACTAGTGACAAGACAAGGCGAGTACACTTGGAGCCCAAGGAACCGGCGACCAAGCACATTAGAATATTAGATTAATTGGCAATAATAGTACACTTGGAGATTAATTGGCAATAATAGTACACTTGGAGATTAATTGGCAATAATAGTACACTTGGAGCCCAACTGCTGACTTCATTTCCACATTTAACTCAAATCAGCACTTAATTATGCAGACACCCCTCCCCTCCTGCTGAAAATAAAATTAAAATTAAAATAATAGTGCAAGTGCAAGTGCAAGTGCAATTGCCTAGTACACTTGAGAGATCTAATTTATAAAAGTTCTGTGGGTCTATTCATTAAAAATTCCAAGCACTAGGCGCAAATACACAGAAAAAACAAGGCAAGGAGTGAAAAAAGAAGCGCGCTTAAAGTTACCTCCAAAAGGCATCATTTTTCGTACGATACAAACTAGAAACCAAATCGTTTTCTCGCCTTAATGTACATATTCTTCTGTTTATTCCAGAACTAAATTACACAAATCTCATCCCAATTCGATCCTCCATCTATTCTATTTTCTCCCCTATTCTACCTGTTCTTCAGCTTCGATCTCTCGCGATTTTTTGAGCTAATTTAAGGGGTATTTATGTCTTCTGGTCTGATCAAGCTGGCTTCTTCTTCTGAATTTGTGCAACGGATAGTGAAGACCTCAAAATTTCACTTGATGCGTATGAAATCTTCTCGGTAAGGGTTTATGCGAGGTTCTTCTTTAATTAAAATTCCGTTAACTTCACCTAATTTTGGCAATTATTGTTTTATATAATTATAATTATGCCGGTACCCCAAAATTCCACACAATTTGATACAAATTATCTCATATTTCTTCTATTACATATGATATTGATATTCAGTTTGTACCTTATTGGTTTTCTTGGTATTGTGTAATGTTGGTTTATAGGCAAGTAGGCATATTTCTCGGAATGCATGGAGCAATTGATAATGTGCTTACTATCTGTTTTTATTTATAAGATTAATTATTCCTCATAGGTGTCTTATTTTTCTTGTATTGTTCAGTTCTATATTTAATTTTCTTAGACTTTGCTTTTAGTTACTTTGATAGAAATTAATACGCATCTTGTGTTTTTGTCTTAATTTTGATTTATTTAGGTGCTCCTTTTGCTGATTTGTTTATTTATAGAATTCCTATTGTGTTACACTTGAGGCATTAATATAGAATTCCTATTGTGTTACACTTGAGGCATTAATATAGTATTGCTATACAGTTGAAGATAATTTCCTTTAGTTAGTAATTGTAGGATCTTTTCTCCTTTTGCTTTGGATGTTGTTGTTGAAATGGTCTTCTCTTAGCATAAGTAGATTTCAAAGAAGTACTATATGTCATTTATGTAGTACTATAGGGTAAATATCTCGTATATCTTTTGACCAAGAATGTATATCATGAGCACTGCCTATACATTTTCATATGTGGTAATGTTATAACCCCTGCAAAAGAAGCTTCTTCCTCTCTTTTTTCTTTCTGATTTGTACAAACGCACAATATTTTTTTTTCTGGTAATGAAGTACATAATATGTTTACTTAAGATAGGAATAACTATCCATAGAAAAACCAAAGATAGTCAACAGTTGTTTTTAGTACATTTTTGTTCCAAGTATTCATCTGACCAGCTCAATTGTTTATTTTCATGTATTCATCCCCTTTGTGATTTCTTTGAATTTAATTGGTTCCTTTTTGAAACCCGCACTAAATAGTAATAAAAACCTTCTTTTTATCCACGTCGCTGGATTCACATATTCAGGCATTGCTTCTTCTTCATCACGTGATCTGACTAGACAAGCGGTAAATTAGTAGATCGACAAAAAGAGTAGACAAGGAAGGAGAGACTTAAAGTAGGAAAAAAAATGGAGCCAAAGGATAGAGTAGTTCTTATCCACTTCACTGATCCTGAAGCAACCGACTCCGATACTGATTCGGATTCCTTCTCCAGATGCCAGCACAAGAGGATCGCAAAAACAGTAGTGATTCCTCATTCAAGCCAAAGCCAAAGCCAAAATCAAAATCAAAATCAAGTCCAAGACGAAGACCAAGACCAAGACCAAGACCAAGATGAAGACCAAGATCAAAACCAAAACCAGAATCCTAAATCCCAAGACCCTTCCCCATCACGCCAACATTCAAGCAAGTATCGCGGGGTCCGCATAAGGCCATCTGGCAACTGGGCTGCTGAGATCAGGGACCCAATACGTCATGTCCGGCATTGGCTGGGTACCTTCCCCTCAGAGGAAGAGGCACACCAGGCGTACCTGGCTGCATCCAATAGCTTCGCGAAAGAAAAGGCAAATATTGCTCAAGGTAAGAAGGCTCAACCATACCAAAAGGCTTCTCTACCACATCAGGCAGAAACAAGACAGTGCCAATTTGGTCACACAGTCAGCCAACCGTGTCTATCATGTCAGAAGGCTGCCCAACCAAACCATGCGCTCTTGCAACAGTGCAAGTTCTGTCCAGCAGCTGATGATCAGATGTGTCAATTTTGCCAAATGGCTGCCATGAAAAGAAAAGGTGAGGCCGCTATTCAGGTCAAGGAGGAAAAAGACGTGGAGAGGGAAGTGATTCCGGTGGTTTCTACCAGGATCAAGAAGAGGAGGAAAAGGATTGAAACAATGTTGGGTCTGCCGCTTGTTCCCTCCCAGTCCTTTATTTCAAAAGAGTTAGAACAGGGGGGAGATATCAGTACTGAAAAGCCCACAACGGACATGGTTGACAATGCAAACAAATCAAAGTCATCTATCACGTCAGATGATCCCATCAGAACTGGGTCCGGCTCGTCAGTCAATGACACCAGTGCCAAGGAACAAGGATTCATAGAGGATTTGTCTGCTAAGCTCCTTAATCTGATGGAGGCAACACCAGATGGCAATCTCAGGAACGGTGAGAATTCCTCTGAGGATGTTCTGATTCAGCTACAGGATTCACCCCTGTGGGCTGAGAAATTGGATTGCGGTGATTTCTTTTGGCATATGTGAACTGTTTCTTTTGGAATCTCCCATTTAAATTAAATTCAGATTAATTTGATTTTGATGTGATAACTTTTGAGTAATTCATCAACTTGTCTATATTATTGGCAATTCCAATATATACCTGTTCCTTTTTGTATCCGTTGCTATTTGCTAGTTACCGCTCCATGTTTGATAAAAACTTCCATACTTAGGCCATCTTTTCTATCATTTATCTGCATTTAACTTTCAACATTATAAGAAAAGAAATTGAAGCCAAGAGCTCTATGTTGGAGGGATAATCCCACGATAGAATCTCTAATTTTTGTTTAGTGATGCGTTGGCTCAGAAAATTTTCTTTTGACAGTATTCCATTCTTGCCGAATTATCAACACATTATTTACTAAATATGCCCTCATTTTTTTCTATACTTGAAATATTTGTGATTTTCTGGCTTTTCTTTTTAATTTGTACAAAGTAAGTACAGCTTCTTTGAAAAAAATAATATAAACTTGATAAAATATTCACAATGCATGATTTGTAAATGATAGAATATAGTATTGTAAACAAATAGTTAATCAAAATATTGTTTTATTGTATATAAAAATAGCAAACATTTTTAGTAAGAAACTATTATTACTATTATTTTAAAGTTGGTGCAAGAAAGCGCAATGTATTGTAATCTATAAAATCTATTATATATTATAAATAACGCGTGTACTAAATTCTTCCGGTAATGTTTAGTTTTTTCAATATTTTTTTAATTAACGATGAGAATCAAATATCTATTATTTTAATTAAAGAGAGCTCCTATAAATTCTGATGTAAGCAAAACTTATTATCATCTGTATTAAATTTACGGTTTAATTAGATGAGGATCAAATATTTATAGCCACGAACAATTAAGATTTTGATTAAGGTCATTTTTTCTCTTCATTTTGTTTGCTATTTTTTACTATGCATTAATCGCGAGTTATAAAAAGACAACTTGTAAATCAAGTACATTAAATATTAATTATTATTAAATTTCATTGTAAAATAAACTACCCACTTTATAACTTTTCTCATATAAGAAAATTTGTTGTATTTTGTAAATCAACTTTATTAAATAATCAATTGATTTTATTTAAAGATTTAAGAGTTTATATAATTGATTTAGACATAAATTATATCTAACTAAAATATATCATTTCTTTATAAAAAAAATAGTGTGATATATTATATTTTTAAAATTAAAAGGGTTTCTCACGGATTGCTTCTAGTATTTAAATAAGGATTAAATGCATTAAGATTATTTTAATCATTTAATATTTAAAATTGAGTATAAACTAATAAATAAACTTAGGAAACCACTGTCACACGAATTCTGCAACTCGTTCGATTTGCATAATTTGGGAATTGCAATTGAGGGTAGCATAAGTATAATATGATTTTACTTTGGATGGGTAAGTACTCAACGATGATAATAAAAAAAAATTATAAACATGTTGAACCTGCAGATTTAATTGCATTGCAACTTTCATACAATGTTCATATCATTAATATTGTATCAAATACTAAATTTTTGACAGTTATAAATTCCATTTTTTACGTACAATATTTTATTTTATTTTTATTTTTTTGTTGAAAGCCCGTAGGCGCCTTGATGCTAATAACCAGCGTTCTTACACATTGTTAATTAGCATAACAGCTTTTACATACCCTTGCAAATTATCACCTTATATCATATGAAATAGTGGAAACCCATAACCCTTCCCACTAACCCTATGAAATCTTGCCCAGTTAGCCACTTGGTGGGCCTGACTATTGCATTCTCTCCTCACAAACTCACTTTTCCACCGAGGCTCAGCTCTGAAATCTTGCCATAATTTTATTGCCTGAATGAACAGTCTCCAGTCAATATCCAAAGGAGGTTTACCATATACCAGGAGATTCCTCAGTTGTAGGCAGCCTGTGAAAATGGTTGCTCGCTCCCCCCCTTTGTCCTTTATTGCTTCTACAGCAATTTGCATGGCTTGTAGCTCGGTATGGAGTGGAGAGAGTGCTTGAGAATAGATTAACCCATATTCTATTAACACCCCATCCTGAAAAATGATATAGGCAACACCTCCATTTGGTGGGGAGAAGGAACCATCTATATAACATATCAGCCCCTCTTTCTGTCCCAACTCAGGGTTTATATTACCATTCAATTCTCCCAGCTCTTGAGGTTGATAAGCCGGTTGTTGTGGAAAATACCTGATTTGTGAATAGGAGAGAGCCATTGACAGAACTCTGTGTACTTCTGGTTCTCTGCCTTCATAAATGCAGGAGCACCTGACTTTCCATAGGGACCATAATATCTCTACAAATAGCTTAAAATTATCTTTAGAAGTTGAACTGTACATAAGCAATAGAATTTGGGATAAGCTATTTGGCAGAGCATGTGAGTGAATTCCCAGTGATAGCCACACAGCCCGAGCAAAATGTTACATGAGTTGTAGAATCTGTACCTAAAAATAATAATTATTATTAAATTAATATTATTAAAAATAAGACCCAAAATTTCAAATATACGAACCGGTATATCCATTGTTGACATTGTATAGTTGATAATAGATTCGAGTACAGACCTTATTAAGAGTAATTTTCCTGCATGGGATAAAAATTGAGTTTGCCAAGGTTGTAAACTGCTGTCCACTTTATCCAGGATGTTTTGAAAGTGGTTCGGTTTAGCCGCTTCTAATGGGACCCCTACCTAAGTACACCTCAGAACTCCCTGCCATTGGCGCCTGCAACATTGATTGGAGTTGATATTTCAAAGAGTGGTTGGTTGCTTTAGAAAACCATATCCTGGATTTATGCGGCCCCAGTTTCTATCCTGAGATTTTGCAAAAGATATTCATTGTCTCCATAATTTTCTGCACTTCCAATATACTAGCTTGCCCCGTAAGAATTAGGTCATCTGCAAATAACACATTAGTCAAGGCTCCTACTCCTCTCCCAAATATAACACCAGCTAACTGTCTATTTCGGACCTGAAATTGCAAGAGTCTGGATAGTATGTCCATAGCCAAGATGAATAGATAGGGCGACATTGCACAACCTTGTCTCAGCCCTCTCCGGGGTCTTATAAAGCCTTCGCCTTTCCCCCCAAAATAAAATTGTGAAATTTACAGACGTCACACAAGCCATTACCCAGTTAACATAGACTTTCGAGAACCCATAACTCCGTAGGACACAAGATATATAATCCCATCGTAACCGATCAAATGCCTTTGAGAGGTCACATTTAAGAAGAAAGGCCGGGATTCTGAACCTAGAACTATTAAAGGAATGCAGCACTTCTCGTACTAGGATTACATTGTCTGCAATGTCTCGGCCAGGAGTGAAAGCCGATTGTTCTGGACTAATGAGTTGAGCTATGAACGGCTTCAATCTTTGAGCCAGAATTTTAGAAATTACCTTGTACATGACATTGCAAACTGATATGGGTATGAAGTCGGACACCAGTTTAGGATCAGAGCCCTTGGGTACCAGAATCATGTTAGATTTTGCAATGCTACTATTCATTTGGGCTGTATGAAAAAACCTGAATACTTCATTTACTATGCTTTGCTCCCAGTGAGGCCAAAGGGATTGGATTGCTCTGGCATTTATTCCGTCTGGCCCGCTAGCTCGGTCCGGGCCTAATGCGAAGACTACGTTCTTAATCTCTTGCAAGGAAGGCAATTGGGCTAGGTCCTCAACTTGGTTTTCTGAAATTTTTGGCAACGTATCGAGGAACTGCGGGCTAAGGACCTGATAAAATTCTTGCTGCTCTTGGGGTTCGTTGTAGATTGATTTTCTTCTGTGATCCAAGAGCCATAATTTCTCATGAGCCCCTTAATATGATTCAATTTTCTTCTAGCCATAGTTACAGCATGAAAGTATTTGTTATTTCCATCTCCAAACATTCCTCCCCACTTAATTCTCGATCTCTGGTGCCAATACAGCTCCTGTGCAAGAAAACTTCGTTGAATTTGCAATTAATTTCACGTTCTTGGCCCATTTGTGGTGTGTTTGTTTGCTACAATATCTGTTGCCCTATCCAGCCGCTGAAGTATAAGCTTCTGGACCTTTTTACTTTTATTCGTCCATGTATAGGCCGCTCCATGGTAACCCAGGTCAATTAGCCCAGATCTTGAAAGCATCAACTTAAAAACTCGGATATGCGTTGAATAGGCTCTACTACCACCCCATAACCCATTTCTCTTCTTAGCTGAAGTTATCCATGCGTGGGAAATTACTTCACCTACCTGTCCTGCAATTAATTGGACACCATGCTCTGAAATAGCCTCCGGTGGAACATTATGGATTTGTACCCAGAGTTCTGATCATTGCTGAGGCCAAGTTCGAATCAATTAATTGCAACCTTGTCCGATATGACTTTGACAATAGCACATAACGGCCAATGTCGTGCCGAGGACACCGAACTAGACAATTCAAACCCTTGGTTTTGGTGAGGTTGTAGTTGAGTGAACCTTGCTACAAGGTCTTCGTCTGATAGGTCCATGAGAGAAGAAAGGTTTGGGGAGGGAGAGGTTATGTGAGGGAAAGCTGGAGCAGTGGAGATCTTATGCGAGTAAAGACTAGGATTAGATGCCTTCAAAGTAGAGAGAAGAGGACTTATGTGGGTTGGACTAGGACCCAAAATGGAAGTGGTGTCACTGGATATGGATGTTGGGTTTGTCGACATATAAGAAAATTTTATATTGCCAGGTGTCATTTGAACGACTGGTGGGCCCTCCTTAATTTTACTCATCTGCTTCCCTTCCTTTTTAAGCTGTCTGCCTTCTGGGTTGACATGTGGTTTTAAGCCAGAATTAATGGAAATGCCAATTTGGCCCACTATGACTTGGGAGGAGAGAGATTCTTGTAACCAAGTTTAAACCCTTTTTGAGAAATTAACTCCTGAAAATCCTTCCTCACTGACAGCTTCAGGGTAAAGTCTCTTTCCTAATCGCATGCCTTGTTGTGTTTCCTGGGTTTTGAACTTTTCAGAACCATGGCTCTGAGCTACAGTAAAAGATTCCTTCTTCTGTCCCATTTCTCCAGGTCTCTAGACCTGCTCTGCTCCCTCCTTATACTAATTCCATGTGTTGACACATGTTCAGAAGGTTGTCTGAAATTGGATCTTACCTAACGAGAGGTTTGAGCTGTGGGAAAAAGTCAAAGTTCTAAGTATGTCATTTAAACCTTGTACTGATTCTCAGTTTTTCCTACTTGACCTCTTATCCTGCTACCATACTGTACCTGCATTAAAATCCCAGCAGTTTTTGCAATTGCAACACAAAGATGGCTAAGTTACCTGTACGTTTTTGTTTGTCAAAATCATTTATCTAATAATTTGATGTTATGGAATCTGAGCATACCAGACAGATCTCTCTGACTGTGCAGGGTATTTTTGCATTTGTAATGGATAGCTGTATTAAATGTTTCTGCTAAAAGAAACACGTCACCGTGACTTTTTCCAAAAAAAAAGAAGAAAAAGAAAATCATTTCATAACCAATATCTAAAAGTCACTTTCGAGCATCATCTAAATATATTCGGCTTGTAGGTTTTACAAGAGCAGCAACATCACTATGGTCCATGACAATGCTGACCTTATATGCAAGAGTTCAAGTCAAAAATGATGGAGGAGCATTATGCTTTAACTTGTTTTCACGCATCTCCCTGACAAGTATAACTACAGCACTATACACACTCTCTATAATATCCAAAAGCACGCAGAACGATAATAGGTGAAGAACAATGGGAGAAGCTTTTACTGTAGTAGTAAAAATTTGCAAACTGCACTAGAGATTAATCCTTCCTAATTTCATACCATCACCATTATTACACTCGCAGCTCAGATTTTAATACAGTTGTGGAGATTTCCCTAAGAAAAGGGGTCGAGTTGTTGGTAGAAGAAATGAAGGGCGCCCAAGTCAATGGCGCAATTCCATTGGCCAAGCTGTTGCCCCGTGTTGCCCAGCTAAGCACACCGCTTCTAGAAGAACCTAATAATAACAAGTTCATTCAATTGCTTTGAGAGAGAGGTGTGACAAATGGACAATTTGTTCATAGAATAGATTGTTATTTAATTGACTTGTTTCTTGTGAGCGACTCTATAACTCCCTCTTTGTTATTCTTCGTCATTCTCCTCCATCTCCATGCTCTCTTTGGTGCGAAATCCCTATCCTTTCAAGTTTCAACAGCACTTACCAGGTCACATGTACCAGTTCACTTAGTGTTAATACTTCATGTCCCTCACTGCCACTGTAGACTGTAGTGATCATTAACAAGTGTCGAGGATAGTTTAGTTCCTATAGCAGCAGGTCAGCTTCATTCAACAATCTGCTGACAGAATGGCAGTATCAAAGTTGTTTAGGGTTCTACAATGCTACTATCCACTCAACTCATCTAGTGGATCAGATGTTTACCATTTACTTCCCTTTCCTCCTCCTTCGCCCTTCGGTGTTCATATGGCTCTATTTATATGTTTGCTTTTACATGATTCCATAATTGACATTTGCTTACTACAATAAAACAACAATGACAACAACAACAACAACAACAACAACAAAGTCTTTAATATCAAATAAACTAAAAATAAAACCCAATTTGAAAGCATAGAAATATTTATATCTAAATTAATTATAAAGACTCTTAAATTTTTAAATAAAATTAATCTATTATTTAATGAAATATAATTTTTTTTGAATAAGATTATATAACGCATAAATTTTCTTATAATAAAATTTTAATTGATGTTTAATTTATTTGATACATAATCTTTTCAGATCTTCCATAAATATAAATATATGGTAAAATATAACAAACAAAATAAAAAATAATATTTTTAGATCTACGTAAACTCAGACCACTGATAAAAGAATAATATTATTATTACGACAAATTGCGACTTCTAGCCTGTAGGTTTCTTCTAATATAACAAAGTCATCACGGTGCAATGAACACAAAATCAAGAGTGAAGGAGCCTATAATCTTAGAACGTCTAACATCTCCTACATTGGCATTCCGGGTCATTCATGTACCCAAAAAAAAAGGAAAAAAATGTGCTAAATCTCTCTTTCAGATCTCACAAAAAGAACAACCTGCTCATCTATCCATCTTTCAGACTTTCCCACTGGAGGTTGCCTGCCCTCAGTTAAATATATATGTTGTAATGTACACGGTGCATGCGAGCTCCTACCTACACCAAAAAGACAGAAGATTACAATTTTCTCAAAAAAAAAAAGAGTGAGAATATTACAACATGTGTATTATATGGGACCTGGCTGCTACCAACTGTTACAGGTCTGGCATTGCTCTGGGGACAACATTTTTGGCAAAGGTCCCTGTTATCTCTTTAAGTTTTCATAGCAATCATAATATATAAACAACGATCTTGTGATTGCATTAGCCAACCAAGTTTTCAACAGTACAACAACATTAGAGAGAGAGAGAGAGAGAGAGAGAGAATGTATTTGCCAAGTACATTACAGATCTGTGTCCGTAAATTTAAACCCCAAAGCAAACAAAAAAAGTATTAAATCACCTTTAGTTGGTCTCCATCCCATGACCTTGCACAAGTTAAAAAGTAAAGAGAAATTAGGATCAACAATAAACAGCAAAATAATCACAGAAATGATGAAATATATAATGTCTATTTATTAGTTTTTGGGTTTATAAGTGGAAAAGCAATACGACAAGATATAATGAAAAGGTTGATAGAAAAGGACAACAACTAAAAGTTTTGCAACATATCAGAGTAAGTTGATTTTGACCTCAATGTTTTGTTTGCCAACTAAGAGTGTGAGAACCAGTACAATGCCTGATTTGTAACCATTTGCCTATAATTGGTAATTACTGCTACCCAATTTTGTTAAATATACTTTGATTAACATAACAAGGAGGGAAACCAAAAGAAGCAGCAACACGAGAGTAGAGATGACAACATTAAGCTGAGAGGTTTGTAAAAGGTACAGAGGATTGGAGATTACAAGAGACGGTGTGGAAGGGACAGAACAGTCTCATTCTGCCATGAAGTGTCAATTTATTTTCTTTTCATAAAGTCAATAAATAATCATAATTCTTGTTTCTGAAAAGCATATGAAGACAGCCTGCACCAACATTTTTTTATACAACATATGATATTGCACTTTGCATCTTCCTTCGATCCTCTTTGAAGAAAGCAAAGAAGGATTTTATGCCTTTTATAGTAACCACAGCCTCTGGTAGAAACAAACCTGAGGTAAGGGAGGAATGATTACCAAGGTGGTCGTAATGCTGTCTTCTTTGTTTACAAGATCTGGAGAGGCTTTGTCGAGGTGGCAATATCCTCTTGCCACAGCCAGCCAGCTCCATTAACTCCAGGTTTTTTGCCCTGGAACTTCTGGCTGCAACCTTCACCTTTTCTTTCTTCTCCTTAGCTGCAACCTTCACCATGTTTGTTCTCGTAATAACTGCT
Source organism: Schoenoplectus tabernaemontani (assembly GCA_037127355.1). NCBI lineage: Eukaryota > Viridiplantae > Streptophyta > Magnoliopsida > Poales > Cyperaceae > Schoenoplectus > Schoenoplectus tabernaemontani. The sequence continues at coordinate 28,440,689 of CM073756.1, forward strand.
TCTTCTTCGTCTCCTTCTAAAGTATGACATTGCATGTTGACAATGCAAGGCTCTTGCACTGGAGTGGGAAGAAGGGGGTCTAAGCCTGCAAGCTCCCGCAGCCCCATAAAAGTGTTCTTGCCAAAATATCGAATGGCAAATTTCCTTGCCATAACATATTTTTCTTTAAGTGCCACATAAAAATCTGAATCCTTCTCTGCTTCAAGTCTTTCTCGTCGACATGCAAGGAATTGGCAAAAGATGCAAATGCCATGAACAACACTACAAATACAGCTCTCATGGATAAGCACTGGACATCTGCTCTGAGCACACTGAAAGAACGGCCCCCCACCCATTTGTTTGCATTTCATGCAAATTACTTCGTTCTTTTGCGCCGTGCCTTGGACTTCGAACTGAGTTCGAGTCTGGGTTTGAGTCTGTCTCTGGGTTTGGAATTTTGGACAATTTAATGGAATGGTAGCATCACAATCATGCAAATGTACTGGAGCGTGAACATTAGTTGAGCATGGATGTGAAAAGGGTTGTTCAACTCGACACTGAACTTCATTCCTTTGGGCCGTGCCTTGAACTTCAAACCGGGTTCCAGCTTGGGTTTGAGTCTGGCTCTGGGTTTGGAATTTTGGAGAATCTAATGGCGCAGTAGCATCACCATCATGCAAATGTACTGGAGAGTCAACATTAGTTGAGCATGGATGTGAAAAGGGTTGTTCAACTGGACACTGAACTTCAATCCTTTGGGTCGTGCCTTGGACTTTGAACTGAGTTCCAGCTTGGCTTTGAGTCTGGCTCTGAGTTTGGAATTTTGGTGCATATAATGGAGCAGTAGCATCACCATCATGCAAATGTACTGGAGAGTCAACATTAGTTGAGCATGGATGTGAAAAGGGTTGTTCAACTGGACACTGAACTTCAATCCTTTGGGTCGTGCCTTGGACTTCGAACTGAGTTCCAGCTTGGGTTTGAGTCTGGCTCCGAGTTTGGAATTTTGGTGCATATAATGGAGCAGTAACATCACCATCATGCACATGTACTGGAGAGTCAACATTAGTTGAGACTTGACACTGAAGTTGCAGAAGAGGCATGTAGCGGGCAACATAAGAGTCATAATCATCAAGTGTACAACCTGTGAAAGCAACAGGGTTGCCAACCAGCATGAAATGAGAACTGGAGAGGTCGTTGTGAAAGTCTAATTGAGGTGGCAGTGGAGGAGCAAGCTGATGAGGTGGCCCTGCAAAGAAAAGCAGCACATGGCAGGAGATCATATTTAAACTGTAGCAGGGATGCCGTGGTTTGGATAGGATGCCACGTGCAGCGGCAAAGATGTTGTCCTTGAGGTACGGGCCAAGAAATTTGGTGGTTTCTCTAATTATGTAGCCAAGATGGCGGTTGTCGACCTCATTGATCACCTGCGAAGATTATGTGGATGATAATTAATTTGTTACACTAGTTTAGGATTTTAGGATTTAGGAGTACAATTTATGGTGTAGGTTTACTATGACTATGCTTATTAGGACTATTATTATTATATTATATTACTATTGCTATTAGTATTATTTTTATATTAGTATTAGTATTATCATCATTTCATTGTCAATATTCTCATCATCATTACTATCATTATCACTATTACTACCATTGATTTTTTTTTTTCATCTTTGAGATCTATGATCTCTATGATTATGGATTGGGTTTCATTTCTAGCCTTTTGGGTGTGTGTGTGTTGGGGGGGTATTCATGAGCAATGGTCACCTTGATGGCATTAGGGTCCCATGGATTGGAGGGCTCAAGTTGCAGAGAGATGGGGCAGCCTGGCATAGGATTGGGAAGGCGCTGCCCATTACTGCTCTTGTAATGGTATTTCATCCCCACGATCATCACTTCTAAATAGCCTTTTAGCCTGTGTGCTGGTAATTCCTCCATCACATGCACCTTCCTTTCACTCTACTTGCTCAACCTACAGTGAATTGTTCTGCTGTGAAAAGTTCATGCAGGAATTGAGATTAGATATAAACAATAATGTTCCTTGCATTGATCTGCCTTAATCTCAAAAACACCAAACAACTTATAGTCCTAACTTTATTTTGAACACTTCCAGCTAACATAATAACCTATTAGGCATGGATAGAAAAAGGTACAGAACATAATTGATTCTCTAGGTTTTGAACTCTCAACTGTGTGCCTTTCAAAAAAAAAAAAGCAAATTTAGAAAGTGAACTCATGAGTATACGATCTTAAGGATTAAAAAAACCATGAAAATGAATTGGCACGCTCATTCCAGAAGTCCAGATCCATCCAAAAAGAATACAGACAAAACAACTGAAAATATTTTTAACTTATAGGGAAATCAATTGGTTTCTGACCTACTTACCTCAGAAAAAAAAAAAAACTTATCAGGAAGTCCAATGAAAATAAAAGTTAATTCATATATACTAACTTAACCCATTAAATAAACAGAGACAATGCAATGAAACGGTTGTTTAGACATAATTCTTACAAATTTGTAGAGTGAGGACCATGATAAAATGGGCCCAAGTGATTAGGCGTTGCACAAGCCAAGCACCAGAAAGCAATTGCCTGACCAATAAAGAAATGAGTCATGATTAATGAAGTGATTAGGATAGAAGTTTATGGGTTTATGGACAGGGAGATAAAAAATTTGAGTAAGAGAGGAAATGAAGGGACCTAGGTTTTCAGTCGGAGAGAGAGGTAGTGTATCAAGAGAGGCAAGAGACAGAAAATTGAAGAAACTTCCGAGCAAAAAGGCTAAAACGATAATTTATCTTAGGAAAAATTCCAATATCTGGCACAAAGATGAAGCAAGGCAGGATTAAGCCATTAATGGCCAAATTTGATGAGAAATGAGAAAAACGATAGGGAAGAGGAGATAGAAGTAGATACCAAGGCGGATGCGGTGTCACGGCAAAGAGCAACCAATTAATCTGACGCGTCTTCAGCTTCAAGCTTCTATTTTTATTTATTGATAGAATGAGGAGAGGAGAGGAGAGGAGAGGAGAGGTTTCTCTGCACTGCAGTGTACTAGCGTTCGAGTTTTTAAATCCCAAAAAAAAAAAGTATGGGTCCGCATATGGTCCCACATTTCAGTGAGGTTCTGATCATTTTGCTATTTCTTAGGTTTTAACTTTCCATCCATTCACATTTTATATCATCTAAAAACATTGTCACGTGACGAATCTTTGAGCATCTTGAAAAGAAAGTAAATCTATGTAACAATTAACAAATTACCTATTTTAGTTATAATTAAGCATATTTTAACAGATATAAATATTTACATAACATGTAGTAAAATTGTTATGGGGGGTTTACTAGAATGCATCATAAATGTTAAAAGTTAATCATTAATTGTTATTGTACTATCATTTTTCATGCTCTTTCTCATGAAAAAAAAAAGAGCGCATCATCAAATGTATATTTTTAATTTGAATTATGCATTCAAAGACTTTTTAAAATTTATGGGAACTTTTCGAGCGAACTTAAGAAATCTCATTGTTAATTATCTTAAGTCTTGAACCATAAGAACTTTTGATCCTAACAAGGAATGAACTAATTAAATAATAAGCAAAAGCAAAAAGGTCACCAGGAATAATAAGGACTAAACAACACCTATATCTTAGAATTTTTGGGTTTTGTTGAACTTGCATGATGATTTAGGTAATGAGAGAGACATCAAATTGAATGCCATATTGACACTATGTTAATATGATATTCAAGGCTGGTGAACTGGAAATTTGATTCACTTAATTATTTTATTAATCTTCTACATTATGAAATCATATCAGTTCATAATTTAGGTATTAAAATTGAACATTTGCAAAGGATTATGTATTCATAACTCAAAATTTTCTTGTCAAGCTACATAAAACAGATTTCAGACATCAACAGAAATATTATTACTAACTGATCAAAGTGAGAAACAAAGATGTTCTGATAAAGATGTTCTTCATTAACATCATTATGAATCTCCAAGTTATGTGCGGTAGCAATACCAAATCAAATATGACGAGTAGTGGGGTTCTGACCTAAATTTTGACTATGCCTCAGAAATCTTAATGCCATAATGCTTTTCAAATCCTCCTAACCATTATTCTACTACAATATTTTTGCTAAAAAGAATATCATGTTGTGGCAATTTCACTTAATTAATTATAAAAAAGAAATCAACTTAAGTCAAGAGTCAAAAACTAAAAAATCTTATTACTTCAATATTATGTCTTATATTAGTTTCTTATTAGTTTCTACGTCAATACAAATCATACTAAAATTTTGAGCAGAAAATGTACGAAATGAATCTTTTTTTTTTCACAATTCACCAACTTGAGTATTCTATTTTTAGGATACCAAAATTTTTTGCTCTTGTATAGGATAGAGCAAAATTAAACAATAGATATCTCATTCTCCTATCAATTGATAAAAAAAATATAATTGAAACTATTACAAATGCTGATCATTAAGCTTATTTATTAGAAAAATGAGTGAGACTTATGTAACTTAATCATTTTAACTGATCTTTAGAATTATTAAACTTGAAACATAATGCCAGCTCATAACCTATATATTAAAACTTCAACATTTGGTGTTTTATTAGGTTTGTTTATTAGAAAAATGAATGAGATTTAGATCACTTAATAATTTAATTGTTTTCTAAATTATGAAATTTAAAACACTATGTGAGCTCATAACTTTGGTATTAAAACTTGAACAATTGATGTTAGGTTTATTTGTCAAAAGATCAAATGAGATTTAAATTACTTAATCATCTTGATTGGATTTTTTAATTATGAAACTTGAAGTGCTATGCTTTTTCATAATCTAGATAATGGGATTAAAATTAATTTTGATTGGATTCAAACTGATTTGGACTGATTCAAGTTGATTTGAATTAGGTTCACATGATTTCGATGTGTTTAATTTTGGGTTGGATTGGATTCAAATTGTGTTTAATTTTGATTTTGGACGGGCTTGTTTTTAGGTTTGACTTGGCTTGATTTGAATTTAAATTTAGGTTGACTTGGTTTGAATTGGATTTGACTTGATTATTTATATATCATTCAAATTTTTCTATCTATCTAAAAATAGTGAAATTTTTTTAAAAATATAAAATTTGATCTACGATTAGATTTTCATATAAAAATCATTATGAGTGGTCGGATCGATCATTTGAACTTAAAAACAAAGAAATAATCCGTAGCATATGGGGTTATTCGTGCTATGTGTAGCACCGTATCGCTATTCACTGAAAAATATATATTCTTCACCATTATAATTAGATATATGCTATAAGTTAATTTTATTATTTTTAATAGAATAAATTTTGTTGGAGGTCACTAAATATTGGTCTTTGTTACAAATTGGTCACTCAAGTTTGATTTGTCCCTCCACAATCACTAAATTTTCTATTTATTCAATTAATTCACTCTATTAAAATTTTCATCCAAAATATTAAGAAATTGATATTATGAGCCATTTAAATATTACTTATTATATTTTTAAATTTTTTACATACTGTAAAAATGTAATCTTCTTAATTTTTCCCACTGCACATCCATCAATTATTTCAATTATTTAATATTTATTAAAGAGATTTGTTATTATTGATTAATAATTTATTCTTTTAGAGGTTAAATATATTTAAAAATAAAATCCCAACATATTGAATACTCAATTAGTTTATGATTTTTGTTCATTGCTTAAATAATATATATATATATACACACACACTAAAATATCATATTTTATTAATATTTTGAATGAAAAATTAAATAAAATGACTTTTGGAACAAATAAAAATTTCAGTGAATTGGGGACAAATCAAATTTGAGTGACTAATTTGTGACAAAGAACAAATTTGATTGATCTCCGGAGAAAATTATCCTTTTTAATAATATTTATGTACTTTTAAAATAAATAATAACATTGAAGAACTACTTATTTTATAATAAATTTTGTAAAACTTAAAATAAATTTTAATCCTTTATCACATCTGTTTGCCTATCACGATTCACGACCCCGCATTTGGCGCGTTAATTATTTGGTTAGCGCGTCTGAAAGGTGAGTATAAAAAGTTGCGCATTTACCAAGGTCGCTGAAAGCTTTAATTTGATAATTTATAATCATGTTGCATTTAAAATGTAAATCATTCAAAGAGATTTTGGTGCTTAAATTTAATTATAAGGCTGCCATAGAGTGAATACTATTTATTTACGCCATTAGTTTATTTATTTACTATGCGAGGGTAGATACAAGATTTTGATCAGGGGAGCAATTATCGGATTATAATAACTTATCAGGTTCAAATTCATTAACTAATCGAATACTAAATAAATAAAAATTAATAATTTAATAATTACCTAATAAAAAAATTATTAAAATAATAACATTTTATATATTAAAAATAACAATAAAATAAATCTCAAACTAATAGAAAACCAGGTTGATGAAGAAAGTTTTCATCTACGGATCTTTATATTTTGATATCTTTGTATAATTATTTCATTATGCATGATATTAAATATATTTTTCTTAATAAAATTAATCAGACAATCTAGGGGGTAAATTATTATCGAAAACATTACCGAAAGCACTATTTTTCAAAATCCGGGGTGCGCCTCCCCCCCCCCCCCCCCCCACACACGGTGGATCCGCCGACTACACGTACTTTTCTTTTAGTTTATGTATGTATGTATGTATGTATGTATGTATGTATGTATGTATGTATGTATGTATGTATGTATGTATGTATGTATGTATGTGTGTGTGTGTGTGTGTGTGTCTATATATATAGAGAGAGAGTAAAGATACCGTGAACTTAAGCTCACAGAGGCCTTCCGTGAGCTTAACTCAAAAAATATATCAAATCATCTCAAAATCTTAATTTATCATTTTAATTAAATTATTTATATAAAAATCTTGTGTGATGCAAAAATTTGAAGTGTTTTGAGTTTTTTAAGTCACCGTTTTTAATTTTTTAAAATGATGTTTAAGTATTGAATATATTATTATTATTTTTAGAGCTGATTTTCAAAAATTAAAAACCACTACTTAAAAATCTCAAAATGCTCCAAATTTTTGCATCCCATGAGATTTTCATATAAAAATTTAATGAGAATGATAAATTAAAATTTTGAGACGATTTGATATATTTTTTGAGTTAAGCTCACGGTATCTTTACTCTATATATATATATATATAGTGAGACTATGGTATTTCGCGAAATACAAAATCTTTCATGCTTCTCATCCGTATCTCAAATTTGAATGTTCAAACAGCTGATCCAATCTGTTGAATATGATTTTCATATTGAAATATTTTTGGAGATCAAATTATATATATATATATATATATATATATATATATGGGAGATACCGTGAGCTTAAGCTCACGGAGGCCTTCCGTGAGCTTAACTCAAAAAACATATTAAATCATCTTGAAATTTTAATTTATCATTCTCATTAAATTCTTTATATAAAAATCTTGTGGGATGCAAAAATTTGGAGTGTTTTGAGTTTTTTAAGTCACCGTTTTTAATTTTTTAAAATGATGTTCAAGTATTGAATATATTATTATTATTTTTAGAGCTGATTTTAAAAAATTAAAAACGGTGACTTAAAAAAGCTCAAAACGCTCCAAATTTTTGCATCCCATGAATTTTCATATAAAGAATTTAATGAGAATGATAAATTAAAATTTCGAAATGATTTGATATTTTTTTGAGTTAAGATCTCCGAAAAATCACTATATATATATATATATATATATATATATATATTGCTATTTTTTAGATAGATGAAAAATCACTATATTGATGGTGAAGAAATCGCTAAATCAACAAATTTTGTGTCCATATAAAAAATAGCAAAAAAAAATTTTAAAAATAAAATTTAATCTCCAAAGATATTTCAATATGAATATCATGTTCAACGGTTTGGATCGAACGTTTAAACTTTCAAATTTGAGATATGAACGTGAAGCACGGGAGATTTTGTGCTTCGTGAAGCACCATAGCCTCACTATATATATATATATGCAAGACCCGATGAGGGAAGTCAAAGAAAAGATGCATTATGGTGCTTTGTAAAGTAAAAAACCGTTATTATTTTGAGATGAGATTTTAAATTTCAAATGGTCAATCTAAATTTCTCAATAATTTTTTCATGTCAAAACATTGTGAGATATTAAATTTCATATTTTTTGAGTTTTCTTGCTATTTTTTAAATTATTTTTAAAATCAGTTTTGTTTAACACAATAAAATAACTTATTTCAAGATTGTTTTAAAAAAATTAAAAATAGCTAGAATGCTCAAAAAACCATGAAATTTAATATCCCATAACATTTTAATATGAAAAAATTATTCAGAAATTTAGATTGAACATTTAAAATCTTAAAATATAAAATCTCACCTTAAAATAATAATATTTTTTATTTTGTAAAGCAGCATAAATCATCTTTATATATATATATATATATATATATATATATATATATATATATATATATTACAATTAGATCTCATAATCAAAGTACTAGTATATATTAATAAATAAACTGAAATCTCTTGCACGCATCTGAAGATATATATTATTTCTATAGCTCTGTATATAATCGGAAACTCTAAGAAAAATGAGGCTATTCGAAACCTGCTCTTATTATTTTGAAAATAACATAATCAAAGTGTATATGAAACTCAACTTTGCACATCTCAATGTATAGAGCATATATATATATAGTAAAGCTAGCGTGCTTCTAGGAGCACGGAGTCTCTCCATAATTCTATCTCAAAAAATATATTTAATGATTTTTAAATTTTGATTTATCACTCTCATTAAATTTTTCATATTGAAATCATATGGGGTGCAAAAATTTAAGGTGTTTTGAGTTTTCTAAGTCATTTTTTCAATTTTTAAAAATCAATTCTAAAAATAATAATAAAATATTCAATGTTTGTACATTATTTTCAAAAATTGAAAAGAGTGACTTAGAAAACTCGAAACACCCCATATGATTTCAATATGAAGAATTGAATGAGAATGATAAATCAAAATTTGAAGGTCATTTGATATATATTTTTTGTATATATATAGTTTGTCTAAATTACTTCCGTTCGCAATTTAATCCGAAATGCTAACGAGTCAAATTTTAACTTTTCATGCTCGAAATTTTAATTTAAGTAGTTCAATAAAATCTTTATATCATAATCTTGTGGTATACTAATTTTCATCGTGTTTGAAATTAGTTTACTATACTTAATGATTTTTAGAAAGTAAGCTTTTTTGATATCTAATTTTTATTATTTTTTATTATTTCAAAGCTATCTTTTAAAAATCATTAAACATAATAAACTATCTCCAAACACAATGAAAATTTATATTCTATAAGATTGTGATATCTAAATTTTAATTTATCATGCTCATTAAGTTTCTCATATAAAAACATCATGGATGCAAAACTTTGAAGTGTTTTGAGTGTTCTAAATCATCATTTTTAATTTTTGAAAATGCTATATAAACATTGAATATTTTATTTTATTTTATTATAACTGATTTTTATATCATTCACATATTTTATTACTTCAACATATACAGGATGCAATTATTTTTGTTTTAATACAATGTAATGTAATATAATGTACCGTCTCTATGACACTACTAATAATGTCAACAGGTACCAGTGAAACGATTTATAATGTAAGCACAATAACTACATCCAATTAGCACAGTTTGATCAGTTAATTAGAAGGCGCCATATATACAAATCACCCCTAAAACCTTTTCACCATTTGAAGGTCAGCATCATGCTTGCTAAACGCTCATAATATGACTGTACAAATAACTCATCCTACAAATATTCGAGCAGAAAGTTCTAAACCTAGTCATCATCTGACAAGCAAACCACAGCATCTCCAACCGGCACCTGTCCTGAACTCCTATCGTTGCCAAAAGATGCCTGCCTGGATTCCAAAGGAAGATTCTGAGTTTGAGTTTGGCTAGGAGCAGCTGCGTCCTCCTGTAGAAAGGGAATCAAGGATTCAGGGAGATTCTGAGTTTGAGTTTGACTACGGGCAGCTGCGCCCTCCTGTGATCGGGCAAACAAGGACTGCAACTGCTCCATGGCGGACACAGCAACATTGCCAGGTGCAGAGGGCATTGTTGAAGTGGGGACTTGGGCTGATATGTGAGGCCGAGCACGAGCAAGATGAGGTGCAGGTGCCCTTTGCTCAGAACGAAGCATGGTGCCGGTCCGTGGGGGGAGAGTGACTGTGCTGAATGGAGCCCGACTGAGACCGGGAGAAGCACCTGAAGGATGCAGTGGTGAAGAGGTGGAAGGGATGTGAAGTGCTGTGACAGGTGGTGGTCTGCTGCTGTTGATGGGGTGGTTGGGAGACCTGCTAGCACTTCCACTTCCTTGTTGAGGTGCTACAGCTGCAGGTGTTCTCTGGATTTGCTGCGGCCCTCGATGTTGCAGGGGCAGCTGAGGTCTAGATCCAGCCACTTGATTTCTTACTGAAAGCAGGACAACAAAACAATCAAGCAGTTCTATTAGTCTTGTTTACATAGATCAAAACATTCTAAACAGAAGCATTTAAAGACTAGGGAGAGTGGGTTTAAGCTGACAGAAAGAAAAGGTGAGAATACATTGAGAAGAAGCAGAGGGGGGAATCGAAGCAGAGGGAGCCTTGTGCTCGATGAATTTGGCACGGAACTCCTCAGCCAGGGACTGATTGAGAAGTACTTTTTTGTAGACGTCCTCGAGATGCTGCTTCTGCTGCTGAAATGTGTTCTCCTCCTCCTGTAGTACATCCTCGTACTTCCTCTTTATCCTCTCCATCTCTTCTTCCATTTCCATTTTCAGTTGCATCCTCTGTTCCAGTCACATGAATGCACATTAACAACAGTAGCACTGTGCAAAGATGTTAAGGAAAAAAAAAAAAACTATTACAGTAGAAGCAAAACAACACACAGACCTTAGCTTCATAGCGCCTTTGCAGAATATCCTCTTGCTGCTTAATCCTTGCGAGCTCGTTCCTTAATGGATCAGCATGGAGCCCGTGAGGGAACACCATTGGTGATGCCAACGGAAGCATCTGCCACAAAGAATTGTAACTTGCCTCCGACCTTACCCCATCTGTTACCCCATTTTCAATTGTTGTTCCATGGCCATTGCAGATACCATTGCTAACATCAACTTGTGCGCTCTGCCTCCCACCATTCTGAAACAGTACAGGTAAAGTTAACTGATTTTGAAGTAGGCTTGGTCGAGGCACGGGATGAGGGTTTACTTCTCTTGGTATAGAGGCAAGAGGGTCTGAAGGTTGAAGAGCATCTGATGTGGAAATCGCGGTGTCTCCATTCGCAATTGCAACATCAACTACAGCTGGATGTCTAACTTCTGTTAGAGATGAGTTTGACTCTGTGGTCGCAGCATGTGGAGCTAACTCCGGGATCTCAGTATGTGGAGTTGACTCTGCAGCTTCACCAGGTGGAGTAGACCCTGCAATTTCAGGTGCAGCCAACTCTGCTGTCTCAGCAGGTGGAATTGACCCAGCAGTTTCAACAGGTAAAGTGGACTCTCTGGTTCCAGCAGGTTCCATTGACCCAGCTACAGATTGACTTTCCTGCATTTAAGGAGCACATAATTATAATAAAAATCAACAAGGAATTGTACATGTTAGAAGTAATTAGCAATAATGATCAACTCAATACAAGTTCTGAAAATCACCTCCCCCATTGTTCTATTTCTCTGGCTTCCTACAGAAGAAATCTCATCATCCCTATGCTGAGATGTTGCTTCAGCAGCAGTCTCTCCCTGTGGTACTGCTGCAACTGGCATCACTTCCCCTGCAACTACTTCAGTTTCTTGAGGGGGAGGTGAAGGAGTCTGATTCAACAATCCCAATGCAATGTGTTCATCTCCAGCCCTTTCGCCTGAAGTATCTCCATGAATCAAAGGTGTGGCAGAATGGTCCCAATTGAACTCTTGCACAATGAACTCGCCACAATCAGACAAGGGGACATCATCAAAACCATCCTCCAAGTTACCTAATTTTGAGTTTCCAGCCCATCTTTCTTTAATGCTCCTCTCCAGTTCCCTCACAGCCATATGCAAGGCCTTCAGCCTCTCCCTCTCCTTCCCCACATGAGCACTAAATGCACACATCATTCTCTTGAACTCCTCTTTCACTTTTCCGACCTTATCCTCCATAGCGCTATCAGACAATTTCTGAAGCTGAGATTGGTGCTCTTTCATCAGGTGCATCTCCTCTCTCTCCTTGAACTGCTCCAACTCAGAAACCTCCTGTTGTTGTTTTGTTAGAAGTGCTTCTTCCCTTCGAGAGAACACTTTTTCTATCAGGTCCAGCTGTGCTTTCAATAACTTTTCTTTTGCATTATCTGGATCTATCTCTGTCTCATCTGCACATTGACTTTGACCAGGCATTGGAGCAGGGATTTCAATTATTTCATCCTCCCACGAGGGACTCTCTGGAAGGATGATCACCTCCTGCTTGGGGACCTTGAATAGCTTGTTATAAAATCTGATATATGGGTTCTGATCTGCCACCATTGCATCTGCTTTCTCTTGAAACTCAACTTTCAATATCTTTAAACGACAGTAGATGGATTCGACGACATTAGCTTTACAGTTGTAATGCAGCTTCTCAGATGCAAGAGCTGTCAGCTGCAGGGGGTCGACCCAATGTTTGAAGAGCGATGCAGCTCTCCAGCACTACAAGACAATATTTACATCATGGAATCAACTATAGTAATGTAGGTGTTGAGACAAAAAGCATACAAGTTTGTATGGATCCCAGCTGCAAACAATTTCTAAAAGTTCCAGTAGACAACAAACAAAAAGCATATAAGTTTGTATGGATCCCAGCTGCATACAATTTCTAAAAGTTCCAGTAGACAACAAGATTTTACGGCTCTTTTCCAAACAAAACTGTTGCATGGCCCGTGGTTATGTTCAGCAAATAAATTACTTTTCCCTCACAATCTACATGGAAGTACAACCTTTTACCTCAGATGGAGATGGACTTTCAATGCATTAGCCTAACAAAAGGAGTAATTTGGTATACAATATTCAACTAGAGTGAGGCCTCAGTCTAAGTGGAGTGATTTTGATTCACTCGATCATTTTTCTTCTCTCATAGAACTATTTTATCAAGGAACAATGATAATTTAGAGCATGTGTTTTGTTTTATTCTTTGCTTCGTTATTGGGGTGAGGGTCCCGCCGGGATCAAACTAACCAATGAAACGACCAAAGTTTGTAGGATAGCCACATCTCCACCATCATCAACCTTAAAGTTGTTCATAACATATTCCAACAACATCCCTGCCATTGTCTTCACACAGTCCTGTGTAACAGCACAAAAAGCTTAGCACACAAGCATTCAAGAAGTTCAGAGAGATAGTGAGGATATCTCTCTGCTGACATAATGGGAAAAACAAAAGACAGGAAAATAAAGCAATACAGGTTCAACATACAATGCCATTTTTGGTATTTTATTGCGACATAGATAATATAAGTTAATGACCAATATAATTTATAATGCATACCGGAAGCCCAGCAGATAGACACAAGTCGAGCAGTTGAGGTTCAAGTAAATGATGGATGCCTCTTTGCATGCTTCTTAGATTTGCTCCCACTTCAACTGATGCTAGAGCAGCTGCTTGATTTGATATTTCTGCAAATGAATCATCATATACCATTTTATGTTTCTGTACAATCCCTTCTTATTTAAGATGTTAATAGGCAGTTAGGTCAGAAGCCTCCACCTAGTGTATCACTTGGATGTATATACAAGATATATGTAGGAAACAACCCAGTGAGCAACCGGCAATAACTGCATCTAGTTACTGCATACCTATTCATATGGTTCTATATTTCTTTTTTTGGCTTTCAGTTTTTCATTTTTCAAGCATTCTTTTCGAGAAAATTGTATAGAAATAAATACAAACCTTGTTCAGAGGTTCCAGCACTGATGCCTGAGAGATCATCCCATGTCGAAACTGGTGCAGAAGAGCCCCTAGCAGAAGTATTTGTACAGGTCTTTCCTGGGGGGGACATGATACCCGTACCACCCATACTGGCATCACCCCCATTCTTCCTCCTCCTCTTTCTCAACTCCTCAGTCTCACCTTCTCCACCAGGCTCCACTACCTGGGGTTTCTCTGAGTTGTCAAAAGGCCGAGCCTTCCTTCTACTCCTTTGTGAAGACCCATCAGATTGTATAAACCTCCACTGTGGACTCTTCCCCTCCAAGAGAGCTGACCAGAACACCGGGGGTTCCCCGTGCAATGAAGAGACCCCTTCTTTCTCACCTATCAATGGGCCAGATTTATGTGAGTAGGACTCACTGTTTGGCCCGGCCTCAACCAGCTGCGATGTCGCCTCAGCACCACTATTCCCACACACCCTATCTATTATCTCGTTCATCACCGTGTCCACAAAGGCCATGTCCTCTGGGGAGACATAGGCAGAGCGGTAATCGTCAAGTACGTTGTCAGGCTGGAGATAGAGTTGATGGAGCAGGGAAAAGAGGTGCTCAACACCCCAGCTAAGCAGGGAGTGGCTGACAGCAGGGACCACACCCTGCAAGGTGCTGTCTAGGAAGGTATCCTGCCTGGCAAGGCTCAGCACCTTCTCCTCAACAGCACATGGGGAGTAGAAGCGAAAGACAGGAACTCGCTTGGGCTGGATGTTGATCCTCTGGAGGCTGCGGGTGTCATTCATTGGATTCCAGTCACTGTCAAAAATAAGCACGGCATCCACAGCCGACAGCTTCAGACTGGGTTGGCATGCTCGGTTCTCGACCAGGAACACAAACCTTCCCTTGCTCTTGTCGTTGAAATTGTTCATGGCAAGCTGCTTCTTCGATAAAAGCAGTCCCCGCTCTACATGCTCATATGCTTCTGCACCAAACCTCTGCCTCAGAAAATCATCCAGGAAGTCCCCTATCTGGTTTCTGCCAGAGCCGCCACCTGCCTGAAACACAATAAGAACCCGCAGGCCACGGGCTTGCATCTCATGCAACAGTTTGTCCAGCAAGAGCAGCTTGCCAGATGCATAAACACCAATATTTAATATCTCTGTTATGGGTCTCTCCTTTGTTAGTGCAGCTTGCAACTCTGGATAAACAAGGTATGGGTGGTCGCAACACTGCAAGCAATATAGTACAGAAAGAACAAACAAAATTTTACTGAGAAAAGATGGAACTTCAGTCATAACATGCATTATTATATACTGACTTCGCCATATGCACAAAGTTCCAAAGATCTCTTATGGATATAACCACAGACTCACGTACGACAACAAACAAAGGACTTCAGGTCAAACAGTAGCAATTAAATAAAGGTCTGGAGGTGGTATTAAAATACTAAAGTAATAGGGATGTTCATTTTTACCTTGCGCAACGAGATGAGCATATTCCGAAGTGCACCCACTTGATCATTCTTTGAAGAAGAACGAAGCGCAAAAGAATTAGATAAGAGATTTGAACAATACAATTCTAGCTGCACCTTTGAAAAGCGTGCAGGGACCCAGTACTCCACAATCTTAGATGTCTCATCTTTGCGCTCATATGCCACATGATGCCCCAACTTCTCTTTGAAATAAGCCAACATATCACTTTTGCTAAGGCTTGAATTGGCTACTCCATTGTTTGGATCCAGGTATGATAGGATGTTAACATACTCTGCTATGTTGTCCTGTAAAAATTTTAATAGAAGCCTGTCAAGAATCAAATTCATTACACAGTGATCTCTAGTTTTCAACTTCATCACTTGTATAGTAACAAGAACCAAAGACTAGAGATGCCTCATATCTAGCAATGATGCAGACCATTTCTTTTTCTAACAAATTTATAGAATTTAATGATGAAAACTAACAAATAATGGGATAAGAACTGAAGCAAACAAATCACACATACAAGAAAGTGATACACAATATGCATTCTATTGAAAATTTAAAATTCCAACCACCAGTAAAAATTCTAATTGCAGTATCCAAATGGCACAATATCACTAGCAACTATAATGAAGGCAAAACCACTTAGGCACCATTGGGTTAGACTATAGTTGAGGGTTAACCAGACTTTACCAGACAGAAAGACATGACCTGTGTTACCAGATAACAAGTCATATCAGCTGAGTCATCTCAGATGTGCCATGGAAGTAATCAAATGATAACTTGGTTCCACTTAAATTCAGTAAAAGAAAAGTGGGGCAAGAAAAAGGGGCCCCAACAAGAAACACAGATCACCAGAAAGCATGTGGAAGAGAGGTGAAGGTGTTAAATACTACAATGTTATGGTGTGCTACCAGAAATATCGATTTTGTTTTGTGTGAAGGTACAAGATCCCCCCCCCCCTTTCTTGTGTGACATAAATATCTATTTTTTCCTCCCCCCACTAGGTTCTAGGTTTGATAAATATGAATCGATTAACACTAAATTTAGCCTAACAACAGGCTTTGAATATGTAAGCTCAAGTAAAAATAAATAAAACCTTGCAACATATAGACAACAGGTGTTATCTCAATTGGAGTGCACAACCCAAACAACAAGCCGTCTATTTACAGTACAGATCAATTACTAGAAATCTGCTTTTGAGATTAATATGGTCAAAAGTAATTGTTAGAAGTACCTTTAGCGGAGAGCTTAATAAGAGAAGCCTGAAATCAGCAGAGATACTCTTGAATTTCTCAAGATATTTTGAAATGCGCAAGTTTTGGCACTCATCTATGATAACTACCTCCCACCCAATAGAATCTAACATCTCGAGATCCTATCAAATAGAAAGAGAAATTACAAAAGTTCAAGCACAGCGAGAATATACGGACTTTACAGATCATATGACATAATATACACATAAGTCTCAAATCAACCATCATGTTCACAAAAAGCCTACAAGAAAAATATAATTACCTCCACCATTGCATCAGGATGAGAAAGTAGGACTTGAAACATGTTGCAACCACCCTCTTCATAAAATTCAACATCTTGAATGAGCTTCCGCACCGATTTGGCACCAGCATAGCTAACAACATTGATGGATGGTGCCAATCGCTGGAACTTGGACTCCCACAAAGGCAGAGAGGCAACACTTGAAACAATGAGAATCGGACGGCAGATATCCTCTATCACTGACATGACGAATAGGATAGTTTTTATCACCCTTCCCTGCTCATCAATGAAAACAGCATTTTGTGACTTGTGCCAGAAGTGGCGGAGTTGGTTAACAGAGTGAAGATGTTCATCATCCAAGCCTGGCGGGAAGCCATCTGGCAGCTTATAAAGCTTGTCCAGGCCAGACTGCTTGACCTCGAGCGCTCTACTAATCCGCTGGGGGAATGACAAGAGCCGTGCCTGCTGCTGGCGAGACTCAAATGCCTTGATGAGAGCAGCACCTTCTTCAGTGCAGAGAAAAGGGGAAGTCTCCAGCTCCCAGGTCGCATGCTCATAGCCGAGGTCGCGCCACTTGACCAGCCACTCAGCATTGCAGAAGGGCAGGCTGCTTCCCGGTCCATCATAGAACTCATTTGCCATTCTCTCTGGCATCAGAGGGCGCTTCATCAGCAGCCTCTGCGGATCTGTCCACTCCTGCTTCCACCTGGGAGGGTTCTGTTACCAAGACAACCATTTCAAGTCATCATAATTAATTGAATATACCCTATTCTCAAGACAAAAAAAAAATGAACAGGGAGAGAGAAGAGAAGGAAAATGTGAAGAGATACTTTTTCCTTCTGCATCCTCCAGTTGAATTTTGATACGAGTTCGGGGGCCTGAGCAGCAATTTCTGCCTCTGAGATCCACCGGTTGTGCACATGTGCTAGGTTCTTGTACTTAACAAAATATAGCTTCCCATTTTCTGTCCTTGCTACAAGCATCACACAACCCAACAATTTACACAACAGAACACAAAATATGCAAATTTGAAAAAAAAAAATCATCAGATAGAAATACCATCTTTAGCATCCCAGATACATTCAATGGCATCAAATACTGCATGAACATCAGATTGGATTTTTTTCTGGATGCATGAGGTGCATAGCCATGCACCAGGTGGATCTGATTTTAGTGGTGGGTCCAGGCAAGACAGGTGGTAGGTTCTTTTACAATTTTTTCCTTCACAACACCTGCACAATCCCACTTTATTTAATTCACCACGAACAAAACAGGTAGATAAATAAACCATCTATCAAATACAGCAGGCAAGTACAAGGATATTGGTAGATTCTTGTAACATTATATATTCTGAGTGGCCACTCGCCTTGAGCTACAAATAATTCAAACCTTCAATTTTGACAAGAAAACGATTTTTTATTTACTGCTAATCTGCTACCGTTATTTCCATCTCATGTTAGCACCTTCTGTTCCTACCAAGCACCTCATAATTATTGATACACAGAAACATTGCATGCAGTAATTACAAAGATTTTGTTTGTTAAATCTAAATGTACTTTGTCACAATTAGATAAAGATAAGAAGAGAGACTGTTTTGTGGTTGCAAGTGTGCAGTTTTAAGTATATGTGTGGAGATGCACACAGACATAGGCTTTCAGCAAGCAAAACTCCAGATAGAGATGGAGGAGAACAGAAAGATGGATACGCACAGCAGAACTCCAGGCTTTCTGCAAGCAAAACAAGCATTGGGAGCACAGTCTTCTTCACCAGTCTGATGCTTCTCAGCTATGTCAAGGGCATCATCCTCAGCACTCACCGTTTCTCCTGGGTCCACCTTCCTCTACCCGACGAGAAAAAACATGTTAAGATAATAAATGAGTGGTTTGCACCTTCAGAAGTAAAAAGAAGAAAAAAAAAAACTATAATACCTCTCCAGTTGAACCATCACCAGGAGGATCATCCGGCTTACTTTGTGCTGATAATACCTCGCACTCCCTTTTCACATGCATGCATGCAAGAAGATGATTCAGAGGCACACACAGACAAAAAAGAGGGCAGTTCAACTTATATCAATTGAGTATTATTTAAATAGAACAAAGAAAGGCAAACTACATTTCATCTAGATGCACTCTATTTACTGTTACGGAAACAATAGGTTCTTCGGCATCGTTCTCCAAAACATTCGCAGCTGTGTTGGCCTAAATCAAATGTAATCAAGCAAAAATTGAAGCATGTGAGAACTTTAACAGAACATGCAAACAACTCATCAATGCTAGAAAGTTCAGTTTCTGTACTTCCATTTCAAGTTAGCAATATACTTAAAAATAATTCTAGTCATCACTTGCTAAACAGACATCCAGCTTAAAGCTTTTGAAACTAAGCAACTAACCTAAGAGATAGAAACTGAAGAAGGAATAGAAAGAACCTCAGGAGCACATGGAGTTGCTTCATTTGCTGATTTTGAACCGCTCGAGTACTCCCTGATGATAAATAACAACATCTTGATATAGAAGTTGGTGGCACTTTGTAATAAAACTATTTTCTTCTGTAAATACTTAATTAAATGCAAAATTGGAAATCAATCTTTAACAGGAAAAGGTTCTCTTATTTTTCCATCGAAAAATTCTAGTTTTGAGATTGTTGTTTGTAATGACTACAATACTCCTCTACCAATTCTAAAGAGTCAAATTCATCAGAAATCAACCTTTAACTTGTCAATTTTCGCAATTCAAAAGAAAAGTTTTAATTGTTATACAACTTAGGAAATATGATTTGCACTATAATTCTCTCCATTCATAAAACATTTGACATATACAATGGTTCATATTAACAGCCCTTAACAGATAATCACATGAAACTCAAATTGCATAAAACTGGTAAACACAAAACAACCTATAAGAATAACAACAAACCTAGGCTATAGCTGTACTTCTTCACTAATGAAACTATTTTAACTTAATATGATAGTTACAACCAAAATTGTCAAAGTCATCCATTGTAAATTACCCCTCTTCTGTTTAAAAAGTAGTATAATTAATGCATCATTTAGGACCCCGCAATAAAGTTATGGTCCACAGATTGATAAAACATATCAAACAATTCCAAATTAAACTCACCTCAAGCAGGACGCTTCTCTTACAGGAGCATCTACCATTGCATGAGTGTCCATTTGTGCACTCACAACCACATCTGTCTGTTCCTCAATGGCCTGTGCTTCCTCCACTTCATTTTATTTCAGAGGAACCATAGACAACAAAAATTAATAAACACAGTCAGATCCAGAGTCATTTAAAGTAGGATGATAGCCATGAATGGTACTCAACAAGAATAAAAGAATTGATAATCAAATAAAGAACTAATATTTACCAGGAGGTGAAAGATTGCTGATCTTAGTACGAGGCTTGAAGAATCCCTTATAAGTGTCTGCATGCAAAAGTAACCTTTGTCTCTTCGTTGATGATCCCTCTTCCTTTGCAGACAAAGGTGAACTTGCATTTAATATCGACTTTAAATTCCTCTTGCACGTTTGAGTACTCTCACCTTCTGCTTGAACTTTATCTTTTCCCTTTGACTTGTTCTTGGGACTTTTCATGCTTGGACTTGAACCACCTGAAAATGACTTTATCTTCTCCATGCTTGCTGTCTTCTTGCTACTAGGGTTTGCAACTGGGCTAGATTTTGAAGTTAGATTTTTTTTCTTATTAGAAGGACTGGGACTGGGACCAGGGGCAGTTCCACTCAAATGGGCTATTCTCTTTGTCGGCGTTTCTCGTGTTGACCTTCTTAAAGGAGACGGGCTGGCCGTGTTAGAGCTTGATGCTGAAGATTTCTTGCTGCTGTTTGAACCCTTAGAAATTGAATTTAGATCCTCCTGATGTTTTACGAGCTTTTTTGTCGCCAAATTGATGTTGGTGCGAGACCTTCTATCTCTTTCATTCCCTTTTGATCGAGTCTTCACCATTTATATAGTTCCTATAAAGCCAATCATAGAGTGCAATACTCAAACGTTTCTTAGTACTGAAAGGTGGAAAAAAGTGTGCCACTCATACCAGACTAGAACAATACATACTACTAGATTTTTCTTAGATGCTGCAGTACATGTAACACCAGACACACCCTAAAGAAATAACCAGCATTGGATGAAAATCTCTCATAAAAATTGAAGAACAAAATGGGGTGATTTGTAGGAAAAATGTTCCTCTCTGGGTAGCAGGTAGATATTGACTCAATTGCAAGGATTCAAGTACAATACATGAGACGTTATTAAATCAAAGAAAAGAAAAGGAAAAAAAAAAATAGAAAACCTCTGGCATGAGCAAGCAATAGAAACCAACAGAAGAAGGAAAAACCCAGGAAGGGGGGGGGGGAGCGAGAGGAAGAGGAAATAAATAAGTGAAGGGTGCAATGGCGTAACAGAGGAGACCTAGGGTTAGGGTTTGGCGACATGAGGCAAACAAAAACAACCATTAAGGAGTGGTTGATGAATAAAAGGAGGAAACCCTACTGCAATAGCAAGAGCAAGAGCAAGAGCAAGAGAAAGAGCAATAGCAATAGCAATACCTTACCTAGGAAAGTAGGAAGAGAAGATAGAGCGAGAAAGGGATCCGAATGGAATAATGTTGTTATCTATTTATCTATCTGATTCTGATGCGTACCCGCATCCGAAACCGCACCGGCAGCGAAGAAGCTTTTTACCGATTGATTAGGTATTAATCAGCCCATCAGGCATCAGCCAATACCATAGCCAGGGAAGAAGCTTGCAGAAGAGGAGACCTCTGACAATGGGCCCAATTGGCTACCGCCATCTTACCACTTCTATACTTAAATAAATATATAAATATATAATCATTTAATTAGTTCTAATTAATATATAATAACACCTGCATTGAATATTAATTTTTCATTCCATTTTATAGTAATAGTGGTAATGATATTGATAATAATGACAATGAGAATAATGACAATGATAATGATGATCAAACCATCACAAATGGTGTTGGATAATTTCTCTTGAATTAATGTTATCCTAAATTTGTCTCGTATATCATCATTTATAATTCGATCTCTCCTTGTATGACTACAGATCCAACGCAACATCCGCATTTCCGTTACACTCATCTCATATACTCGGTTTTAGTCCTACTTAGTCTAAAATATTTTGATTCTAAATTTTATTTCCACAACTCTAGTTTCTGATCAACTCTAATTTTGCTCTCATCAATCAGCATCATATCATCAACAAAGAGCATGCATCAATAAACGTCTCCTTATATGTCCCTTGTGGCATCATCCATCATTAAGGTGAAAATATAGAAAATCAATGTTGATCTTTGATGTAATAATATTTTAATAGAAAAGACATTGTACTCATCATCACATGCTCTGATATAAATCATAATATTTGTGTGCAAATCCTTAATAAGGGTCACATATTTTGTTGAAACTCTTTCTTTTAAGTGTGTGCCATATGACATTCCTTAGTATTTTATTGTACACTTTTTTCAAATCAATAAATATCATATGTAGATTATTCGTTTGCTCCTGATATCTCTCAGACATAAAACCAAACTGATTTTTTAAGATGGTTGTCGACTTTCTTAAATGATGCTCGATTACTCTCTCTCAAAACTTTATGTTTTATTCTTGAAGAGTGCTACTAATATATTTCTCCTCCATTGATTCGAAAAATATTTTTAGATAACTTAGTAAGTCACACTATTACTACATCTCTAAGATATCTTCAAACCTCAATTGACATGCCATCAGATCCCAATGTCTTAACCTATTTTCTATTTTTTTAAGTTTTTTTCACCTTAGACTCTTAAATTCTCCGATCAAATCATTTGTGGGTATCATCAAATAAATTATCCAACTCAATCGTGGTGCCATAGTGTGGTTTTAGTCGCTTTCATCAAATAAATTTTCCGGTCATCCTTACTTTATTGTTCACTCCAATAATTTGAACAAGAAGTTCCATTTTACCCTTCTAGATGATTCATGCTCACTGAGGCTCTAAAAGGAGGAAATTACATGGTCTGATTAACGTGCCAACGACATCATTTTGCATATAAATATGTGTAAATAATATCAAAATTTGGCAATGTTTTCTCCTGACTATGTTTTTTTAGTAAATTTTCAAAATTACTGTGTCTAATAAGTTCTAAGTTCAACTGTGCATGATACATTTTATCAAGAAAATGCAATCAGAAATGATCATTCATTTAACGAGGAAATCAAATCATAAAAGTGACACATTTTTCTCTTAAAACTTTGAAATTATGAAGGAAGCCTTACAGAAAATCTAGAAAACAGGATTTGAATGTAGAAATAATATTAAGTAACCAAATACATTCTTTGATATTCTAATATTAGTCTTAATTATAAATAAAAAAGAACATACCCACGGGTATTACAGAGAGAATCAATCTCATAATGAAAATAGTACTTGATGCATATGCCCTAGCCAATTCAAACAAACACCTAACCATATGCAAACTCTCTCCTCTCCATTTTGATGAAACATTAAAAAATATAGTCCCACATTCATTTGTGACTGCCTTAACTAGTAGAGTTTTACCTATACCAGGAGGGCCAAACATGATCACCCTTTTTCCATGTCCTACGTATACTCTTAAATAAGCAAATAAAAAAAATAAAAATAAATAAAAATTGTTAGCACCAACTTTGCTCATATTTTATTTTACTATTTTATATATCAAAGCATTCAGCTTTTGCTTATAGCATCATTTGGTAAAGTATTTTCTTTTAAATAAAGACATTTCCAGCTCTCTCCTTCTAAAGAAAAAGGAAAAAAAAAAGGAAGCTGCTTGTGGCTTCTATGTTGTACTTATAGATAGTATGAATGAAAATAATAAAATGAGTATATGAGTTGAACCATTCAACTAAAAGTCGTGAAGAAATTTTTACTTTAGAAATCAAATAACAAATACAACAACAGAAGTACAAAAAAAGAAAATTTAAAGACAGGTAATAAAAAATAAATGGCATATACAAATGACTTGTGAACAAAACCATGAGACAAAGGACAGAACACAAAAGAAAAGAAATAACCAAAGAACAACAAGTATGATTTAAGAACTGAATGAGACAAATCATTAACCCAAAGAGGGGGAAGTCTGTTCTAGTGAACAAGAGTGGGGTTATAAATGAACCTGAAAATACTCGAGCATCCAAAGAAGGAGAACAACAGCCTCTTCTAGAACCCTTTTGGCCTCACTAAGACACGCCACGTCATCTCATCTGACCCTGGGGTGTTATCAAGTATGTCTCTCTCCAGCATGACTACCAGATCAGAATCAGGTCCTTCATACTGTCATTTCTTCAGCTTTCCTTCCTCTCCATCTCCACTCTACAGTGAAATGCATCATTTGTTTAGATCTAAAAAATAGATACTGTTATAATTTGCTATAGTACTCATGTCAAAATTTACATTATTGATCTTCTGGTTGTGGTTTTTTGATAATAATAACTATAGTTTTTTCTGAGGAATATCAAAAGGGACTTAATCCTTCTTCTTTGAACTCTAGTTAGATTTGCAATTGTGCTCTCAGAAGATTTAGATTGTGACTCATATTATCTCCACTCTAATTTCTGCATTCATAAGGAGTATAATTACTTGAGGAACTTGCTGCATACTTATCACACCCTAGAAATAATAAATCGGATTAGGGGTGCTTAATCCTGCCACGTACGCACGACGAGACGTGCGTACGAAAGGCTAAATGAATAAAATAAATCAAACACAAAATAAACAAAATAATAATAATAATAATAATAATAATACAACACAATAATAGTCCAGAAATATATAGTAAAGTACAACGCCTGACATCGGCGGGGCTAACTCCATCGGAATGGGTAGCAAAATCTCTCAAATAAAACTCCAAAGAAAGAAACAAAAACTCGATACCCGAGAAATCCTAATCATCTACCCGCCTCACTGTGCTGATGCGGCGAAGCACCTCTGATATCACGCAGGACTGCACTTAGCACTCTCATCAAAAATCAATTCCGTACCTGTAAACCTGGATCCTACAACCACCGTGGAACGTAAGTAATTTTAAAAATTACTCAGTACGGATATAGATCCAGCCTTAAGATTTGATCTTCTTTCCTAGACTGGACCCAAATACCGATACTAACTTTCTAAATGCGGTAATTATCTATTTACAAGTAAAATTATAGTTTAACGCATCTCTTTAACAATTTGTTGTGATGTAATGACATGCAATGACGATAAATCCGAAATATAAAAATATGTGGATAATAATATAATATATAATAAATATATATATATATATACAAGGTACGAGATTTAAAGCACCCGTATATATATAACCCGATTTCACGATTCATCGGTCCATCCACAAGCGGGCACGTGATCGGGCCCGGGACTTGTGACTTACCTAAGCGGGCACGTATTCGGGCCCAACTTACAAACTTAGGATTTTCGAGTAAGCATACGCCAATACCCTGGATATCCTGAGAAAATTCGGCCTCCCGAAGCGATAACGCTCTAGGAGAGTGACGGCTAAAAGCACGTACTCGGTATTCTGAACCTGATGATCCACCTCACAGAATAATAATAATATAATAAACAAAGGGGATTAAGAAGTTATGCTTTCAGTTGTCATATCGCCAAAAGGAGATAACTATCCGTGAATTGACAAATCGAAACAAATGAGAGTCTATATTGTACCAACCAAGGGTCAGAGGACGCATCCCGTAAAGATAACAAAATGAAATATATGCAAATGGGAGCCTACACTGTACCCACTAGGGCCAGAGGACCGCATCTCGACTTTCTCTGTACCAACCAGGGGCCAAAGGAGAAAACCATTCGGACATACTAGGATCCTAAATAAGCGGATAAATAAAATAATATAGTATCTCGGTGTAGATTCCAGTCTCGAATATGGCCGCCCAAAATTCACGGGATCGGAGAATAGTGTTTTTACGAAAGTTGTGGTATTTCTGCACATTTGTGAAACAGAATTCACGGGATCGGTGAATAGTGTTTTTACGAAAGTTGTGATATTTATGCACATTTATGAAACAGAATAATTACGAGTCATGAATAGTACTATTTCATCTTTTTCTCGGTGAATAGTATTTTTACGAGAAACCACGATTTATGATATTTTTGGCAAAAGAAATAAGCCGTTTTCTGGTCAGTCCTGGTGGATAACCTACAGAGGCATCAGACATTTGGTGCTCAGAGATAAGTTGATTTTCATTCCAATTGAAATTTGAAAGCGAGGTATAACATCTTATATTAATCTATTTAATTGTTAAGTAGATTAATGTTTTAGAAATTAATCATGAAGTAGATCAATATAGGTTTAAAGAGGTGTGTATCTCTCGGTAATCATCCGACATACCACTTTAACCCTAAACTTAAGTTAGAAGTAAAATAATATTTTACTATCTTTTATAAAGGATTAAATGTGTGTATCTCTCGGTAATCATCCGACATACTTTAATCCCTAACTTAAGTAGAAGTAAAATTTTTGTTCTACGGTCTTTCCGCAGCTTGAGCATTAATGAGAATTGGACATTCCAAAACCCTACAACATGGGTTGAAGCGCCAGAATCTAAGTACCAGGCATCAGGAGCTGCAGTGCTAGGTTGAACAAATAAAGCTTGAGGTGGGTGCTGATGTGGAGAACGATGTTGTGGCTAATGCTGATACTGAACATGTGGCTGATGTTGTTTAGTGCGATAAGATGATTGATGCTGATAAAATGGTCGTGGGGGAGGTGGTTTAAAAGAGAAATCAAATCTCTTGTAACACCGATCAGTTGTATGACAAAGGGGATGATCAGATTTACCAAAAGCAGACCTATCAGGAGGTTTGCCACGTCAGGAGCCTCGAGAGAAGAGAAAGGCAGAAAATTGGGTGGCAAGATCATTGTTAAGAGATGGAACAACTCCAAGAACTGAAGAAGAAGCCAAATTGGTTTGAGGAATAGTAGGAGCAGCAAAGGTAGCAGATTATAAGCTAGAAGGAAAGGAGGATGTGGATGAAACACCTACAGAACTAAAGAATGTTTCAAAAGCCGTTGTTCATGTGTTAAGAGTAATCGTGTCAGCTCGTTGAAAGGAACAACATCTGAGCGAGAGTTAAGAGAAACCACAAGTGGGTCATACTCAATTCTGAGACCATGGAGAATATAGAGCTGCAGATCAGCATCAGAGATGGGTGAGCCAATGAGACACAGACGATCGACAATAGATCGTTTCTGATCAAGATACGCCTGCATTGATAGATGACCTTTCTGAAGAGAGTGAATTTGCATCTTGAGATCCATTACTCGTGCAAGAGATTAAGACGAATAACGAGAATTGAGTTCATGCTAGAGCTCAGCAGATGAAGTACAGTGTACAATCTGAGATACTACTAATTTAGATATGGAACTCAAGAGCCATGTTAGGAGCAATTGATCCTGACGAAGCCATGCTATATAAGCTGGATTTGGAGCAAAAGAACCATCTG
Organism: Schoenoplectus tabernaemontani; assembly: GCA_037127355.1. NCBI lineage: Eukaryota > Viridiplantae > Streptophyta > Magnoliopsida > Poales > Cyperaceae > Schoenoplectus > Schoenoplectus tabernaemontani. Next base: position 28,468,122 of record CM073756.1, read on the forward strand.
TAAGAGAAATGGTGGCAAGAGGAGGGAAATAGATCCATCAAGAAATCCAAGAAGCTCATGACCTCGAGCATGAGGCAAGATGAGAAATTTTCATGATAGATAGTTATCATGATTGAGTTTCAGTGGTAATTGGTAAGGAAAAGCGGTAGGATGAATAAAAAAGGTGGAAAAATATGAGGAAGCCATAGGCTTGTATGAAGAGAAGGGAGTAAAAAAGGCCTAAATTTTGAAAAACAGAGGAGGCGTGAGTCAATAGCTCTGATATCATGTAAGATAGTGTGAGAGAGAGAGTTATAAATTGATTTCTTACTTCAATGTTATTCCCTTATAGATGTTTACAATAGCTATATATAGCTTATGATATCTAAACAACATAACTCAAACTGTTACAACTATCTAAGTAAATGCAGTTACAGTAATTGATCATTTATGACATGCTCTTTTGTATCTTCTTGTATATCTGTTATATTTGACTCTTCCTCTTGTACATCAACACTAACAATGTCCCAGTGATAATTGAGGTAGAGGAAACCCATATAAAGCTTGAAAAGGTGAAGTTTGAATTGAACGGTGGAAGTTATTATTGTACCATTGCTAGGCGAGGAGCAGCCATTTTGTCCACCTTTTAGGCTGATCCAAAAGAATGCTTCTAAGATAAGTTTTAAGGCATCGATTGGCACGCTCGGTCTTTCCGTCTGTTTGGGGATGGTACGCAGAAGACATGTTCAGCTGAACACCCAAAAGTTTCATCAACTCGCGCCAAAAATTACTTGTAAACACCATATCACTATCAGATATGATAGAGGTTGGAAGTCCATATAGTTTATAAATGTTGTCAAAGAAAGCTTGAGCTATGTCACACCTTAAATTAATTAAAACATATTAAGAGTGATTAATCCCATTACATACGCATGACAAAACGTGCGTACGAAAATAAAATATAATAATCACAGAATAAATAAAATATAATAATCAAAATAAGTACCATGACAAAACGAATAAACAAAATAATAATAATAATACAAAATAAGTACAGTCCATAATAATTAGTACAATAAAATGCCTGACATTGGTGGGGGCCTGACTCCATCAGAATGGACAACAAAATCTCTCAAATAAATACCCAAAAGAAAGAAATAAAACTCAAAAATCTCGAGGAGTCCTAAACAAAAAACTATCCATCTCACAAGTAGATGCGGTGAAACACGTCTCTCATCACGCAAGATTAGTCCTATCACTCTCTCTATGAAAATTTTATATCTGAAAACTTAGATCCCAACAACTACCGTGGAAATATGAGTAATTTGTAATTACTCAGTACAGATTTAGATCCAGCCTAAAAAAATTTAATCTTCTTTCCTAAACTGGACTCAAATACTAATATTGGTGTTTTAAATGTAATTTTGTAATTATTTATTTATATTAATATATATATATATATACAACTTTAAAATACTTGTGCAACTTTTCAAAATTTATCAATATGTGATAACATGGAATGACAAAAAATTCAAAATAGAAAATCTAGGGAATAGTATGAGATACATATATAATACGAGAAGGAAGCACCCATAATAAAAATGCAGGTTATCAGACTCAACCTCAAGCGAGCACGTAATCGGACCCTGAACTTGAGACTTACCTAAGCGGACATGTATTCGGATCCAACTTATAAACTTAAGATTTTTCGTATAAGCGGGCGCCAATGCCCATAATATACTAAGAAAAATTCGACCTCCTTGAATCTGATAATCTACCTCACCAAAATAAAATAAAATAAAACAAAGGAATAAGATATGATCTCAGTTGCCATAGTCAAAGTAAGGAGACAACTATCCGTAAAATAGGAAAATGATCTATAAACAAAATGAGAGAATCTCTGTACTAATAATGGGCCAAAAGAGAGTTCTCAACTTTGTCTATACCAACCAAGGGCTAAAGTAGAAAGTCCTTCGGACATATCGAGATCTCTAATAACACAACTAAGTAATCATATAATAAAGCGGAATAAAATTCATAACTTAATATGTCTCGCACACACTAAATACTAAAGGTCGAAATCCTAATCACTTAATTCAAGTCAGTAAATAATATTGATCAAAATGAAAAAACTCTTGTAGCACTGCCAAACTATGAATGACCAACATGCGAAGGTACTCAGATATATATAGACCAAAGGGTACCATTGGCAAAAATCAACACCATACGTAAACCCGTTGGTTTGGTTACACAAGATAACATCAGACTAAGATCATCAGACGCGTCTCTCAACACTCCCATAAAATATTATGTAGATCTAACTATCTATTATACTTAATTAATCAATATTTTTAGGAGTAATATTTTAATAATAGTAAATATACTTTTTAAATTAATTATATCTAAAATTAATTCTAACTCTGGACTAATTCCCGAATCATAATCATATTCAAAGTGACATAAAATGACATGCAAATACGGATAAACTAAAAAATATAATCAAAATATCGAATGAATATGACAGTTCAAATTCAAGATTTAATTCTTCTCTTCTCATTTAAAATATTAGTTGCCAGGTCTCCGTTGCAGCCCTTAACAAAGCAAAGAAGTACAGAAAAAAAAAATGGGAGTTCACATAAGAAAACAAAAATCCATCTACATCCGAAGATACATTCACTTGCACAAGTAAATGCAGTAAACATCAGGAGGCACAGATTCAACAATTTACATGAAAATTATTAGTGAAGTAAATTCAAACTAGAACTAATTGAAACAAACAAGTTCAAGAAATGATACACTGGTTATAATCTGAAATTACCAAAAGAAAGACACTAGAGGAAGTGGAACTACTTAATGGTCTTTGACAAAGCCAATGCATCTATTTATAGGCCGGGGCCCGATTATAAGGCCGCCTCTGCTGCTGAGGGTGGGGCTGGTGGCGGGGAAAGAGCCGCTGCGTTACCTGGCGTTTAGTGTTGCTGGGCCCACTTGTCAGCTGGGAATAGGTCCTCTGCTTCTGCATTTTTGCAAATAGCGCATCCATCGTCTGTGGTTTCTGCAAATTATTACAGTTTGTGTAAAAATGACCACCCATTAAACACTTGACATTTCCAGCAGGAATTGCATTTTAAGACAAGAATTTAACGTGTGAAAAAGTACCTTTCCATTATCAAACTGGACAGGTCCATTAGACGCTACTACTTTCTGAATGGGAGAAGGCACAACCCTGCATAGCCAATGTATGGCATACATTTACCAAAAGCTTCACATGAAAATGCAAATATATATATATATATGAGTAAAGATATTGTGAACTTAACCTTACTCAAAAATTATATCAAATCATCTTCAAATTTTAATTTATCATGCTCATTAAATTCTTTATATAAAAATATTGTGGGATGCAAAATTTTAGAGTGTTTTAAGTTTTTTAAATCATGCTTTTTAATTTTTGAAAAATCAACTCTAAAAATAATAATAAAATATTTAATGTTTGAAAATCATTTTTAAAAATTAAAAACGATGACTTAAAAAACTCAAAACACTTTAAATTTTTGCATCCCACAAAATTTTCATATAAATAATTTAATGAGGATGATAAATTAAAATTTGAATATAATTTGATTTATTTTTTGAGTTAAGCTCACAGAAGCTCACGATATCTTTCCTCTATACACTTCAAATTTTTGCATCACATAAGATTTTCATATAAAAAATTTAATGAGTATGATAAATTAAAATTTAGAGAGAATTTAATATGTTTTTTGAGTTAAGCTCATGAAAGGCCTCCGTAAACTTAACCTTGAATACTCTCATATATATATATATATATATATATATATGAGAGTATTCAAGGTTGCTCTATCAGATATCCCAAATCAAAAATTACTTGCCATCACAGAATGAATTCAAAAATACCTCAAAAGATTAACATGATATAGTCTAACATAGATTCTCTCTTTTGGTAGACGAGCAAAGATAAAATCAATCAAACTCAATGCGCATCACATACCACGACCCAACATATTCAGAAATAGGTTCATACTCCTGATTCACATTCTGCCAAATAAACAGCTTTTCTCACAAAGCTTCTAAAACCATATCCATATTTGCCCTGATCTTTTCAACTTACATCATGCACTTTTACAAACAGGGCTCTAAATTTATTACTGTGCCCATTTAATGAATATTTCATGACTTGATATTCTTATAGGCACCTCATTACCAAGGATTTATGGATAATCCTTAACTTGCTAAAATCTAAATCATACGAACTAAATTCCATCAAGTCTTTTGCATTTCCCAATTTCAACATCTCATCTCATCAACCACCATATCAACACAACAAAACGGCTTCCATCGTCTAATATACTCTTGGAAGGTTGCAAACTTCCAACAATTTAACTAGCCAAGCAGACGAGAGGTTGCATTCTCTTCATGTCTAGGACATGCTTAGGACCAGACTGAATGTAGATTTAAATATGGGGTGCGAGCCATCATGTTTTTCGACACCTAATCTTATTTGGTTCAGGTGATGCAGTATCTATGTTCAACGTATTTAGCCATGAGTTCATGAAGGATCTCAGTAGGAGTACATGGAAACTTCCATCTATAATAAGTATATAATAATTTCAGTCTGAATAATCGACCGCATGACTCTTCCATTCTGTTTCAGTTTGGTTACTTCTTGGCAAAAGTCAGAAGCTGAAGCCTGGAATTATTATATATCATTCACTTTGAGGAGGGTAACAGACCCATTGCCGCTTTGTTTAGATTTGAATTTGTAGAAGTCTTCTCAACTTCTTTAATCATTATTATCTCATTTGTTAAAGCCCATTCATAGCTCTTCTATGTTAAACCAAGCCAGAATACAAGGAATGTAAGAAAAGCAGAAGGATGACTCAGATATTAATGCATGGTGACTTTTCCTTAATTGGATTAAGTTTACCTGTGATGCAAAATACCAAGTCAAACAAAACAAGAATGTTTACTGAATCAAGAAATTGGAATTGATACCAAACATGAAAATGTAGGTAAGACAGTGGTGGTACCTTGGCTGGTTCCATTTGGTTGGCCTGGAACGGATTGTTAGAGAGGCTGCCTTCATAGCAATGTTAGAAGTGACAGGGAAATTAGTTTTTCCACTGAAATTTGTCCTCCTCTGTGCAAACACTCCCTTTACAATTTGTTAAAACAATAATTAAAATAATAAGATAACCAGCAATGAATACAGTCTTATGGTAAAAGATTAGTTAGTCACATCCCAAAACTATATTTATACATAATACGGCACCAGCATAGACAGACAGACAAGCCTAAAAAAGTTGGCAATAATTTCATGTCAAGGCCCTCCACCCTGATAGAATGAGAGAGTGAGAGAGAAATGAATCTTTGATTATCTTTGAGTTACCATGATTACAATGTCTAAGCCTCTATTTATAGGCTAAGTAATCTTGCTACACTAAACATCTCCCAAACTAACCATCTCTATAATCTCCTACCTAACCCCTATACATTTGCTAATCATCTCCAACAATATACAACCTATAGTATCTCCAAACCTATACTCCTAATACACCCCCCGCAAGCTCATCGTGCGGTACGCATGTTGAGCTTGTCTTGCAATATCTTGATTGAACGCCAAAGTAGTTGATAAAGCTCCATGAAGAAAGAAGAAGATGTGGTCTTCGCATCTCATCACCTTTCATCGGGTTTATAGAAGGGCTTTCTTCTTTTAGTGCCTCGACTCGTCACCTCGTATGATGGTCCATAGAGAGCTTCACCATTGACCCTTTGGTACATCGTCTCCTCACATTTGGGTTTATAGAAGGGCTTTCTTCTTTAGTGCCTCAACTCATCACCTCCAATGGGGTTCATAGATGATTCCTAGGTCCTTTATGTATTTCGGTTTGGATATTCATAGAAGCTCGTTGGAGACTTCTTGAAATAAAAGAGAGAAATAGAGTTTGTTTGTTTGGCTTTCATTTGTAATTGATTCATGAATTTGATCTCCAATTACATCTCGGGTCATCTTGAAGAAAGGTAGAAGGAAGAAGAGCTCTTTTGGCTCAAGAAACAAAACTATTGATTGCTTCATGCTCTTTTGAGTCATTTTGAAACATCAATAGAAGGATCTTTGTCCTTTTTAACAATAATCCGAGACTCGTTTGAGTTCTCTTGAAAGAAAAGAAAAGAGAAATAGACGCCCGGTGCATAGTTTGATCGTTGAAAATTTAATTGGGAGTAGAGGTTTTGGTTTAGAATTGGAGAAATGTTTTGGAGAATTGTATGTGATGGTGCATGTTATGTATACTGTGGTTTCTTGAGATTTCTAATTTGGATCAACTGAACCAATAGTTCTCTGTGAAGCAATCGGCATCTTGATCCGGATGGAATGAAACGATCGCCTTGATGGTTTCGATAAACCAATGTCAATTAGGAACCTTACCACTACCTTAGGCGTGTGCGGCACTTGATCAATATGATAGAAACTAAGTCGACCTTTTCTCCTCAAACTAATAGTAACCATGGCCGGTATTAAGGAACTCATTTCTGCGGTGGATGAAGCATCTCGAAATTTGGAAGTCGCTTTGAGAGATACGAGGCGAGCACATTTCTTCCATGGAGAATTTGTTCTTCTTCTTTGGAAACGAAGACTCGAGAACCTCAAACGCTCGCGTCGAAGAGCCGGCTCGTGCCGTCTCTGTTGCTAGCGATCAAGATCTCTTCTTGGGCTCGGGGACCGGGAGGCGAGAGGAGGGTTGGGGAGCTTGTGGGACCCGCGGCGCAGAGGGAGGAAGAACAAGTATGGTGACATCGTTTCAAAATCTCCTTGATTTGCTTCGCATCGATCGAGATCGACCGCCGAGCATCCTGGAACTTGTAGCAGATCCCGAGAGAGAGACGACCACGTAGGGGACGCGGCCTGTGCGCGCTCCTTCGGCGCGGTGCGATGTCCGTCGCCTCACGCGGCACCGCCCGAATAGTCCGATGGTACGCCGCTGATACGACACGCGCCACGCGGGGGAACGAGGTATAGCCGGGTCTAGGCGGAGGAGAAATAAAGAACGAATCTCTTGGACGAGAAGAACAGATCTCGATCTTGTACAGATCTTGATCGCAGAATAGAAAAAGAGAGAAGAGGAATAGAGTAGAATAGACTAAGAATAAAGGGGATTTATACCGGAATAGCTAAGAAAAGTAGTATAATTTTTGGAATAAAACTGGAATAGATCGAAATAGGACTGGAATAAGGTGCATAATTCCTGGAATAGGCGTGAGCCTAATTCCAGCGGTTTTCTAGCTCTGATACCATGATAGAATGAGAGAGTGAGAGAGAAATGAATCTTTGATTATCTTTGAGTTACCATGATTACAATGTCTAAGCCTCTATTTATAGGCTAAGTAATCTTGCTACACTAAACATCTCCCAAACTAACCATCTCTATAATCTCCTACCTAACCCCTATACATTTGCTAATCATCTCCAACAATATACAACCTATAGTATCTCCAAACCTATACTCCTAATACACCCAAATTAGACATAATATAACAAATGCAAATCAGGGAAAAAGAAGGGAAAAAAACAGCACAGGTGGAAATGCAAATTAAGTAAAAGAGAAAGACTATTGGTGCATATAACTGTACCAATACCTTATCAGATCAGCATGGTACACAAAACTAAACAATAAACCTTACTTGTCTCACTGCAGACCTAGAGTCAGTGAATTGCCTTGCTTTGAAGCCCTTTGGAGGCGGCCCCCCATTTTGGAAAACTCCGTTTTTAATCTGAAATCATTGTATCTCATAACAATTAGATGATGATAAAAATAAAAAATTATTCATAATTAACACTGTAAATATAAGCTTACTGAAGCCCTATGAGATTGTCTTCCTTTGGAAGAATTTTTCTTTGACATGCATATAATCTCATCTAGCAAATTAAGAAGAGTCAGAATAAGCACTTGAATCGATCAATGAGTTAACCAAGCAAATCTCATATTCTCATAAATCCTCTCATTGTAGCATTGTGCATGTAGAAGTTTTCCCATCAAGAAGCTCAAACTAATTTTGTCAGTGGAACCCAACCCAATCTTTCTTTGTTTGATCTCATCCCAGTCAGAAGGGGAAGAAAAACTATATACAGCAGTATTTAGACAAGTCTAGTAACAAAAACATACCAAGCGTCATGTCCATCTTTTTCTCAGTTAGAGCAATAGTATCAACCGTCGGGGGTTTAGTAGCCATCTAAACTAAACAATAAAAATAATTAGCAAATCATTATTAGTTGCAAATCAAGAAAGTTTAAAGAAAACAACTGATGAAATAGACAAATAACACGAGAAACCAAAAGAAGCCTCTTGCCATTGTGCATAGTTAATAAACTGAGCACAATTTGGAATTGTGGCTATAACTAGAAGCATTTATTACAATGAAGCTGGACAAGAGAAGGAAGTCGGGATGAACTCTTATTAGGTCTGTACCAAATCCGTAAACTATCCGAGCTGATTGAAGAGAAAAAGGCATGATCTAGGTTTAATGGAAATGTGCTCTCAAGTTCAGTAGACAACCCAAATCCTCAATTAAGTGGCATCCCTAAAACAGAAATTGGAACAACTTACTAACTGCTAAGCGACTTACAATAAAGTAATTAGTGGTATAAACTAGCAACTGAACTCAAATTGCACGAAATAGTGAGCAAGCGAGAAGTTTTTAGAACGGAAAGATAACAAATCATGCGAATTACCAATTCCGGAGATGAAGAATTAGATCTTCTCCAAAATAGACGAATTTATCCTTCAGTACAGCGGTAATACTCGGACGAGGTCGCTTTCAAAATCTTGCGAAGTTTCGCAAAGCAGAGAGGGAGAGAGTGCTAGGGTTTTCTTTCTTTTCGAAGTATAGAAAAAGAAACAAAAAGAAACACGAGTCGTTGCGCGTCAGACAGCCTCATCCGAGGGAGATGTTCCACTGCACCTGGTCTATTACACCAATTTGACCAGAAAGTGGGTCCCACAGACTTGTGATAGTGTAAATTATTATGCAGCTGTCGTTAATAATACAAAAACTCAAATATCTTTATCAATATCTATATTGTATAGATATATTATATTATAAAATGTCTATATTGTATAGATATATTATATTATAAATAATATATATATTGGATGTGTTTATTATTTCAGTGTCTGATAATGTATAATGCCTAAAATATTTTTGTCCATTAAATAGTTGAGATTAGAGAATTGAAAAAACTCAAAAGAGTAGACCCGTTCCGTGAAAATTCGTGCTTATCACCCGTCTCGGACCGCACTGGGGTAGACCCGGACCCATTAAAAGTTCGGTCCTAGCAAAGGCCGGTTCACAAATTTTGAAATCGAAACCGTCATACCCGTCCCGATCTCACCCGTGGCCCGTTCTCACCCACCCCGCTATTACCCATGACTCGCGCTCATCCACCCCGCTGTCACCCGTGACCCGTTCTCACCCACCCCGTTGTTACCCATGACTCGCGCTCACCCACCCCGCTGTCACCCGTGACCTGCGCTCACCCACCCCGCTCTCAATTTTTTTAATATTGTTCATTTTTTAACAATTAAATATGTAAAATTAAATTAGTTTAAATTAATTATTTTAAAAATTATGATATATTTTTTCGGCTTTGATTATTTTTTATAATTTTCTGATTTTTTTAGAATTATCTGAAAGTTTTTAAATTTTATTCTATTTTTAAATAATTAAAATTAATAAAAATGATTTAGTTAAAAATTTTATATAAAACATTATAATTAAAAAATTTTAACTTTTATTATTTATTTTTTTGAAAATTTTCTGTTTTTTTTGGAACTTTTTGGATTTTTTGTTTTTTTTTTGAGTTTTTGGCGGTTTATTTTTTTGCAAAATTGAAAAAAAAATCAACATGCCCCACTCGCCATGACCCACCCAAACCAACCCTTGGCCAACCCGTCCTGACCCGTGAGGGTCATATCTGCCGAGTCCAACAGAGATCGGGTTGGGATTTTCTAGTTTTTGATCGCTCAAACTCGTTTCGCCCCATCCGTCCTCACCCATCATCCGTGGCCCAAAAGGAAGAAATTTGCAAGATAATTTGCTAATTGGAAGAAATAAACAGCAAAGGATTTATCATTGCAGTGTGTGGGCTTAGTGTTGCATGAGCCCAAGCAATGGCTGTGCTTTTTAGTATTATTATGCGTGTGTTTTGATGGGTCTTCATAACTATCTTGTAATAAAACATGTTTTAAATCAAATCTATAATGAGGAAGTCATATGGTTGTAAGATGAGAATTAAGCTATAATGAGGAAGTCTATTACCAGAACAAGTTGAATTTTAGAAACTGTACAACTTCTAAAAAAATCATCAATTTCATTTAAACCAAAGTCAAAAGAGAGCATTCTGTACACAAAATAAATATAATTCAGACAACAAAATTATATTTTTTTCATATTTTTCTGACAGAAGATAATTATCAAGTTATATAAATCAATGTTTCAATGGGAAAGAAACTTTGATTTCACACTAGAGTAAAATAAACTGAACTTGAGTGTGGTCTTTGAATTACAGTTTGATACGTACAAAATTGAAAGAGATAGAATTGATATGTCACTACAATAGAACTGAGCTTTTACTAACATCAATTTACTAATAATTTTTAGTGAAAATCATTAGTAACAATTGGGCGATGACAATTTAAAAAATAAGTTCAACTATTTTATAACGGTTTGGAAGAAAAAAATGTTACAAAAAATGTTAGAAAGTGTAAAAAAAATATTGATAATCTTTACTATAATTTTATATTAATAACTATTAGCAAAACCTAGCGCAAAAAGCTTTTCTAACGGTTTTTAATTAAAACACATTAGCAAAGATTTTTGCGTTAGGTTTTGCTAACGGTTATTAATGAAAAACCGTTAGAAAAACTTTTTGTGCTGGATTTTTCTAATGGTTATTAACAGAAAACCATTAGTAAAGGTTCATGCGCAAATAATATATCTATGTACATCTTTGTGGCCGTCATCAGCTCATTTGATTAGGTTTCTCTCTTCTTCAACCAGCTTCTGATCTGAGATATATTTTTTATCTCTAAATTAGGTTTTAATTAGTATATTTATTAAATTATTCAATTTCTAATTAGATTTTTAATTGATCAGCAACCAACAACTATTATTTTCCTTCAACCAGCTAGTTGCGCCCTTCTCTAAGGAATATTTTTATCTCTAAATTAGTTTTAATTAATTAGTTGTTAGATGTACATGATAAATTGGTTAATAGTGGCTAGTATTGTTTACATAATTAATTAATTAATTATACATATATAAATATATATAATTAATTAATAGTATTATCATATAGGACTAATTTATCAAAATTTGAAAATAATTTAGGTCAGTATCCGTTCGAGATTAATTCAATAAGGATTAATCTCGAATAGTTCCTGATGAGACTGCTATTTGAATACTTTGTCTCATTTAGAATTAGTGAAGACACATTATTTATAATTTAGTATTTAAGAATAATTCAGTACTAGTATTTCTCCTTTTGCTCTTAGGAATACGTATGTACATGCAAATGTGTGTTGGCGTATTCGAGGAGCAAAAGAAATTTTTTTATATTTGATCAATATTATATTTATTATTATTAAATATATTTATTATTAGTAAATTTGGAATAATAATAATATATTCAATACTTGAACATCATTATCTTATATTATTTTCATAAATTTTTTATTTTGCACATTTTATGAGTATTTTAAAAGTTACATTAATATATAAATTTATATACATAAGTAGTTATAAAACAACATCTAAAATACCAGTATCGGTATTTGAGTCAAGTCTAGAAAAAAAAAATTAAATCTTAAGGTTGGATCTAAATTCCATACTGAATAATTTTTAAATTACTCACGTTTCCACGATGGTTGTGGGATCCATGTATTCAGGTGCGGGTTTTTTTCTTAGAGAGAGTGTTAGGAGCAGTGTTGCGTGATGACAGAGGTGCTTCGTTGCATCAGCATTGTGAGTTGGGTAGTTTTGATTAGGACTTCTCGGGTTATCGGGTTTTAGTTCTTTTTTTAGTTTTTATTTGAGAGATTTTGCTGTCCATTATGATGGATTCAACCATGTCGATGTAGATGTTGTATTTATATTATTATTCTAGACTGTATATTATTATTTATTTATTTATTTATTTATTATTATGTTTTATATTTTATTCATTTAGCATTCCGTACGCTCATCTTATCGTGCATACGTGGCGAGATTAATCACCCTTAATCTGATTAATTATTTTGGGGTATGACGAAGAGGGAGGCATGGGTGAAAGAGAGCGAGAGTGAGTGATGGGATGGTGTGAAATAAATGAAGAGAGAGGGGATCTGATGAGGGAGAAGAGACAAAATTAGGAATAGAGAGAAAGCCGTTTGAGATTATATGTGGCAGAGGAGTTGTGGTTGTTGGTGTGGCGAATTATAATTTAGGAATTTTAAATATGTTGTAAATTTATGTTATTTAAATTTTAAAATGTGATCATTGTTTTATTTTATTGAATCCGGCAAATCCATATCATTTAAATTAGATATCAATTGAATATTTTTCCTGAGTCGGTATAAATATAAAGTTTATTTTGTCACACGTATATATATACATATACACTTTAATTATCATTGTATTATTTTTTCATTTTGATTTTGTCAATGATCATTTTGATTAAGATTTTTATTTTTATTTTTTTTATTTCGTTTGATTATCGATTTGGATTTTATTCATTAATCATATCATTTCTTTTAATTTTTTATCAATTTATTTATTTAATTTTTTATAATTATTAGTATTAGGTTATTTGTTTAATTAAAAATTAAGTCGCATTTAATTACTCATTTTAGTTATCATTACTGAATTAAATTTTGCGGCCTAACAAGTCTGGTGTCTCCAATGGTTATGAAAACCCACGAGATTGATAGATGTATCATTGTGCAACTATTCGACTAGATCCGACAAAATCAATAAGGGCGGGAAGAGAAAAATAATAATTCTAATAGTAATGGATGAAACAGAGGGTCAGATTAGCAGACTCTCAAGCCGTCGAAGATGACGATTAAGAAGGAGATAATTTGTTTAATTTTAATATTTGTATGAACTTTTCATGTTTAAGTTTTAATATTTGTATGAACTTTTCATATTTAATTTTAATGATAATTAATTCTCTTTGTATAAGTACTTATAAATATAATTAATATATCTCAAATATATATTTCTAATTAGCATATAACTTATAATTAATATTAATTAAAAAAAAATCATGGTCTGAGATAAAAATTTAGATCAGGGTAGCTGGTCCGAATTAAAAAATCGGACCATGGTGCTAGACAAAAAAAGAAAAAGAAAAAAATGCATGGTCTAAACTTATTTTCCGGACCACTATATATGGTCCGAAAAAATTAGCCAAACCGTGCTACTAAATGATAAAAAAAAAACCTTCAATAATGAGAATATATGTGAAATATTTTTTTTTTTCAAAAAAATGCATTAAAGTGCATATGCTCAGGGTACCCAAATCATTAATTACTACATTTCTAAAAAATGTCAAAGGCCCAAAGCTATCTCCTTCCAGAATCCCCAACTACCGTTTTTGCTCTTGTGAGTATTCAATTCCAACTTGGCACAATTGTATATGAACTTATGACTATCATTAAATTTTTTGCATATCGTTGGTTTGATTTGATACAAACAAATATACAGAAAAATAAAACGTTCATTTTTTTTTTTTTTTTGCTAACAGGCTCCAATGTTTTGCATTCCATTTATACCAATTTCCACGTCCTTTTCACTCAAGCACCGTTTACTTTTAAAATTTCAAAATTCTTCTTTTCTTGAATCCACCACTGCACCGTGTATAATCTCCCTCTCTCTCTCTCTCTCTCTGTGTCTATCATGGTTATCCATTTTCAACCTTTCTCAGAAAATGAAGACAAAAATAAATGCACCAGAGAACGAAAGTGCTCTATTTTGATTTTAGATGTAGAGAAGAAAACCCTAAATAAAGAGGATTAGAGGCCTAAAGCGGTGTTATAATATTAATTATATATATATAGCGTCAACATTCTATCTAAACAGTTGTCTTATAAAGCATGCCAAAATGAAGAAATATATAATAATTTATGTAACTTGTCTAAATAGCGTAAGTATATACAATAAATAGCTTCATACAAATGGATTGTAAAAAAATTATTTTCCACTCTAACTATGAATAACCATTAAAATTAGTACAAATTAGAGGCATGACAACTATAAATAGATTTGTGAATAACTAACCCATCTACTATAAATAGAAAAGACATTGATGTAAATAAATGACAAAATCATATATTGAACATTGAACTGAATGTGAAACTTATCACAAAAATATTTGATTGATTGTGTATAGTCAACCTTGCGGATAAACTCTTAGGGTCCGTTTAATAAATTAAGGAATAGATTTGGAAGAGTTGTAGAAAAATATCATTTTAGAAGAGTGATATTCTTGATTATTTGGAAGAGTGAAAATATCATTTAATAGTTACTAATAAGAATAGTTAAAATATCGATAATTATGACACTAACAATGATGATAATGATAATAATAATAATAAAATAATAATAACAAAATAATATGATAAAATAATAATAATAATAATATAATAATAATAAAATCATAATCATAATAATATAATATAATAATAATAATAAAATTATAATCATAATCATAATATAATCATAACAATCAAATATAATAATAATAATATAATCATAATCATAATAATCATAATAATACTATAATCATAATAAAAAATATAATATTATAATATTAATAATAGTGATGATAATATAATAATAATAATAAATAATAACTATAATCATAACATGATAATATAATAATAAAAAATCATAATCATTGTATAATAATATAGTATAACATAATCAAATAATAATCATTATTCTATAATAGCTAAATCAATATACCATTTATAATTTATAATACCGATTTAACACTCTTCCACACTCTTCTCTTTAGTCTAAAATTTATTTGATAATTTTTTTTTATCAGAATAGCAATGTTATTTTTACTTTTTGCTTTCGTAGAGTGTCAAACTAACCCTTAGATATTATTGATAATTATAAATGGATTAATAGAATTCTATAATAAATTATTCAATTACTATAGTTAAGATTATCAGCAAATATAAATAGCTCCAATCAAGTTTTAATCTTCATTTATATATATGTTTGTTACAGCTGATGTAAATAACTTGTCCTATTAATGTAAATAACATTGAAGTTTTGATTAACACAGTTATTTTCAACTCTCGTAAACAAATATCGTACAAACAAAATGTGAATCATAGGACCATGCACAAATAAATTTTTGGTTCAATATAAACAATTGTACATTTTGTATAAACAATTAAAGGACCAAGGCGTCTTTGCGCCAGCCAAAATTTAGATGACAATTGAGAAGTCAAAGTTGCTTGTTCCTTCGACCACCAGCGGTTAAATATTTGGGATTTTGTACGGGGACAATTCGTTGGGACTATTATTATTATTATGAACAACGTATGTACAAAATTCTTTAATGATATTAGAGTTATAATTTGAGTTTCGCGTTCTTAAATTATTAATAAAAATTTTAAATATATTTAATAAAATTTTACATCAAAAAATTTAGACATAATGTTTTTAAATGCTAAATAATAAAAAAAAATATGATTAAATATATAATAATTTATAAATGATTATATAAAAAATTATATCATTTAATAATTAAGTTCACCTTAAGTATATTACACATATTATTTTAAAAGAGGAGAGAGAAAATATTTTATATAAACTTTTGGATTCAAGAAGATGAAAAAATTTAAACAAAATCAATTATGGAGAAAAATGATGATGCGGCATTAGGGGTGTCAATGGGTCGGGTCGGGTTCGGATCAGGTCATATTATTTTATTATTTTTCTTGACCCGATCTGATTAAATTCGGGTCAAAAAATCTTGACCCATACCCGACTCGACGGGTCACGGGTTGACCCGACCTGACCCGTATAAAATAATTAATTATTTTTATATAATTTTAAGTAATAAAATATTAATTAATTTATAATTAATCTTAATTAGTGTATATTTAAGGTTTAATTATTACTAAATCTCAAAAATACTTCAAAAAATATAATTAATCGGGTCGGGTCGAGTTGACTTGAACTCAACTCGACCCATTTATTTTCGGGTCATGTCGGATCGATCGGATTCGGGTCGGTTCAGGTTAACCCATCGAATCAGGTCAATAATTGACACACCTATGTGGCATACTTGAAGAGCTCGAAAACTTAATACTCTTTATATAAGAATTATGAACTTTTTAATGACCAAAATCGATGAATGGGATCTATTAGCGCATCTCTCATTTTCTCCATCTTATTTGTTATTTTATACCACATTAATAAAAGGACGTCTAAAAAAAATTATTCATTAAATATATTAACCACTATTCTTTTCATGTAAAAAAGAGAAACTATCCACTAAACATTTTAAATTTGAAAAGAAATTAGTATATCTCCTCGTTATTTAAAAATTTAAGAGTCTTTGTAGTTAATTTAGATATATATCTAAATAAAAATATATAATTTAGTTATAATAAACTTAATGTTACATATAATTATTTTTAAAAATAAAAGAGTTCAATACAACAACATTTTTTTCTTCTTCTTCTTCTTATAATAATAATAATAATAATAATAATAAGGGTTCGACTAATAGTACATCTTCCAAGAGAATCCCCTAAATTTTATCTTCCAAAAAAATATACTCTATAACTAACTTTTTTTTTGACAAAAAAAGTACATCTATCTATATAAATGAAGCTCAAGTTTTAGATATGAGACTCAAGTTTTTAGGTTTATGACTTAGGTACTTAGATGTAAGTCTGAAATATTTATATAAATTATCACTACAAAATAGCAACACAGAGAAAAAAATCTCAAAAAATAAAGTGACACAGGGAAATGATAAACATCACATGGGCTGTACGAGGAAAGAAGCGTGATAGATGAGAAAAAAAACCTCAAAAAAAATAATATAAGTATTTAGATAAGTGAATCAAGTATTTAGATAAAAAAATAATAAATAACACATGAGTTGTACAAAAAAAAGACTTAGTATTTGAATGAAAGGTATTTTGATAAGTGAATTAAATATTTAGATAAGTGAATAAGATATTAGATCGAAAAATAAAAACATCACATAAACGAAAATGCATGTGTGATTTTTTTGGGGACGAAGAAGTGAGGATAAAAAGATTTTCTCCCATAATAATAGTATAGAAAGATAGTGAATTATATTTAGAATTTGAATGGAAGGTTATGGCGGCATTGGTGTTGCTGTTGACGAGACGAGACGAGACGAGACGAGAGATGAGAGATGTCAATGGTGTGAACTACAAACAAGTGAATTTGAATTTTAGCGCACGTCAATGGGAAGTTTGCGTTACACTTTGTTCTTATCTGAATTTTTGTTATTTTTTTAGGAAATGCTATTCCCATCGTCATATTTCATCTGATATAATAAATTGAGCTGTTCAATCTAAAGTTGTTACAAGTAGAAATGCAGAATAGAAATCCCATCAATAAAGGATGATGCAAGAGGCCGTTTGGTTCATGTGCTATAAATTGATGGATTACCAGATATGTAAGGATTCCTGAGAGTTCATTGCCTGAAATGAAATTACCTGTAAATTTCAGGATGGCTGTAATGGATTTCCTTTCCTTAGCCACTTAGGGACCATCAGAGTAGGATGAGCTCGCGGTCAAAGACATTTCCAAATATTGAAATGACCACATGATACATTGCACTGAATATAAGCATATATTAATCTAACCTCCACTACTCGAACATAGTACAAAATATAGAGGCCCGCTTCGGCCATTACGAGTTTTCTCTATTTACGCCAACAATTTAGAGAGATAGAGAGCTGCTTACAAAATGCCCTGGGGCCTGGGCAGTGTACCATCAAGACAGTTTGAGCCCCAGAAAGTGAGTCAACCAACATTTGTTCAACCATACAGGGGTCTAAGATATGGTTTTAACAAGGTAAATGGCATAATAATAAAAATCAAGATGATGACGATGATGATGATAATTTACATGAAGATTGGATGATCTTATGAGAGACCCAAATAAAACAGAGCAAACTCAGGCTACCACTTGACGGCTTCTGCCCATTTGAACTTCAAAAGATGAGCAATTTTGTATGAGATGTATATTCTTCTAAAATATCATTTCAAGGTGGCATCAATTTGCATGAAATTTACACTAGATTGCCGCCTCACATGCTCTGGTATCAGCCTGTTCACCAGCTCTGGTGAAGCACCCACAATCTGCATCAAATCAATCAAATTGTTCATGCTTTAGTTGCAAACTTTAATATTTCATTTACTTCAAAATTCCACTATAGATGTTACCTCTTGTTTGAAATTGAAGAGAGGAGGAAGGGAGCGGCCGTTGGGTAACTTTGCCTTTGGCTCTCTCAGCTCATCAAAAAAAGGGTGTGCACATGCTTCCAACTGAAATGATTAAAAAATATAAATAATAGATCACTCAACTAATTAACCTTCATCCCAATAACAAATTAGGAATTTAATACAACAAACCTTATACTTCCTATTTACACAAGTTCAAAGAGCTATCAACCTATTTCACAGATTTTGCAGGATACAAAACATAGTGATGTGTCGTTTACACATGAGAGAAAAATATAGATATGGTATAGAACAAGAAACATACGGCAGAATAGCGGAAGTTTGGTGAGTATTGGAGAAGGCGAGAGGTGAGGTCTATGGCTTCAGGTGGCATTCTTTTGTGAAAAATCTACCATTATCCATAAAAAGAAGCAGACATTATTTTAATGATAATAATTTGACTTAGACGATAATAAAATTAAGAGCAATTGAAAACAAACCTTATGCCAAGGATGAGCCTTAATCTGGGGAAACTTGAACTCTGTATAGTTTGGGTTCATGCATTTTATTTCTTCACGGGTTGGTGTGCCTAGCACCTAGAGAAACACACTTTTCTTTTTCAAATTCATACATAATTTTGACATTATCATAGAAGTGCATATGTAATTAAATGTAAGAACTTGAAAAAAGAGAAAAAAAAAAGAGAAAAGACCATACCCTAATTATCTGCACAAGCTGGTCCACTGCACTGTCTCCAGGAAATAATGGCTACGATACAAATAAAAAAAAAAACTTCACTTTCCTATGGAACATCACCAGAAACTTTCCATGAAAAGAAGAAAAATAGATGTAAAATTGTAAATTACATTTCCAAGGAGTAACTCAGCGAGTACACAGCCAGCTGACCACACATCAATAGCAGTAGTGTACTCTTCAGCACCAAAAATTAGTTCGGGTGCACGGTAATAACGAGAACATATGTATGATATGTTTGGTTGTCCTTTTACCTAATTAATTACATTAAATACAGAAAACATACAAATTAATTATAAACTTAAGAACCAGGCTGATTTTAGTTAAAACAATTTGTTGCTTTTGAAATTAAAATGGGACGCCTCAATTTTACCCCTTCTGACCTTAATAACAAAAGAAAAAAATATATAAACAATGATATCATGATACCAATAATAGATACTTTTTATTTACCAGAACTTTTGCACTTCCAAAATCACAGATCTTGACTTGGTGAGTGAGAGGATCCACCTGTGAGTACACAAACATATTGGTAAATTAGTACACAAGCCTCAAGGTCTCAACCAACCCGATTGAAAACAAATTGCCTCCACTAACTCTCTGATTCAATAAACACAAGAGATGGATTGCAACATGAAATAAATGTCACAATTTTGCATACCAATATATTTTGAGGCTTCACGTCTCTGTGACAAACTCCAACAACATTGTGCATAAAAGCTAAGCCTCTAAATATCTGTTTCAGACATGAAATTTAATCAAGAATCATAATCATATTTGTATATAGAATACAAACATGAAAAAACTGTGAGAACAAACCTGATAAGAATAAAGTTTGACATAAATAAGAGGTATCCTCTGGTTGCTGCTGGTGTAATGCTTGAGAACTCCAGAAAGGGACTCTGGCACAAAGTCCATTACCAAATTGAGATAAATCTCATCCCTCGTTGTAGTAGAGTAGAAGCAGTGCTTAAGAGAAATAACATTGGTGTGATCCATCAGGCGCATTAATTGGAGTTCCCGGTTTTTGTATCTCCTATCTTGTAGAACCTTCTTTATTGCAACCGTTTCACCAGTTTCCAAACATTTCGCCTGAAATTAAGGAAAAGTTAACAACAAGTTAGCTCTGCTTTTATTTCATTAAAATTTAGTGAAAAAATAATTGAAGAGAGGAGAAAGAACAAAATCAAAACCTGAAAAACAACTCCAAAAGACCCGCTCCCAACAACACGCTCTGCCATGTAGCTGATGGTCTACATATAGTAGATAAAAGGGATAAAAAAAATATTATTAACTGATTGAGAGCAAAACACAAACTCGAAATGGTCTGAGTTTCTCTTTCAATTTTTAGAAATATGAGACCTTCTTTGGTTCACCATTCTTGCCTCCAATTGTAGTGGAAATAATATGTCCACTTAGATTATCATTTCCCATTACTACAGATTCCTGCTGCGGGAAAAATTTTAAAACAGAAAAATAGATAATTAGTCACGGATGGTAGAAATTTAATTCATGTGAAAGGAGTAGATAAGCTTCACAAAACAAAGTATTTCCGTGGTTACTTTATAATTCAGTTCAGTCAAATAACAAGCTGAATTTGTCCTAACAGGAGGAAAAATGCAACAAATTGAGAAAGAGAAACCAAAATATCCAGTAGGGAAAGAAGCACACTTAAATTATTTCATTACTTGTTTGATTTAATAGGGATCACGTATTCAGTTTTGCAAAATTAACCTAAAGTAGAAAGTTATAACATGGATCAAACAAACTATAGTTGAAAATTTTGAAATTAAATTCAAAACAATTAGCTTTTGAAGTTGAAAGAAAAGCTTTATTAATTAAGCAATCAAACCAGGCTGCGAGACAGGAAAGCCGCAATAGCTGAGCAGATAAAACAAGTTTCAAAATTAACCTATACTCTTATAAAATCAGCCTAAATTAAAGCAAATAGGAGCTGAAAGATCCCTTT
Source organism: Schoenoplectus tabernaemontani (assembly GCA_037127355.1). NCBI lineage: Eukaryota > Viridiplantae > Streptophyta > Magnoliopsida > Poales > Cyperaceae > Schoenoplectus > Schoenoplectus tabernaemontani. The sequence goes on from CM073756.1 coordinate 28,489,330, forward strand.
GCCCCAAATTAATCCTCAATCAAAACAACAAGCAGCTCAATTCTTCAAATCTCCCGTTGGAAAAGGGAAGGGAGATAGAGAAGGGGGGTGAGTTGAGGGTGGCGAGAGAGAAAGAGAGAGGCACCGAGGCTGCTAAAGCGGTGGCCTCTGAAATGCGGGGCTCGGCTTCCATGGCCTTGCTAGGCTTCTCAGAAAGAGATCTGGAAAACCTGGAGCCCCAAATTTCAGCTCATAAAAAGCACCAGAATTTGAGATCTACAAACCCTAATTTCTAGAGCTCCCAAAATAGATTAGCAGGGAGAGGGGGGGGGGGGGGGGGGCTTACAGTGTCGTCAGCCATGTCGGCGCCAGGGTGGAGAGAGAGAGAGAGAGTAATTGGAATGGAATGGATGCTATGATTTGCATGTGTCGTGTAATAACATTATTGTTATATGTTATATTGTAACTGGAGTCTGGACCTGGTCGTAGTGAACAGAAATTATGGAATAGTGATTGGGTTTGGGGTTGCACTTTGGACTGGAATGGGAATATCAAATAGTTATTCCATTTGTTTATTATTATTATTATTATTATTATTATTATTCGCATGTTTTATTCCCGTTTCTGGCACCCAACCCAAGTCACCCTCCAAATTCCAATCAACGGTTGGGTTGGTTGGTTAGTTACTCCCCTTCGCCCTTCTGTCAACAAAAAAATTAATTCCCAATGTCTGAAAGGAGATGGATGCTGCAAAAAATAACATTAAATAACAATCTTTTTTTCAGAGCACGGTATGTTTATACAAAATTTCAATCTTTATCGACACAAATCGAACTTGTATAATTCAAGGGCGCATATATTTTTCATTCAAAATGTTTTTAATAATTAAACATTTTACAAAATAAATTTCACCAAGTTTAATAAGGTAACATTTTACTACTCAATTGGACATTTATAAAATTATAATATTTTTTTTTTCAAAATGATTGAAAAATATGAATTTATAAATTTAATTTTTATTTGTAATTTCTAAAATAAAATTAAGACACAAAATACAATAAAAGTATGTAAATAACTCATTTTTATTTGAATAAATAATATTTTAATATATTAAATTATGAATGCTAAATCACATACAAAATTTTATTAATCATTTGACGATGCCCCATCCGTCCTTCAAACACATTTTATTATTTACAATATTGGTCCGCTCTTCTTATTATACCTCCGTATTTGAAAACTACACAGCAGGTTGTAGTTGCATTCACACAACAAATATTTACATGAAATGATCAAAGAATCAATGGTCAATAAGTACAAGAACAATTAAATGACTTCGTCAAATAAATATATAGTTCATGACAATATGAAAAATAAAATGTGCATTTATAATTAAATTATAACATGACTATGCGTGTTTACTGTTTAGTCTTGACTCTTGACTGCTGACTAAAATCGAGAGTCCGTTCAGACGATAAACTTTGCTGGATGCATGTATGCAATTGATTATTGTTTCTTCTTATCTTATGGTCCGTTTGGCAAATTAAGGAATAGGTTTGGAAGAGTGATAATTTTGAAAAAACGATAGAATAGTGTATTTTTTGAAGAGTGGTAGAAGAGTGGTATTCTTGACTATTCGGAAGAGTGAAAATATCATTTGATAGTTGTTAATCAGAATAGTTAAAATATGGATAATTATGATACTAACAATAATGATGATGATGATGATGATAGTAAAATAATAATAATAATAATAATAATAATAATAATAAAATAATGATCATAATCCATAATCATAATAAATAATAATATTCATAATTATAATCATAATAATATAATAGAAATATAAACATAATTATAATATAATGATAATAAGAAAAAATTATAATCATAATAATAATAAATAATTATAATCATAGTAATATAATTATAATATAATTATAATCATAATCATAATATAATAATAATAATCTTAATAATATAATTATAATATAATCATAGCTATAATCATAATATAATATAATAATATTAAAATAATAATAATAATAATAAGTAATAATAATCATAGTCATAATCATAATAATATAATAATAATAAAATTATAATCATAATCATAATAATATAATATAATATAATAATAATAAATAATCATAAACATAATATAATAATAATAATAAATAATTATAATCATAATAATATAATTATAATATAATCATAGCTATAATCATAATAATAACAACCAATAATAATCATAGTCATAATCGTAATAATATAATAGTAATATAATCATAATATAATATAATAATATAATAATAATAAAATTATAATCATAATCATAATAATAAATAATCATAATATAATATAATAATAAATAATAATAAAATTAATTATATAATAATAATACTAACAAAGTGATGTTAATATAATAATAATTATTATTATTATAATAATAATAATAAATAAATAATCATCATAATATTAATATAATAATAAATCATAATCATAATTATAATCATAATATAATAATATAATACAACATAATTAAATAGTAATCGCTATTCCGACGAGAGCTAATTCGGTATACCACATATAACTTGGTATACCGATTAGCACTCTTCCGCACTCTTCTACTTAGTCTAAAATTCGTTTGACAAATTAATTCGTCGGAATAGCTATTCTATTCTAACTTTTTGCTATTCCATCAAGTACCAAACAAACCCTTATTATTTATTATTTATAAGTTTATGAAATCTGGGGAATTGAATTGAAATTCTGAAGTCAATTAATTGTTCTTTCATTTTTAATTTTCTAAGCCACAAAAAAAATATGATATTGCATGCTTGAATATATGAACCCTTGAAAATGTTACTCTTTGTGTATTAAGAATTTTAAGAAAATGAGTTCAACAATAAATATGTCATTCTTGACTTCTACTTCATCTACTATCTGATATAATATGTCAAGAGCACTTGTCTTTCATTTTTTTCTTTGACTGTCTTAATCTGCGCTTTTATAATCTTTTGTACTTTTACATTAACTTCAATGTAGTCCTCTTTAACTATCTTCCACACATCTTGTGCATCTTTAGAGTTTTTTTTATCTTAATGCTTCAATTCTCATATAGTTTGCTTCTTTTTTTTTTTCAGTTTTGGCAATACCAACTAATCAAGTGAACTGCCTCAAAACCATCAATGAGCTCTTATACCAATTTGTAGTTTTTAATTCAATCACTAGGTGCTCACTCAGCTTTTTATAACACAACTCGAATAACTAGATATGAGAATAAGAAGATATTTCAAAGAACTCAAACTATTTCTATTGCTCATAAACTAGAATTACAAAAACACAACTTTTTTGTCTTTTTCTTTTCTGATGTGATTTCTATTTGATATTTTATCTTTGCATGCTACACCTATTTATACTACTCAGTGCAAATGCAACTTACACAAAATTTATACAAAATTCTAAACATTGTCTATACTATTACATGTTTTGATCATTTTAGACATAAGATATCATTTATTCCTTGTGCTAGTTGTATGCCTTAAATATTTTAAACAAATAATAATACTCTTTTTCTCTCTCATTATATATTTTCAGATTTTGTCAATATCTTGTAAATACTATTTGCAATTGCTTCTTTTTCCAAATCATTCCTTGCGACTTGGAGATTACTATTTTCAATAGGATCCAACTAATTCAAAACACAATAGTACATTTACAATGAAAATGTATATTATCCTCAGTTAAATTCGTTCGATATATATATATATATATATAATGAGATGAAACATATACATATACTTGGATCTCTTAATCGAGAGTTTTCCTTTCTGAAATCGGTACTTAATTTAACAGAATAAATCTGTTTGGAACCCAATAAATAAAGGGAAGGGATCCTTTTATAATGGGTTATCTTGATAATATTGGCAATGAATCTTCAAATAAATATTAAAAAAATTAAAAATAGAAAAAAATTATAATTATGTTCTTTTACTTATAGATTGATAGTAATTCAAATTTTATATAATTTTCATTATCGTTTGCTAATCCATCAAAGTCCCTCAAAATATTATATAATTTGCAACAGTTATAATTTAATGGTGTTTGATGGACTATCAAATGATAATAAAATTGCATAAAATTTGAATCACTATCAATCTATAAGTAGAAGAATATATCAACAAGTTTTTTTCTATTTTTTTTCTATTTATTTAAAAATATATTGTCAAAATTGTCAAGTGATCTCTTCTCATAAATAAATTGTATTGTTTAAGAGGAATATCGACTTCTTTGCCTATATTGGAATTTAATTTTTCAAACAAACGATAATTGATGAGGAAATTGGGCTATTTCTTTAATTGTCCAACTTGTTAGCAAGTTATTGATTGAGTGAGTAAATTCTTGTAATTATTATTTATTTAATTTGTGAATATCATACTATATCATCATTACTCGACTGATAATTGAATAATAATTTAACAAGGTAGCAAGTGGTATTATATGAATTCACACGTTGTTGTTGGCATATCTAATATTTTTTAAGCTCCAAATGCGGATCCATTATATTAGATGAATTATTTTTTAGAATCCATATGTGGATTCAATAAACCAATGAATATATTTTAAGGATCCATATGCGAATCCATTTTAAGGACGAGAAAGCTGCACGAAATTTTGAAAATCAAGCACAATTTGGAACAATACAAGGTTTTTTTTTTCTTTCTAAAATAAGTTTTGCCTTTGCCACTGCTATAGTGCTATTATCTTTTACCCAACTAGAGATGGCGGGTCGGGTTCGGGTTCGGATGGGTCGGGTTAGGTAAGTTTGATAAAAAAAAATTGTCGGGTCACGGGTCGGGTTTCAGGTCGAACACTATCGGATTTTTTCGGGTCTTGGGTCATTTCGGGTCGGGTCGGATCGGGTGTCAGATTCTTATGAGCTTAGATCATTTCGGGGTCCGGGTCATTTGGGTCCGGGTCGGGTCAGGTTTCAAGTCATCTGATATCGGGTAGTCTCGGGTTTCAGATTGTTTCGGGTCGGATTTTTTTTATCATGTTTTGTTTCGGATTAGGTTCAGATTAGTTTGATTTAAAAAAAAAAATCATATTGAATCGGATTCAGATGTCGGTTCAGATTTTGCCCGTCTAACCCAACAAACACGAGGCTTTCCGAGTTTTCCTTTTCTCTTTCTCGTCTCTCTCGATCTAGTATCTAACGAAACCCTAACCCTAACTCAATCGACCGATCTAACATGGCGAGCAGCAATCTTCCTCGCAGGATTATCAAGGTAAGAGCGACCACTTTAGAGTTTGATCTAACTTCATCGGATCCAATTTTGTTCAGAATCGTCGTCTCGTTTCTCAATTCACTTTTAAAAAATCCATCTTTCTTTTGTTCTCTGATTTGAAACAGGAAACGCAAAGACTTCTCAGTTAACCAGGTTACTTCCTTATTCTTAAACTCCTCTTTTTCCGCGCAAATTAGGATTATAAGGATTTCCTATTTTTGGTCTTCTGCAATTTCACCATTTTATCTTTATACTTACGAGATCCTACAAAGGACTCCGCAGTGATGTTAAACCATGCACCCGTTAAAAAATGTGTTCATTTTTTTATAACTCCCTTTGGGTAGGAGAGAATTGCAGAAGGGAACAAGTGTTGTGATCTTATTTGTTTTATTTTTCAGCTCCTGGTATTAGTGCATCACCGTCTGAGGAAAACATGCGCTATTTCAATGTCATGATCCTGGGACCCACACAATCTCCTTATGAAGGCTAGTAATCTATGTGATGTCAGTAAATTTTCTATTGATCTGCTCTGATAATTTGTCTTGTTTCATTAATTAGATGCATTTTATATACCTTAATCGATTTAGGTGGGGTTTTCAAGCTTTAGTTATTCTTGCCTGAAGAATATCTAATGGCTCCTCCAAAAGTATGTTGTTGTTCATTCAATTATTATTTTGGTTCCATAATTTTCTGAACTGTTATTTACAAGATTTTAAATGACCGAAGTATGCTCTATATTATTATTATTATTATCTTTTTTAAGCTGGCTTCATGTCTTTTGAAACAGGTCCGGTTCCTTACCAAAATTTACCATCCAAACATTGACAAGCTGTGTTTTCATTATTGTGTGCTTGTTCAGTTCTTTGAGTTTAGAATGGTCTCTTTTTAACTCGTGCAGTTTGTGTAGCTTGGAAGGATATGCCTTGACATATTGAAGGATAAATGGAGTCCTGCTCTCCAGATTCGTACTGTTCTTTTAAGGTAATCCTTTGCGCTTTCAGAATTTACGTTGTTGTATTATACTTTCTGTTACCGCTTAAAGTAATTGATATTATTTTTTTCAGTATTCAAGCACTTCTTAGTGCTCCAAATCCGGACGACCCACTTTCTGACAATGTCGCTAAGCACTGGAAAGCAAACAAAACCGAAGCTGTTGAGACAGGTGTGTGATGTGGTTTCAGTTGTTCTTTTGTACAACTCATGTTTTGCTTTGCTTGGTGTGGTCTATATTGCACTGATAATGATATTGGGTACATGGCCATACAAAATTTTCAAAATCTAAGATGCGACACATTTTATATGATGTTGATTTTATGTACAACAACAAAGCCTTTAATCCCAAATGATGTTGATTTCATGTCATAAATTTTTTATACAGTCGGTAGTATTATATAATGCACAAGTATAAGAAAGTTTAATTGCAAGATAAAAAAACATTTTTGTAAATCAAAGTCATCAGGTGTCCTCTGACAACTGGTTCGTACTCCAGCAGTATATAATGGAAAAGGGTTCTTGTCAACTATATGTGAGTTGCTACACAGCTGTGTGCTTAGGAAAAATTTGAAAGATTTTACTGCTCTAAAGTGTCCCTTTAGTTCCTTGAGCATACAAAGTTATTTGTAGAGCACAGCAATCTTTATGAAAACTCCGGATTTTCACCAGTAAAGCCTTACATCGATTGCTGGGTGTGAAAAACATATGACATGTTCTTTCAGGATGTAAGGGTGCCGATGTATATCCATGTGTGTCATTGACTGAATCTTGACTGTCAACAAGATTTAATTACTCAGTTTTTGCCAGGTGATGTATCTGGTATGTATGTATGTATGTATGTATGTATGTGAATTGCATGCCTATATGTATCCGATTTGTATCAGATATGTGTGTAGTGGGTTAGGGAGCAAACTTGGGTAGCAACAGTGCCAAAATGCACCAAAATGTACCAAGAATCTAACAAAAAGTATTTCTGTTGTTGATCCTAGGCTCTGGTTTGCTTTGGTTTGGTGCAGCTATACTATGTTGTATGCCTGCAGTTGATTCCTTTTCATTTTGTATGGTCTTGGACCGTTCTGTTTTTCTGAATTGGGATTTACTCTGTACTTACCATTCATCAGTATCTGCTTTTGTGTGCTAATGAAGGGATACTGAAGTTTAGTTTCTGATGTTACTATTTGTCAAGCATGTCCTCTGTTGGAAACAATGTATGTTAAAAAGGTGTTCAGTAGTTCATTTTTTTTTTTTCCTGAATTATCTTAATTTTACAGCCAAGGAATGGACACGCTTATATGCGACTGGAGCTTAGATTCAATGTCTTCTGAATTGGTTAAAATATTTTTCAAGACGGGATATATATACTTCATTCAACCTTGTTGACTAGTTGCTAGAAGGTGTGGGATTGTCAAAGATTTTGTTGGGCAGGGGCTGGTGGTGGTACGGGCCAAAAATGCCTGAAGTGTTTGCTATTCAGTTGCTGTAACTGTGCAAATTGGGAAAATGAAGAACTGAATTGAATATAAAGAATTCAGAAATGTTCTCTGGATGCTCTCAGTGGGCTCCACCAGCTTAGCTGCTGATTCAAGGGGTGGGGTTGTGACGTGTCGGTTGAGTTGAGAGAGCTCTTTTTAATTTTTTTTGGAATCCTTGCTCATGCAAATTCAAACGCTTGAATATTCATGTACTTGAAAATTGGAAACCATAAAGTTGAACACTTCAGTTTATAAAAATCAAATTTAACTTGTAGTTAGTCTAATGATTTAATATGGTAAATGTATAAGCGTATTAATATTAGCATTATATCGGGGCTGGCGCGTCGGATGTTGGCTATGCAAGTAGTGTAAGTTAGCGAGGTAGCCCTGAATGCTCTAAAATTTTTGAGGCTAAATTTGGTTGTAATTCCAAAGCAATCAATAATTTACTAACAAATGTACAACAAATCTCTCTTCCAGTTGAAGAGGCACACTAGCATTTCATAAGCCAATTGATTATAATAAAATAGGAGTAAATATATTAACCTCACTATATATATATATATATATATATATATATATATATATATATGCCATAAAGATAATATTTAACCCCAAAGATCCATCACTCAAAACATAAATTCGGCAGCACATTACAAAGCTGTACAACAAAATAACCCAAGTTTATCAAGGTACCATTCAGACCTACAAAGATAAATATACCCAAAATAAGCATTCAGACCTACGTCCTTTCGGTTAATTACAGCGGCAAAATGTTGCGCGAACCCCCAAAAAAAAAAAAAAATCCTTTCGGTTAATTACACTCTCCTAGTTCTTACCGGACCTTATTGGCGCTTTTGAAGAAGCAACCCTACAAAAAAGAGGAATTTAATACAATGGTTAGTGAAATTTCAAAAAAAGATAAAAATGCATGGAAATTACATGATAATAAATGGGGCAATTTTATGCCTACCGCCCTACCCCTGCAAAAAAAAGGAAGGCCAGGCATACCCCTGCAAAAAAATAATGCTCAAGTAAATAAATAAATGGATGGATAGATGAACAAGGAAATTAAGAGAGGGAGAAGAATGCAGTAGCCAGTAGCCAGTAGCCAGTACCTTAATTAATCATTATTATTGGGAACGATGGAAGCTCCTACTTGTACGTCTGCGTCTGGGAAGGACTCTCCTTAAAATGCTTTCACATTTAGTAATCTCCGGCTCCGAGTCATCCAGCTGTAAATAGGGAATGCGTGAGAGCAAGTGGCAGTAGTCTCCTCCTCTCCTGCAACGCCTCTCTAATGCAGGGCAACCAAAGATAACTAGTCGTTGAAAGGAAGGGAGGCGTTGTTTGAGACCTTCAGGAAGTGACTTTATTCCTGGGCAATTATCAATCCATAGGGTCTGAACGGAAGGGAGACCTTCAGGGAGTGACTTTATTCCTGGGCAATCATTAATGCATAGGATCTGAACGGAAGGGAGACCTTCAGGGAGTGACTCTATTCCTGGGCAATTATTAATCACCAGCCACTCAAGGGAAGGGAGATCTTCAGGGAGTGACTTTATTCCTGGGCAATTATAAATTTCCAGCCACTCAAGGGAAGGGAGACCTTCAGGGAGTGACTTTATTCCTGGGCAATTATCAATTTCCAGCGTCGCAAGGGAAGGGAGGTCTTCAGGGAGTGACTCTATCCCTCGGCAATTCGAAATCGTCAAGTCCTTGAGATGGAGACTGGTCAACCCAGCCAGCACCCCTACGTGTGAAAGCTTAGGACAATTTCTTATCTCCAGTTCCTTCAGAGACGTGGAACAGCCAGGCACTGGAAGAGTCTTTAGTTTGGGACACTCATCAATTTTCAATTTGTTAAGATTTGGAAAAATTACCAATTCAGAATCTCTTTCATGCCAACCCTCCAAGTTTGACATTTCCTGCATTTTCAAAATCTTCAAACTTGGGAACTTTACCAATGGTTCGCTCTCATCTGCATTTTCACGTGAGCCACTGTCAATGTATATTAAACTCTCCAATTTATACAAATGTAGTTCCTCCAGTAAAGGACCATGCACTCGGAAGAGTCTTTAGTTTGGGACACTCATCAATTTTCAATTCGTTAAGATTTGGAAAAATTACCAATTCAGAATCTCTTTCATGCCAACCTCCAAGTTTGACATTTTCTTAATACAAAATCTTCAAACTTGAAAATGTTACCAATGGTTCGCTCTCATCTGCATTTTCACGTGAGCCACTGACAATGTATATTAAACTCTCCAATTTATACAAATATAGTTTCTCCAGTAAAGGACCATGCACTGGAAGAGTCTTTAGTTTGGGACACTTATCAATTTTCAATTTGTTAAGATTTGGAAAAATTACCAATTCAGAATCTCTTTCATGCCAACCCTCCAAGTTTGACATTTCCTGTATTTTCAAAATCTTCAAACTTGAAAATGTTACCAATGGTTCGCTCTCATCTGCATTTTCACGTGAGCCACTGACAATGTATATTAAACTCTCCAATTTATACAAATGTAGTTTCTCCAGTAAAGGAGCATGCACAGGAAGAGTCTTTAGTTTGGGACATTCATCAATTTTCAATTCGTTAAGATTTGGAAAAATTACCAATTCAGAATCTCTTTCATGCCAACCCTCCAAGTTTGACATTTCCTGCATTATCAAAATCTTCAAACTTGGGAACTTTACCAATGGTTCGCTCTCATCTGCATTTTCATGTGAGCCACCGACAATGTATATTAAACTCTCCAATTTATTCAAATATAGTTCCTCTAATGAAGACAACTGCCATAGCGGAGGAAGCTCTGCACAATTGATGCACTCTATCAACCGTACTTTCTTTAGATTTTTTATAGTCAATGGTTCCTTCATCCATGTTGGATAACTAGAACCACAAAACCCCTCAATATTAAGAAACTTTAGCCCGTTGTGAGGCCTTAGGGCTTCTAGTACCGCTTGGTCATTTTCTCTTGTTTCTCTTAATTGGTCCTCCCACTTTAATTCTAGAGAATATAGGCTAGACTTTCCAGCAAGGTTCACAGCTTCAGCATCTCCTCTGTCTCCTACTTTCTCAAGCCCAATTAAACTGAGATGCCCACAAAGATCATTTAAATTTTTTAATTCTTTAATGCCACCACCTCTGTCAGGATCAACTATATACTTTGTAAGAGTCCTCAAACACTTCAGTTGTCCAAAGCCACTTGGCATGCACTTTAAATTATAACAATCATTGAGAATGAGATGCCTTAGATTGCTAAGATATATCATTCCTTCTGGCAGTTCACCAATTGTAGATCTAGAAAGATCTAGTGTTTGAAGATTGTATAACTTGCTAATGGATTCTGGGAGGGTATCAAAATAAATACTCATAGAGAGATCGAGATATCTTAGGTGTCTCATGTATCCCAATTCCTTTGGGTATGAATTGAATGATTGAACTTGCAATGCTCTCAAGGAACTTGATTTCAGTAAATATGAATATTTCTTGGTTTGTGTAAGGTTATATACAAAAAGTGTACGGATATTGGGGAATTGCTTTAGGACAAAGGTTCCGAAGGGTTCATCAGGTATTAATAAATGTTGAACCTCCTCTTGAGTTGTTCGTGAATTGCCTAGTTTCAGCCGAGTAGAGCATTTCTTTCCCGCAACTTGTGTTGCTAGATCATGCATAAGATCATGCATCTTGCATGTAGTAGTTATTAAATGATACTTTTCACCTTTCTTTTCTTCTCTTATATCCTGAAAGAAAGATCTCGAATAAAGTTCTTCAAAAATGTGCCGACCTTTATCTTCAAGATCTACTGTGCCATCATTTGGGATGAAATCGTTAGCCATCCATAACCGAATTAATGTATCTCTTTCAATAAGATAATCTTGTGGGAATATTGCACAGAAGGCAAAGCATTGCTTCATGTATGATGGTAAATGATCATAGCTTAATTTAAGAAGAGGTAAGATATTTTCAGAAGATATCAAATCATTCCATATTTTATTATTTTTTGCTACATCATGCCAATCACGCACATCTGGCTTAGTTCTCATCAGGCCTCCCATTGCCTTCAGTGCAAGAGGCAACCCTCCACACTTGCGTACAATGGTCCTACCAAACGTAATTAGTTCCTCTGATGTTACTTCAACCCCTGATCCAAAAGCTCTCTTTTCAAACAATTTCCATGAATCTTCTTCAGTTAATTTCGCCAAGTCACGGTCTGGCAATGTCCCCGTGATTGAAGCAACTGTCTTACTTCGAGTTGTCACTATAACCACACTCCCTACACTCGCCCCAGAGTATAACGGAGTTTTCAACTCCTCCCACTTCTCTCTTTCTTCATTCCACACGTCATCTAAAACGAGTAGATATCTCTTCTTATCCAGAATTTTGCGCAATTTTGTTGCAACACCTCCTTACTGGTTGCGGCCGATAGATCTCCTCCCATTTGAGCCGCTTGGATCACCAACTTGAAAATATTAACGACATTAAAATCGATTGACACACAAACCCACATGAGCAATTGAAAATGTCCTTTGACCCTCTCATGGTTATAGACCGACTGGGCTAGCGTAGTCTTACCCAACCCCCCCATGCCAACTATAGCAAGCACTGAGATGTTATCTCTCTCCCGTTGTGGGTCCAATAAAACATTCACAATTTCCTCTCTCTCTCCATCCCTGCCAATGACCTCCGACTCTATAACCAGAGAACATGTTTCTCGATCAATGATACGTTCAGGATCACGTGGAACAAAATTGAATTTGTTCATATCCGTCACAATTTCATCAATCTTCCTCAAAACTTTTGCCAGCTTGTTGCTCATTTTCCAACGGAATAGAACGGGGTTTTGATGGCTAAAGAAGTTCTTAACGGCCTGCATAAGTTAATTTCATTTTTATTAGACATTTTTTTTCTATTATTTCGAGCTATTGATCAGTGCTACTTACTTTATGATAATTAAGAGGTCAGGTCAGTTTACTAACTGGATTAGTCGCCACTCTCTAATTAGATCATGCAATGGGACAGGATTTTCATAAAATGCAAATTTGTCTAAATTGACAGAATAAACATTTTTTTTTATCTCCTAACAAATCAGCCCGATCTATAAACATTAGTTAATTGCTTTTGGCCAAGCTATAGAAGAGAAGTGAGGAAAGAGATTGTGTATATATATACGGAAGTTGCACGAAAGAAGTAAAAGGTGGTATCCTATTTGATAGAAATAACATCAAGAAAGAAAAAAAAAACTATAACGGGCACAATATATTTTGTTTTCAGATCATAATAATTCCAATATTTTAATTAACTTCGAAACTCATTTTTCTTGAGTTCAAAAATGTTTTAAGGATGCACTATTTAAAGAAATATAAGTATATATAATTTTGGATATCTTCAGCATATATTTAGTCTTCATATTACATTCAATTTTAGATATCTTCAGCATTATTTCAGCATATATTTATTATTTAAGTTGAAAATATATGTTATGTATCTTAACTCAATTAGTTGAAATATCAAATTATTTTAGGTAAAGTTCAAAAAAAGAAATATATTTCTCCAGCAAACAATTAAAATTTTTATAATGAGTAATTCTAGTGTACATCAAACTTTAATGGTACATTCAATTCTTACAGTACATCTTTTTGAAAAATAATGTTCAAATTAAAAAAAATCAAAATCATAAATGTATTTCAATTATCTAGATAAAATCTGTAGTAAAATTTACTCAATTTGATTTTTTTTTTGCCTTTCCATATAATTTTAAAATAATAATAATGCAGATTTAGTGACCTTATAATGAATGACCAATCAAACTCTTAAGTAGTTTCAAATTTGATACATATTCTATTTAAACCATTATAAACACATCTATAATTTTGATTTTTTTTTATTTGAATTTCTCAAAAACTACGCCATAAGGATTGGATGTTAAATAAAATTTTAATATTTTATAATAAGGAAGCTAATATATACATACCAAAATCGACATTAAAGTTGATGCCGAGTTGCAGACTTTAGTATTCATATTAAATGAGATAGCATTCAAATTAATAACTTTATTCTTCAACTTATTTTGTATTGTACTTTTACTCTTTACTAACAGATACTATTAATTTGAATAGCGATAATACTAAAATCGGTATCGACTTTCCTATCGATTTTGATATCACGATAACATTTTCCTTATAATAAATAACCGACAAACATCAAATTGACTCCAATTTTGAGATACATCCTGCCTCTTGCATATATCTATTCACGCCTAGTTTGATCATCCAGGAGTTGTGTTTTTAGTTGAAGAGAGAGTGAGAAGAGCAGAAAAAAGGACCAAAAATTCTAGCTATATCTTCTCTGTTTCTCGATATTTTTTCTTCATATGTCATGCGTATTTTTCTATACAACCAATGTCGTATTTGTTAATTTCTCCTATGTGAAACATATTTCTCTTTTGCTATTTTTTACCAAATATCTAAGTCTCCTTTGTCAGAGGATTTGCTCCGGGGACAATTAATATAAAAATCCCTTGTGAAATATGGATAGATTATATATAGAGAGTTAGTAACCTTTTTGGAAGCAGAGAGCTGCTGGCTGATGGCATTCGAGCGAAGGGCCTCGTACTGGAACTCATCCAGCACATCCACCGCCTCGCATGCAGCGGCATGGAGCTTCTTCAGGCACGCCTCCACAAAGCTGTTATCTGCTGACTGCTTTTCAGCATCTGCAATCTTTTCTGAATCCCAGTGAGCTTGAAGTGGAGCTTCTCGCGATGCTCTTCCATGTCACGCATCTGGCAGAACTGCTTGATCAGTGCATTGCCAGCCTTCTCGGTAGCAATCTCGATCAGAGGAGAGAGGAACAATCCGGCAGCCATGTTTAGAGAATGAACAGAGAGGACTTGTATTTTGTTTGCAACCAACCTCTCTCACACTAAAATATATAGCCTTTTTTTTTATTATTATTCTCGTAGAAACCAAGCAAGGTGCTAGCTTTGTTTCATTTTTGATGAACAAGGACCTTTTGCCAATTCTTGCACCAAATGACCAAACCTCACTGAAAAACAGAGCCCGCACCAGCCTTCAACTCTCAAGCAACTCTCAAGGTTTAGTTTATACCTACATACCTACATACATACAAGCATTAATGCATGGGACGGTCCTATATCGATCGCCATCTCCTCAATTAATGTAGAAAGGAAAGGCAATACCCAGTGGGAAGCAAAGAATCATGCATGATTGTGAAAGAAACAAGGAATGCAGCTTGTCCACGCAAAATATTTTGAAAGAGGATTGCACTAGACAAAAGATATATGGGATGACAACTTCGCAAAAGCAAGAAAAAGAAAGGATAAAGGAACATGAGCACATGACAAAAGATATATTTGGTTTTCATTTTCTTTTTTTATGAATCACTGCATAAGATTGTCGGTCCACCTACACCCATCATGCCCTTTATATCTATTAAAGCGAAAAAGAGAAGTGCATTGAACTTTTAGTTAGTCTAATGATTTAATATTGTAAATGTATAAGCGTATTAATGTATTATATCGGGGCCGGCATCATTTCATCATATCCAAGAAAATGCCCACTGATAGTCTGATACGGATACAGACATAATGAGACGGCCATTTCATTTCTTTGTTCTAATTAAAGCCGATAGATTTAGGAGAATTGGTAATGTAGTCACATTCCATATGCAAGTAGTGTAAGTTAGCGAGGTAGCCCTGAATGCCCTAAATTTTTTGAGGCTAAATTTGGTTGTAATTCCAAAGCAATCAATAATTTACTAACAAATGTACAACAAATCTCTCTTCCAGTTGAAAGGCACACTAGCATTTCATAAGCCATAAAGATAATATTTAACCCAAAACATAAATTCTTTGAGTTAAATTACCCAGAAAAATAAAAACAAGTCCTTTAGTTTCGTTCCATAACATAGGTGAACCAGTGATTGTTTGCTCTTATTTGAATTCTTTGAGTGTGATTTCTGACTGGCACTGTTGCTGACTTGCTAACCAGACACTACTAGAATTTGAGTTATTACCGTGGTTAGTTGATATTTTTTCCGTGATAAATCTGGATTCTACGGAAATAAGAAGACTGACGCGTGACGCTTATCATTTCTGTAGACAAAGTCCACGGAAAAAATTACACGGAAATAAAATCCACGGAATATAGTCTACATTTTCATGGAAATACTTCAGAACTCTCTATTTCACGAAAATAAGTACAGTCTTTCACGAAAATACTCTACTATATCACACCCATTCTTTTCTGATTCATTTTCCCGCCTCTTTCATTTTCAGCCATAACAATTCCTTTCTTTAACCTAAATGAAATTTCAATCTCCGCCAAAAAATTTGGAGATGCCACCTGTTTTACTCCAATCCTTTTTAAGGATCGATTGGAACCCTATTTTTTAGTTAACCCAAAATTTGAAGATGTCGTCTCTTTCATCATCCTCTCCTCACCTCCTCCGTTCTTTAACCAAAACCAAACCCTCCACCTCCTCCGTCCCCTTTCTCTCCCTTTCTCAAAAACACGAAATAATCCAACTCTTTCTCGCCGAACGGTTGATACTTCGCCGCTCTCTCTCCCGAATCAACCTTAAAGGTGCGAGCTTTATTTTTTTTCATAATTCGTTTCAAATTTGTGCTTAATTTAACTGTAATTTTCTGAAATTTGTTTAATATTCTTTAATTTTTAGGTATGGAATACGAGCACTGGAGAAATCATGACTTATTGGAAGGATCCCGACTCAGTTGCCGTCTACTCTTGCATTCCGTGCTCTAATGGAAGAAAGAAGGTACTTGTGATGATATTTTCTTCTCTCAGTAAAATTTTGATGAACCTCAATTATGATTCAAAGATTAACTTCTTTTCAAGGTAAGAAGAAAAATATTGTCCTGGTTGCTTTGGGTACTGCTATTAGAGATGTTAAATTCTTAATTATAAACCATTTTTTATGATAATGATTTATTCATTAATTTTATCTTGTTAAAGTCATCAAAGTCCTAATTCTATCTATATTGGGTATCTATATTGGCATTATTACAAAACTTCAATATTTCTTATAGAATTATTGACATTACTCACAGAAATATTGACATTACTAACAGAAATAATGACTCTAATTTTATTTTTACAGTTGGTGTCATATTTGTTCATCTAATAGAAGAAATAAATCAGGTAATTAATATTTATTGGCTCTTCTATCTCTATCTTGTTACAACTCTAATTTTTCTTCTTTGTCCAAATCAAACATGCAGAAACCTATTCTGTTTTCTTAAATTTGATATTAGAAGGTACTGCTTTGTTAGGAGTTCAACATCCTACTTTTCAGGTAACAAAGACTAAATTTAAGATAATTATTGTGAGGTACTGCTTTGTTGATAACATACTAATTTCACTCATAGGATCATCATGGTCCTATTCCTCAGTCATTTCAAAGAGTTATGAGGATGCATATAACTTTAACTTAGGTGATTTTTTAGCTTTCTATAGTGAGAATTGTGTGCAGACAAATAAGGTTTTGATGTTTCACAATACTAATTTTTATTGTTCACTGTATGTTGTGCTTGTAGGGTCATAGTCTTATTTCTCAGCCAACTCAAGGACATCATATGCTTTTTAATTATAGCAATATAGTAGTTGATATAAGGGTTTATATTTTGGCAGTTCAATACCTGTATTTTCTGATTTGATGTACTTCTAATTGATGTTTTTTAGATGCTACATTATTTTTTTTATTTTTATGAAGTTATTTTCAATGCTTGATTATTTTAATTTGTCATCAATTGACAATTGGAAAACAAAACAATTCACGTTACTGACAGCAATAATTAAAAGTTACTGAACAAATAATGTGGTTTTACTGAACAAATAATGTGGTGTTACTGCCAGAAATAATGTGCTTTTACTGTCAGAAATAATGGGTTCACCTATTATAATTTTTTTAAATCTGCGTAAATTAATTAATAATAGAAAAATAATAATGTGGATGAATAGAATTATTCCGTGACTTGTTAAAGTTATTTCCATGGAAGTAAGAACCATGAGACGTGAAACTATTTTCGTAGAATCATTTCCGTGTTTAATTCCTCGGAAAAGGATTATCTCCGTGATATTCTACGGAAATAATATTTGTTCCGGCGATGAAAGTACCGTGGAAGTCTTTCCGTGGGTAATTCACGGAAATGACGTTTTTTCCGTGCTTGAGTCCACGGAATACGTGTTTTTCCTTCCACGGTAATAACAACAATTCTAGTAGTGAGAGAGTGTATTTAATTAATTAACTCTTATTGGGGCGGGAGAGATGCAAGGCTTTAGCGCGCATTAATTAATTAATTATTTATATATCTCCTGCGTATGGGAAGGAGTCTTCCCAAAATGCTTTGAGATTTAGTAATCTCCTGGACAGTACTGTCAGCAATAGTTACATCTTGAATGCTCGAGAGCAGGTGGCAGTAGTCTCCTCCGCTCCTGCAACGCCTCTCTAATGCAGGGCAACCGGAGATGTGTAGAGACTTAAGAGAAGAGAGGCGTCGATCGGGAAGTGACTCTATTTCTGAGCAATTCTCAATAGTCAGGTGTTTGAGAGAGGGGAGGTGCAGGTGCCCATGCTATCCAGCCATGCTCTCCAGTTGATGAAATTTGCAAGCTCCAGTCTCTTAAGCTCCATGAGACTGAGACCTTCAGGGAGTGACTCTACTCCTGGATAATTAGCAATCCTCAGGTGCTTGAGAGAGGGGAGCTCTTCATTCACAAGCTCCAGGAGCTCAAGAGAGGGGAGGTGCCCCATGTTATCCGGCCATGTTCTCCAGTTCATGCCGCAGAGCGTCAGTTTCTTAAGCTCCGTGAGACTGAGACTGCTCAACCCAGCCAGCACCCCTTCCCGTGAAAGCTTAGGACAACCTCCTATCTCCAGTTTCTTGAGAGACGTGGAACAGCCAGGGACTTGCACCAACTCTGGACATTCATCTATACATAGAGATTTCAACTGCGGCAGTTGTATTTGTATTGGATCTGGTGATGATGAACAACCAGTAAAACTCTTGCAATCTTTAATTTTCAGTTTTTTCAGGCATTTCAAGCTCCTCAACTCTTCCTCCAGCCAATACACAAGACTATGGCATCGTTCAATTGTCAAAATTTCAAGATTTACAAAGTACTGCTTCCAGAATACCAATGCCAATTTGCTTTGCCCACAGCCACTCGCACTCACACTCACACTCACACTCACACTCACACTCACACTCACAGAGGAGAAGAAACAATGACTATTTTTTATAGTTAACTCACGAAGGGAATTTGCTTCACAGTTTTGCTTCTCTTCCTCTTCCTCTTCCTCTTTCTTTTCCAGAAATTTGACATTTTCAAATCCCTCGATATTCATTTCTTCGAGGGTCTTGGGTGATCTAAATGCATCAGTCTCTGTGGGAGGAAGGGTATCAATAACACTTATATTGAGATAGCAGAGCATGAGTACATTTGATATTTGGCACAATTTTATCTCGCTAGAATCCCTTACTATTAGCTTTTTAAGCAAAGGAGCATGCACCGGAACCGTCTTTAGTTTGGGACACCTATCAATTTTCAATTCAATAAGATTTGGAAAAATTACCCATTCAAAATCTCTTTCATGCCAATCCTCCAAGTTTGACATTTCCAACATATTCAAAATCTTCAATCTTGGAAATGTTACCAATGGTTCACTCCCATTAGCATTTTCACGTGAGCAATGATCAATGTATATTAAACTCTCCAATTGCTCCAAATATAGTTCCTCCAGTAAAGACATCTGCCATAACGGAGGAAGCTCTGCACAATTGATGCACCTTGTCAACCATAGGCTTTTTATAATCAATGGTTCATTCATCCATTTTGGATAACTAGACTTCTAGTATCGCTTGATGATTTTCTCTTATTTCTCTTAATTGCCCCCCCCCACTCTAGTTTTAGCGAAATTAGGTTAGACTTTGCAGAAAGGTTCATGGCTTCAGCGTCCCTTCTGTCTTTTACTTTCTCAAGCCCATTTAAACTCAGGTGGCCACAAAGATAGTTTACATTATTTAATTCTTCAATACCACCACCTTTGATTGGATCAACTACATACTGTTAAAGAAATAGATTAGAAACATTGGACCTCAAATTGTTAATAATTATATCATTGGCCCAATATTAATAACCGTTACTGTAACGTTATAATACATTACGATTGTTTACTGTTGTAAAATAGAAAGAAATATATATACCGGATGTAACAAAGAACAAAGAATAAGAGAATTTCATGCTACTATAATCCTTCAAAATCTCAACATGATATCAGAGCAGAATCAGTGATTTCTATTTCATCATTTACCCATATTCTCCACAACCATCATAGATCTGATAAATACCAAGCAACTCACTGCAGGGAGTCCTATACCAGTTGGCAAAGGACTTCAACCTACAGGAGGCGGCCAATACCGAGATATTCCCACACCCACTATATCGCCATCGGAACAATATATAAGTTACATCATATCTTAAATACCAACATCTCTGCTCTTATCGATCCTTAATACCGAAAAAGTACCAAAAAAAAAATCCGTAATACCGGAGAAAAGTATCAGCATCTGTTCTTATCAGAAAATTACCAGAAAATTCCCATTCCATAAAACCATTACAATATCTGTTCTTTCAGTAAAACCAAAATCGATGGCACCACAACCAGAAACATCCACAAAACTTACGAATATCATGCTCAATGAGCTCAACTATCTGTCATGGGTCAGGGCGGTCAAAATCTCACTTGAAAGGTCGAGGAAAACTCGGGCTTGTGACATGAGTAATCAAGAAGCCCTCACTATCCCCTATACCAACAACAAGAGATTAAAGCCCAAGAACAATGGGAAATGCAAGATCAAGAAGTTGTTTCATGACTTGTGGCATTTATGGAGCCACACATAGCCGAAATGTGCACATATCAAGAAACAGCGACAGAAGTATGGGAGTATCTCCAAGAAACATACGATCAAAACCAAAACTTCTCCCATATTTACAATCTCAAGCAAGAATTACGACAAATCAAATAAGGTAATCGCACAAACAGTGAATACCTGACAGAGCTCAAGAGAAAACTCGAAGAACTCAAGATGTACCTTCCGCCTACCACTGATCTCAAAGAAATTCGAAGCGAGCGAGAGGGATGAGATATATACGTACCTCTCGGACTTGACTCAAGTTACGAAAGCATCGGATCTCACGCCTCTCCTCTCGGCCGATCTTCCCTCCTTCAAGACAGTGGTGGCTATGATCCAAAGGGAGGAGGCAAGACGGAGGGGTATGGCTAGCTCACAAGTCAAGAACAGTGAAGAGCACGAAGCACAAGCCCTATCAGTGAAACATTACAAGCCACCATTCAAGAAATTTCAAAACCCTAGACCACCTAGACCGAGAGACAGATCGGTGGAAGAAGAAAAATGCAACCATTGCAAGAAATCGGGACATACAGAGGTTAATTGCTGGTTCTTGCACCCTCACTTACGACCATCCTCCTGGATCGACAGAGGCGATAATAGAAAGGGGGAGAGAATGAGCGGCGCAAGAATAGAAGAGAAGAGGAGTGCGGAGTATACCACGCAAAAAAGATTTAATGCACAGAAACCCTTCATCTCTACAATATTCGACGCAGCAGAAAAAAACTCAGCCGGGTCCACCGGGTCTGGCCAGGATCCAATGCAGCAGATGTTTGCTCAATTTGCAATATGGTACACCAAACAAAACAATGGATGTGGTATGGCTCTCAATGCTATAAATTTAAATTTAAACAATCAAATTATCTTGGATAGTGGAGCAACTGACCACATATTTTATAATCAAGAATTCTTGAATAATTTAGACCTTACCAAAAATACCAAACATGTGATAGTTGCAAATGGTACAAAGGTTAAAATCAATGGTATAGGAAGCTATAAGATTTTTTCAAAAGAAATTAAAAATATTTTATATGTAAAATCCTTTTCCACAAATTTAATTTCAATTAAGAAATTAACACAAGAGTTTAACTGTAATGTAATATTTTCCTCAAAAAATGTAATATTTCAGGACCAGACAACCGGGAAGAAGATTAGTGAAGGGTGCTTACAAAATGAACTATATATTTTAAAACCCCAAACATTGGATTTGTGTGCATTAGCAAAAAAGGATGAGCTTGAGCTATGGCATAAGAGACTAGGGCATCCTTCATGTAAAATATTAAATAGACTCTTTGGGGCATCTTTTGAGAAATATATGGAGTGTGATATTTGTAAATTAGCTAAGTTAACTAAACCACCTTTTCAACTATTCTTGAGTAAAAGTAGTGCCCCTTTTGAATTGGTTCGCTCGGATGTATGGGGACCGGCCCCAATTGCTTCATATAATGAATTTAAATATTTTGTTACATTTATAGATGATTTTTCACGTGCCACTTGGTTATTTTTACTTAAAACCAAAGATGAAGTATTTGATTATTTCCAAGAATTTCTCAATAGAGTTGAAAATCAATTTAATACGACAATTAAAATATTTAGAACGGATAACGGAACGAAATTTAAAAATAACAAATTCAACGAATTATTCAAACTAAAAGGAATAATATATCAAACAACATGTGTTAATACTCCCGAACAAAATGGAGTATCGGAAAGAAAAAATCGACACCTATTAGAAGTAACCCGAGCACTTCTATTTCAAAATAATGTTCCTAAAGTATTTTGGTACGACGCTATTTTAAGTGCTACTTATTTAATTAATAGGTCACCAAGTATTAAGTTAAAAAACAAAAGCCCACTAGAAATTTTATATCAACGAACAATTAATATAGAACATTTAAAAATATTCGGTTGTGTAGCATTTGTTAAAATTAAACGAAAAGGTAAATTATACTTTATTTCGACTAAAACTATCTTTTTAGGATACTCATCGGTCTCAAAGGGATACAAATGTTTTGATCCCATAAACAAAAAGGTTTTCATCTCTAGAGATGTTAGTTTCTTTGAAAATGAGCCTTATTTCAAAAAACAAAAAATAAATCAAGATTCTTATACCATTGACAATAATAGTACGGTATTACCTCAACCCCCAAATGTGGCAACAAATAAGGAAATTATAGGGAATTTGGAAGACGATTTGGAAGACAATCTCTTTGAAAATGATGACCTAGACCATAGTGATGAAGATGAACCACAAATGGAGGTAAGAAGATCAACAAGGGCTCTACAACCATCTACAAGACTTCGAGACTATGTCACATATTCGGTAAAGTATTCTATTGAAAATTATATTTCTTATGAAAATATTTCATGTCAACATAGAGCATACTTGACCTCTATTTCAAAAGAACAAGAACCCAATAGCTACCATGAAGCCATCTTATGTTCAAATTGGCAAGAGGCAATGAAAGAAGAATTAAATGCCCTTGAAAAAAATAACACTTGGATAATTGTTCAATTACCCAAGAATAAAAAACCCGTGGGATGTAAATGGGTTTATAGAATTAAGTATAATAGTGATGGCACCATAGAGAGATACAAGCACGATTGATAGCCAAAGGGTATACACAAACATATGGACTAGACTATTATGAAACCTTTGCTCCCATGGCAAAAATGAACACTGTAAGAATACTCTTCTCAATTGCGATGAATCATAAATGGAGTTTGTATCAAATGAATGTGAAGAATGCTTTTCTTCAAGGCACGCTTGAAGAAGAGGTATACATGAATTTACCGCTCGGTCACAAACAAGAAGGGAATCCAAACCTTGTCTGAATTTTCGACTACTAAACCCCTCAAATTAATCTATACCAATGTCTGTGGTCCGATCATCCCAGACTCATTCAGTGAGAAGGAGTACTTCATCATTTTCATCGATGACTATTCAAGAAAGTGTTGGGTGTACTTCCTCGAGAAGAAATCTGAGGCATTCGAGAAGTTCAAGGTTATGGTTGAGAAAACGACGAGAATGAAGATTCGGACTCTGAGATTGGATAGAAGTGGTGAGTACCTGTCCAACCAATTCAAATCATACTGCGAGAATCATGGGATCCGTAGGTTTTTGACAACACCCTACACACCACAGCAGAATGACGTCACTGAGAGAAAGAACAGGACATCCTCAACATGGTAATATCAATGATCAAAACCAAGGAAATGTCGAAGGAATTTTAGGCCGAACCTGTGTAGTGTGCGGTGTACATACAGAACCGATGCCCGCATGCATTTCTCAATGATAGAACCCCCCAAGAACTCTAGAGCGACCACTAACCCAATGTTGCACATCTCAAGGTATTTAGGAGCATAGCATACGGGAAAATCCGGACCGAAGAGAACCAAACTCGAAGACAAAAGTAAGAAGTATGTCTTTATTGGATATAGTAAGAAATCCAAGGCATGCAAACTCTATGAACTGATTGAGAAGAAGCTCATGATTAGTAGAGATGTCGAGCTGAATGAAGAAGCTCATTGGGACTGAAAGAACTAACAAGAAGAGCTACCAACTGAGGAAGTCGAGGTCAGACTCCCAGTTCGAGATGGTGGAGCCTTGAGCTCAAGAAGCTCCGAAGAGGACTCCAGTTCGAGAAGCTCAGATGAAGATGAAGTTGAACCGAGAAACCCAAGATTTCAGGATCTACGAGATCTTTATGAGACAATTAGTGAAGTGCATTTAGTATGTCTACTAGCTGATGCTGAGACAATCTCATTCGAGAAAGCAGTTCAGGATCCGAAATAAAAAGCTATAATGGACGAAGAGATAAATGCAATCGAGAAGAATGAAACCTGGGAGATGACAAATTTGCCTAATGGGCACAAATCAATTGGAGTTAAGTGGGTGTACAAGAAGAAAATGACCCCACAAGGCACAATTGAGAGGCACAAGGCAAGACTCATAGTCAAAGGGTATCGGCAGAAGACCGGGATCGACTATGACAATGTGTTTGCCTCAGTAGCACAAATGAAGATAATTCGGTTGCTGATCTCGCAGGCTGCACATAATGAATGTGGCGCCGGTACATCAGATGGATGTAAAGTCGACATTCCTGAATGGTGTGCTCGAAGAGGAGGTGTATGTCGAACAACCCCTTTGGTACATAAACCTTGAGAAGGAGCACAAGGTACTCAGATTGAAGAAAGTGTTGTACGGGTTAAAGTAATCCCCGAGAGCGTGGAAACACTAGAATTGACAGCTATTTCAAGGAGAATGGTTTCAAATAGTGTCCCTCGAATCGACCATCTACGTGAAGGCATGTAAAGATGAACTCCTGATCGTTGCACTGTATGTGGATGATATGATCTTCATGGGTAACAGCTAAAGGCTTATTAATGAGTTTAAGCGCGAAATGAAACTCGAGTTCGAGATGACGATCTCGGGATGATGAGGTACTTTCTCGGTCTCGAGATCAGGTAGGAGAAGTCAGAAATATTTATATCTTAAGGAGGATACGCCCGAGAAATTCTCCAGAAGTTCGGGATGAGTGATTGCTACCCGGTAGCGACACCGATGGAACTCGATGCCAAGCTCTTAAACCTCGAAGGAGGAGAAGCTGTGGATTTGAACATCTATCGGAGTATGATCGGTAGTCTGAGGTATCTGATTTGCACAAGGCCCGACATAGCATTTGTCGTGGGAGTCGCAAGCTGATTCATGGAGGACCCGAGATATCCTCACTTGAAAGTAGTGAAGATGATTCTCAGATATGTCAAGGGGATAGAGGACCTCGGGTTGTTCTGTCAAAAGACTAATATATTTGAACTTACAGGTTATGTGGACAGTGACTAGTGTGGTGATTGATGATTACAAGAGCATCTCGGGATATGTATTATACATGGGAGGCATAACCTTCACATGGTTGTCGAAGAAGCAGCTCATCGTCACGCTTTCCACCTGTGAGGTCGAGTATGTCGCAGCATCACTCGGTGTGAGCCATGCAATCTGGCTTAGAATACGGTGCAGGAGCTAAAGTGCCCACAACTTGAATCAACCGAGATTCGAGTTGATAACAAATCGGCTATCGAATTAGCCAAGAACCCGGTACATCATGAAAGAAGCAAGCACATAGATGTGAGGTTTCACTCAATCCGGGAACATATCAAGGATGGGGAAGTTTGAGTTGTTCATGTGCAAAGCAATGATTAAGCTGCAAATATTTTCACAAAGGCTTTGCCAAAGTCACTATTCAAGAACTGCAAGTAGATGCTCGAGATGATGAATGAGCGAGACTTGAATTTAAGGGAGGATGTTGAGATTAGTAAACTCCAAGTCCCGATCCCGACGGACCAAGAACTTGAGAACCCGACTATCTCGAGATGCCCCATGCCGAACTCGAAAAATCAGCAGCAACACCAAACAAGAGCGAGTGCCAAAGACAAAGCTCGAGATGGACGAGAGCCTAACAGCTCGAGATGGACGAGAGCCTAACAGCTCGAGAACATCAGGGAGTTCGGGATGAAGCCCTTGTCTCGATGAAGAACATGACACTTCTGACATCTACCACATGTGTCAGAGACAACTGATGGGAGCAGCAGTGGATGTGACAGAAGTGTGGCTAGACAATTAATGCCGATGTATAGCTAAGATAAGTAGGATTGATTGATTGTATATGATTGTATGTGCATTAATGATATCGAGCACTATAAATAGAGGAGTAGTGTAGTGTAGAAATAAGAGAGAGAAAAAACACTTTATAAACACAATTGAGTTATAAAAAATAGATTTCACAACACTCTCTTCCTTCTCTCCGATCTAATAACTTATTTTTATTCTCATTTAATTCAGTTCTTCTTCTATTCTTGTTAGTCAGAGTGAACACCTGTGTCAGAGCTCGGGATAATATTTCGAGTTCAAAGAATTCGAAATAGATTTGAAGATAATCCTTTTCGGGATAAATAGACAAGAAGATCAACAGTAGAGTCTCATCTTTTTTGTTGGCCGAAGATGTACGTACGTATTTCAAATTAACTAAATAAAATCTGTATTAAAATTTACTAATTTGGAATTTTTTTTTTGCCTTCCATAATACAATTTTAAAATATGCATGTTAACATCACTTGACTACCTGTTATAATTTATATTTATCTTTTTCTTTCTTTTTACTATAGTTCAACTTATGTTTTCAATTATCTATAACGTATAATTAAATAGTATTTTGTTAAAAATATAATATTGCAAATAAAAATTACCGCATCATATATTTTGGTTATAATATAGCTAAAAGCATTATACATTAGCTAGTAGCATCACATTTTTTTTTTCAATTAATCGATTTGTCTGTGTAGTGAGTCAACATATTTCTGAACCTGTAAGAATATTAAGAACTATTTAGTGGGGGCGCAAAAATGACTGGAAATAATATCACCAAATTGGAAGAAATTAATCAATGTTTGCGGAGAAGAGGAAGGGTTGAATAAAAATAAATAAATAAATAAATAAATACATAAACGGAGAGACGGTCGATCAGTACAAAAGAAATTAAAGAGAATACATATAAATCAGATGGTTTTGACTTAAGCTGAAAAAGCAGCAGACTTAATCGTCTTTCTGAAATATAGATATATTATATATAGAGAGCTATCTTTTGCTGGCTGATGGCATTCGCAAGCAGCGGCATGGAGGTCCTTCAGGCACGCCTCCACAAACCTGTCATCTGCTGCCTGCTTTTCAGCATCTGCAATCTTTTTCTGAATCCCAGCCAGAACTGCAAGTGATTCTCGTGATTCTCTTTCATGGCGCGCATCAGCCAGAACTGCGTGATCAGCGAATTGGCGGCCTTCTCAGTAGCAACCTCGATCAGGGGAGAGAGGAACAGTTCAGCAGCCATATTTAATATATATTATATTATGCTTTCTTCCAAGGATATCAAAAACACTCAGAGAACGAACAGAGCTAGCAGAGAACTTGTATTTTGATTGCAACCAACCTCTCTTAGACTAAAATATATAGTTATTTTTTGCGTAGAAACCAAGCAAGGTGCTTTGTTTCAATTTTGTTGAACAAGGACCTTTTGGCAATTCTTGCACCAAACCCCACTGAAAAACAGAGCCCGCACCAGCATTCAACTCTCAAGGTTTAGTTTATACATACATACAAAGCATTAATGCATGAGCCGGTTCTATATCGATCGCCTCAATTAATCATGCATGATTGTAAAAGAATGTTAAAATAGAATGGTGGATATCACATTTAAAATAAGAGAAGAAATAAATAAAATAATTTTTTTTATTAAAAACTCTTATATCTTTCTTACATATTAAATAACAGATTATAACTCTATTTATATGCTAAGACAATGAAAATATCTAAAAAGTTCATATTAAAAACGGAATACTAAATAGTAGCTGTTTTAGCTGACCTCTGTTCACTAAAATAGTCATAATTCTCTGTAGAAAACTCCAAATGACTTGAAATTTGAATCATTGAAAGCTAGATTTTAAGAGATTTTCATCCATAGATTATACACTTAAAACGGACATCGTTTGATCTTTCATATATCCTCATCAATCAGCCTAAAAATTCTATAATTGTTGAATTCTAAGAGTCACCTTTTATTTTTCACTAAACTTAATATTATTAATGATAATTAATAATAATTAAGTTTATATTTCAACAGCTTGTCCAAGCGAAAAATAAGTGGAATCAGTCCCTTCCTCAATCTTCTGAAAGAGGATTGCACTAGACAAAAGATATATGGGATGACAACATTGGAAAAGCAGGAAAAAGAAAGGATAAAGGAACATGCGCACAAGACAAGATATATATGGTTTTCTATCGTTTTCTTTTTTTATGAATAACTGAATAAGATTGTCGGTCCACTTACACCATGCCTTTTAGATCTATTAAAGCGAAAAAAGAGAAATGCATTGAACGGTAAAATCGAAATAAAAAAGGGTTGTTAAATATTTTTTTCATGGATTTCTCCACGAGTATCATTAAGAAACAAGGATTATTTTTATATCACACCCCGATATCTAGGTTTATCATTACAAAAACTATGTAGACTAATACTACTGAAGTTTAAGAGGTATTAAATCCTCCACAATCCGTATGTGTTGTTTCTTGAACTGATTATCTTAAAGTGGATTATTCCGAGTATACATCCCGAACTCTTTGAACATGAGGTCACTATCTTGGTATTTATCACAGGTTTCACACAAACTTGGTCTATTAAATCAAGTTTGTGATCACAAGTCTTGCTGTAGGAACGCCTCCTTGAGAAGAAAGCCTTAAGAAGTTCAGCAATATTTTTCCTTGTTTATTATTGTACTTTAAGTTAAGAGCATGTTTTTAGTTCTGTGATTACGGAAATAATGTTGCGTGGGCTTTTTTCAGGAGAAAAGAAAGTAATATTGTAATACGACCTTTAG
This sequence comes from Schoenoplectus tabernaemontani, assembly GCA_037127355.1. Classification (NCBI taxonomy): domain Eukaryota; kingdom Viridiplantae; phylum Streptophyta; class Magnoliopsida; order Poales; family Cyperaceae; genus Schoenoplectus; species Schoenoplectus tabernaemontani. The sequence goes on from CM073756.1 coordinate 28,518,448, forward strand.
AAGGTGCACAAGAATTGTTTCACTTGATATCAATGCGAACAGGTCATTTTTTTTTTTTTTTTGCGTCTTTATACAATGATCAAGAATGCTGTATGGTAGAGACGACTGGAGACAGACACTGATGTTCAATTTCTTATAAGGGAAATTACCATGTATCAAGACCACAACTTGGTTCCGAGGATACTCTACAATGTACAACAAGAGATGTATATCTTTACTTTGGCAGCTTTTGATGCATTACAAATATGCCCTCAAGGAATAGGAGATATTACAACTTTGCCCGTAGCTCGGCCAGTTTCAAGATAGGAGAATGCCTCAACCACTTGAGAGAAGGGAAAAGGACCTTTCGGGTCGATAATGGGTTTAACCTTGCCACTTTCTAGAAACGGGTTCAGTTTTGTCAATGCAGATCCATCAGAAGTCACCACGAACCGAAATCCAGGCGGAGTGACGGCACCTGTCAGGGCAACCACACTTCCACCTTCTTTTACAACTTTCACTGCTTTCTCACATTGTCCTAGAAAAATGGGAAAGAGAAAAAGAAAATAGATTAGTACTACTAAAATTTTGACACTGATTAATAGTATAATACTCCATTTCAGTAGTTTTTCTTGGTGGCTTTTGTGTGAACTCGTTCTGGTCTTTGAACATATAAAAAAATTATAGCTTGTCTATTACTAGAGAACTAGAAAGCGTTTCTCAAACATCAATCTGCGTCTATGAAAAGAAAAATTTGTTAGAAATGGCAATAAATCTAACCGACTGCGTCATATACTACGTCAAACTTCTCTGGTAGTTCCTCAAAGTTTTCCTTTGTGTAATCTATTGCCAAATCTGCTCCTAAGCTCTTTAGCAGCTCCAATTTTCCTGTACTTGCAGTTGCTGCAACTCGTGAAGCGCCAAATACATGCTTTGATAACTGTTACACAGAAAGAATTGGCAGGAGATATCTCAACTAGTTAATTTTTAACAGTTTCATGTCACAGCTGATGATTGATGACTAAAAGTACTGAAGCATGCAGTTTGTTAGAGAATTTGGTACACTACCTGGATAACCAAGGATCCGACCCCACCGGCGCCACCCAAGATGAGAATGGACTTACTGGGTCCAAACCCTGCTCGTTCTAGCCCTTCATTTGCCGTCTCAATAGCAAGGGGTAGCCCGGCTGCTTGTGCAAAATCCATTTTTTTGGGTTTTAATGCTAGTAATTTCTCTTCTACGGCGACATACTCGGCCAGTGAACCATATTGTTTTGGGCCTTCCAATGCCTTCTCACTTACATCTCCATAAACTTCATCTCCTTCTTTGAGGTTTTTTACTTGGCTACCCACCTTGACAACTGTACCGGCCACATCATATCCTGGTACTGTCTACTGATACGAGTGACTATTAGTATAATTGCTTTGATACATGTATGTGGTTGTATAAGCTGTATTGTACAAAAAATGTATCAAGCATCAATTAGTTTCATTGCATATCTAAAATTAATAATATTATAATAGTACAGTTCCAATTGCAACCCCCCTCCCAAACAAAGAAAAACCAACCACCACCACAACAAAAACATGAATTTGGTTCTTTAAGCCATTTCTTTTTTGTTCTTTTAGTGTCATTCTCTTTAAACTCACCATCATTCAACATAAGTCCATAACCTTGTATGGCTTACTCATAACATTGATAATCATCAGCAGAGCATGCATACTGAGATGCTATTACAAGGACAAATTCTCCAAGATCTTTAAATACAAGTGCAACAGCCTATCATTTGGTTTAGTGGCACAACAAGATAAAACAATTAAGTCTACCATTAGCATCAGTCAGAAAAGGGAAGAGCATTTACAAATGCCACTCACCGGCAAGGGAGAGTCGGTGGCTTTAAATTTGCCCAAGCGTCTCTTAAAATCAACCGGATTTAGTGCAGCTGCGGCCACCTTTACCAAAACTTGGTCATCACTAATTTCCGGTACGGCCACACTCTCATCGAATCTGAGCACACTGACATCTCCATAATCATCATACACCCAAGCTTTCATCTTCACTGGTACAGCCTCACCAGACACCGAGGTACTGGCAGGAGAATTAGCCACCTTTAGAGGGGCCAATTTGGCAACTGGGTTATTTGTCAGAGGAAATTTGGTCTTTAAATGGGAGGATTTGGGGTGGAATTTTGGTGGAATTGTGGGAGAGATGAGTTTGGGTTTGAATAAGGCTGTGCACGAGGAGGCGGAGAGAACACCTTCCATTTCTCCACGCCTTGATCCCTTATGGTTACAATTAAATTATAATGTCTTATCTTTTTAAACTTTGAAAGGCTGCTGCTTTTTCATGTTGGAACAAGAAGATAAGATGGTCACCGATGGAGCCAAGTAGCCAAACACCCAACAGATGTGGTCACCTCTAGTTGCATATTTTTTTTAGTAAATAAAATAAATAAATCGATGAAACTGATAAAAAATAGCTGGAATTTTGCGACATTGGTTAGGGTCCAGCTCCCCCATCCGAGTTTCCTATTTGTTAGTTATTATTTTTAATAGATTTTAATAGTTTATTTAGTTTATTTATTATGTTTAAATATTTATTTATTAATTTAACTCAGTTTTTAATATAACAATGATTTTTAATTAATAACCGTCATTAAAGATAATTTTAATTTAAAAAAATAGTTATAACAAAATATAATTATATGGAGACAAATTAATTACATAAGAACATATGTTATTGTATATTATTCACTCATTCAATAAGTAATATATAAAATATAATTATACATGCAATAATAAAAAAATATTTACTCAATAATACATATATACATCACACTCATGTAATAATATAAAAAATTATATAATTTCTATGAAAAAAATATAAAGAAAGAAATAAAATAAGAGAATTCGAAACTTCAAATGCATTTTTGAGTTTGAAGACGATGTTTTTTGGCCCTGAAAATGACAAAAATAGCTATAGTGGTTAACCTTATAGATCTCATCGTAAGTTTTTTGTGGCCGTGTAGAACGTCTCAATCAGAATTTCCTATCAAAAGTTATGACCGTTTGAAGTTGAGATGGTCGATTTTTTTTATTCCTTCTCTCTCTTCTTTCTTTCTTATTTCTCTCTCTCTATCTCACCTCTCTTATTATATATGAATATATGAAAAGGTTTGATAATACGTGATATTTTAGTTTTTGAATTTTAATTTTTGAATCATTGGTTTGGATATTGTGTAAGGTCGTTTCTGTTATAGTGATAATATGGACTAAACTATTTTCAAATAAAATATATTTTAATTATTATAACATTATGTCTTTTATTATTATTTTACATAACAAAATGATTAAATAAATATCTGAAAATAAACTAAACTAAAAAATAAATATTTTAAACATAATAAATAAAATGTTCCCTTAATGACTTTAATTATATAATTACACATAACAAGATAAACATAACAAAATAATTAAATGAATATTCTAAAATAAGCTAAATTAAAAAAATAAAAATAAAAATATATATTAAAAACTATTAAAATACATATTAAAATCCATAAAAAATAAGTTAAATTAACAAATAAATATTTAAACATAATAAATAAACTAAATAAACTATTAAAACCTATTAAAAATAATAACTAACAAACGTAAAAAAAATAAAATACCTAACCCGAGTTTCAAACTCGGGCCAGGGAGCTGGACCCGAGTTTGCGCGTCTGACCAGCAAAACTCAAAAACTCTAGCTGTTTTTTACCAGTTTCATCGATTTATTTATTTTATTTACTAAAAAAATCTGCTCTAATTGTGTTGTCTCCCTTCTGTTATATTTCTATGTTACCCACCTGGACAAACCACGTACACTATTGCAATCGTATTCATGTCAAATATCATGTATATATGTAGAAACGCCCATCATAAAACAAGTAATTAATACCCGTCTAGATAACTTTTCGACGGTTTAATTGCTTCTATTGAATGACATATTTACTATTGTACTTGTGTATCACTAAATTATTAAGTCTGAATAAATCTAAGGTAGTTCATGAGCTTGCTTTAGAAAATATTAAATTGATTCAAATTACCTGTTAACTTTGACTCTGGATTGCAATATATTTGATTTAGGATTAATTTATTGTTTTACTATGCCCAGAATCTACTATGCATGCTCTCAATTTAGTAGCAGGTGTGAAAACAAGAGCATTCGCATCATGAGAATCTTTGACTGAGCAAACATAAGTAGCAGTGTTATTCTTAGCATAGTAATAATTTTGTGATTCAGGAAAAGTCTGACAAGGTTAAAAGTTTGAGATTCGAATATAATACGAATATAATTTAGAAATAGTTCGTAATGTGTAATTAAAATAATTTATGTAAAGTTAATATTAACTTTACAAAAAAAAACTTAATGGCCATTAAATCCGACTTATATAAAAATTATTTAACTGATTTTAATTAAAATTTGAGAAAATAACTACACCTAGTTAATAGCATGCTATTAGCACATACGTGCGTGAGCTTTTATTAAAAAAGATAGCACATAGATGATGATGATGAATGCACATAATGTCATAATCAGATAGTCTAAAGCCTATTAACAAAGAAAAAACTGCAAGCCTCAATACTTAAGAACATATAGCTAATAATCTAAGCTCATGTCTATTACATTATTTTTCTCCCTACGTGAATGCGCGATAGGAAATCCAATTTGAATAACAGCTAAGTCCAGTTCTTTTGCACTTTCTCTCCCTCACGTGAATGCGCAGCAGGAGAAAATAAAGAATAATTCGGGAAGAAAACGTGTTTTATCGTAAAATTCATAAATTTGTGAATAATTTGCATATCAAACGAATGATTCATGAATTAGCATATTAAATGTAGATTTATTCGACAGAGTGTTAAAAATGAATTAAACGCGAATTATTTACGAATAAATCACAAATTTTATTACTATGATCTCTAAGAGATAAGATGTCTGCATACCCAGTTACACACTTCTCTATTTTTTTTCTCCAGCAACTTAAAAACACGAGCTTTTCTTTAGTCATATCACATGTGTCCCTTTCATCTCCCTCAATCAATCACAAAGAATTCAAATAATATCAGACAGATTATACACAGCTTGCTTCCTCTTTTTAACAAATGAATGGTTAGTCTCGTTCAAATTAAGGTCACTGACGTGATTAGTGCAACAACTGAACCATCTGCATGCAGTGTGCATTACTAGTGAAGGTATTAAGAAAACTCACGTTAAGAGCTTTGTTTTGAATATCTTAATTAAGTATGGCGTACGAATAATTAAAATGCTATATACATGCACTTTTTTCTTGTACCAATCCGTTAATTTCTTTAGTAAGTATCAAATTGCGGGTGTTTCTCTCTTCTACTTTTATTCATATTGATAGTATACAATACCTAATCTTTGTAGAAGAGAGATTTTTGTATTTAGGAACTTTGATGTTTTTGTTGGACATGCTCTTTTTTCATTTTGATATGCCTTATTGACATTATTGTGGTTTGTTGTGTGGCATAATGGCAGGATGGAATATTTTTACCATACGAAAATGTGGTAAACAATGACAGTTTTGCAGTTCGAATTCTTGAAGATGATATCCCAAAGCTGGTATCTATCCTTCAGGTATGCTCTACTATCCTATATATATATGTCCCATAGTTATTCATCATTCAATATAGTTGGTTTAAACTTACAGGAAACAAAAGCTTTTTTTTTTTAAGGTTTTAACATAACAGAAAACCCTCAATGATATTCCAAATTGCAACTTACTGCATTGCAGTCTGGAATATCTTGTTCGCTAGTGTGAAATACCTTATGCATGGTGACTGGATTATGAACAATTACTGGTTGGTTTGAGCAGGTTTTATGTTTATTTTTGACACACAGATGTTGGCGTTTTTCTATGACATAAGAGTGCACAGGGTACCTTTAGGAGAGTTTTTCATAATTACATGATTTACTGTGAAAGTTTGTCATGAAGCAATATAATGAAACAGAGATGAAGTATATGTTGAGCAACGTTAGCAGTATTTGGCAGAGGTTCGTGTACTGTGACTCCATTTTGCTTGAGGCAGCCAGACAGAGAGAATTTTTCTCAAAAGATGAAGCCTGCGCTGTCGAGTTCTCGAAATTGGGTGGAGACGGTGCATTTGCAACTTTCATACAGTAGAACAAATTTACAAGGACCACCGAATTTATTCTTGTGAATTCTGGCATAGAGGGTGGTACAGGATTAGGAACAAGTTTGTTTTTAATTTCCTTTATGATACAGATATAGAGGCGATCATTTATGTTGCTCGGGCTTAAACAGGGATACATTGGCATTGCCATTTTAAAAATCATTACAAAAGAATAATTTTTAGATCACAGCTCAGTGCTCGGACCCTGATTCTGATTCAGAGTTTCAGACACTCCTCTAAGAACTAAGGTGCTGGAAGTTTGGGTGATCTTCATCTCCTCCGATCCACCCGAGCAATCTCGACTTTGCTTTTTAAAGACTTCTTTTCATGTTTGTCCCTTTTGTCTTCCATTTCGGATCTGAATCTCGTTCTTTGCTACTGATGATGATGAAATTCATTCATTTTGAAAAGTCAACCTAAATTCTGGATAAATCCTTTCTGTTGCAAAGTGAAGATTTCGTCATCATATTAGAATTGGAACCGTTACTCAAGGAAATCTTCACTTCTTCTGAAATATATATATATCAAAGGGCTCAATCCCTGCAATTCAGTCACCTAATTATTAGGGGCAATCCCTGCGAGCCAAATTGGGTGTTTGAAATGGACTTTACAATCAATATTAATATAATAAAACAATTTTAAAGAATTGAATTATTAGTTTGGATCTTACAAATTGCAGCCTGCGTGTATCTACCTCACTGCTCATATCCTATACAATGAACTACAAAAGAGGGAAACAAAAAAAATTCTCTATATTCCTGCCTTAATAGTTTAACCTATATTCTTCATGATGAAAATTTGCCAATCTCATTTAAGAAATCATCTATCTTCTTTGGAAGTTCAGCACTTTGATGGAAACACCAAAGAGGAAAGCGAACAGAACTGCAAATCCAACTACCACAACTGCAACTACACCGAGAAAATCATGATGGAATCCAAAATAGTTCTTCAAAAACTCTTTCACTGTTTCATTTGAGCCCTGGAGCGGCTCATTCAGGTCCCCGAATTGAGATGTGACCAGGCCATACAGTGTCCATGAGACGGGGCAGGCCCAATAGTACCAACTCCACCATACTGGCATACTCTGCAAATTAAAGGAATATGCATTGTTAGATGATCACACTTTCACCTTCTGTTATTGCACAAACTAATTGAAGAAGCAACAAAATGCTCCTATTGCACAACATCCAAGGATCAGCTGGCTAGTGATATCTTTGTCATTGGGACATTTTAAGGGAAATTTGGTCATCTTAGACTTGATAGGACCTTTCTTCTAAATTTTGGTTCTCACCTATAAATAATTAACCCTGAAACTGTTGACCTTTTACATAAGTCAACATTAGAGTGAGAGAACTTACGGGTCGAGCAATGATAAATCCAGAGAAAACATTCCAAATGCCATAGAATGCTGAAGAAACAATGGCAGCAATGTTGTAGCTAGGGGTCAAGCCGACGCACAACATCCCATAAAATGTGAAGTAAAGAAGCGTGAAGTACATATAGAACAGGTACCAAAAGAATTTAGCTGCTGTCCACTGAAAGTTCATCATGGAGTATACTATAACTCCATAAAGTATTGATTGTACCAGCACATATGGCAGCTCGATTGTCACCTGAAAATGTAGAAAGAGCAGTTATTATCTTTTTCAATCCATGCTGTCTCTTTGATGAGCCTTAGATTTTTTAAATGTGTTTCTGCTATTTTGACTATATTCTAAAGTGTCTTAGTCAGCAGGAGTTTTTTGTTGGTAAACTAGAATAATAGAAGTAACTTTTAAGCGAACTGCAACTATGAGGATGAGAAGGGAAAAAAGGTGAAAAAGAAAGATACCTGTCCAAATGCATATGGAAGAGCAGAGTACATGCCAGCAGCTCTCTCACGATAGAATACAGATCGCTCAATGGCCACAACCGGTTGAACTGATGTAGAATAAGAGATACCCATAAATAGCACAGCAGCGTACATTGACCCCATGGCATTGAACAAGTCCTGCTGTGTGTTCCTATATCACAAAAAAAAAATGAATCAAATCATTCCCTAAAATCAAGTAACATAATTGACAGGACATCATTAGTAATTAGAAGATGAAAATTCAAACAATGACGCCTTACCTTTTGCCTCCGAGGCGCCAAAAAATTGTGCCAAACATGAGTGCAATAACTAGAGAGAAGAAGAACCGGACGACAATGTAAGGAGGGTTTCTCCAATATGACAAATGTTGTTTCCAGAGGCATGCCATGCACTGTGTCAGGAAAGATTGCGAGTACTGTGTTGGGAAATAGAGGTCACTTGACTCGGCAGGCGGTGTGCTTAGTCCCTTTATGATATCTTTGTTTCTCCTGTATTTGTTAAATCAACCAATTTAGAGAACAGTTGGTAGTATCTTCAGAACTTTCATGAGTGCCCTATGAGATTACTTACTTGTAGAGTTCAGAATTCCGATATTTCTCTGCAAAGTCAATCCCCAAAACTTCCTCTTGTGCAATTGTTGACACTTCCAACATCCATGTAGCAGGATTGTATCCATCTTTTATCTTACTAACTCCAGGAATTGCCTAAAAAGATGACAACAAAGCACTTAGTTTTTCATTTTCCAGATTTAGGACAAATATATTCAAAAAGAAAAAAAATGACTGTATAAATTCTGTTCATATTAACCTACCTCAAAGTAACTGATTAGGTCTCTGGACTGGTGACCCAATGGGCCGACGTAAATCTCCTCTCCGCCTCTCTTCATCAGGAACAACTGCATTCAAGAAGAGGATATAAGCATCTCCTGCAATATCAATTAAAAACACAAAACCAATATAACAGTTGATGTTCCTCACCTCATCGAAAGCCTCAAAGATATCGATGCTTGGCTGGTGAATGGTGCAAACAACAGTTCGTCCTGTGTTAACAGTGTTTCGGACTGTTCTCATAACAATGGCAGCGGCTCTGGCATCAAGTCCAGATGTTGGTTCATCCATGAAAATAATAGACGGATTAGCAACCAACTCCACAGCTATTGTCAACCTTTTTCTCTGCTCTGTTGACAACCCATTTACACCTGGTAGACCAACTAGTGCATTCCTAAGCGGGTTTAGTTCCACTAACTCCATCACCTCCTCAATGAACATCTACAAATTAGGAAAAAAAATATATAAGAAGTTGTGGAAGTCAAATAAAACTGCAAAAATATATTTAATAATGCATACCTTTCTAGCATCAGAATCAACCTCAGTAGGCAGTCTAAGCCAGGCAGAATAAACAAGAGACTCATAAACGGTCACATTTGGTGAATGTATATCATTCTGCTCACAGTATCCTGAAACTCTTGCGAAAGTCTCTTGTTTCTTCAGGTAACCTGAGATGGAAATTTCTCCCTCAATGTATCCACCAGTCTTTCTACCAGCTAACACATCCATTAGTGTGGTCTTGCCTGCTCCACTAACCCCCATCAAGGCAGTTAGAACACCAGGCCTGAAGGATCCACTAACTCCTTTTAGTAGCAAGAGTCTATCTTGCTCCACTCCTTGTGATTTCATTTCCTTTAATCAATACAAATGAAAAATAATAATGAGAACATGTCAAAGTGTTTTTTATCTTAAAATTATGATATATCAAGGTAGTTTACATAAGAGTGATAACTGAGCAAGAAAGCTAAAACAATTACTGCTGGCATATCAACGGAGTATCTGATATTGTCAAAGGCAACAGAGAGTGGTGCGAAGGGAAGAACCATTCCTTTCTGGCTCTGATTCAACTCTGAATTTGAAGCACCCCTTGATGCAGGTACTATCTCAGACATTTCTCCATCCCTCTGTCCATGAAGTACCTCTCCGGTTACATTTATGTGCTTCTCCTTTAATTCCTCTTCTGATAAACTTTGCCGAGAGTTGCCAGCTGCTGAATAATTTTACAAATGCAGTTGATTTAGTACCATTGGATAAAAAAGGGGGAGTCATAAATTAAACAACATTAGCAATTGCTATCACTTACGTTTAAGATAGCTCAAAGCCACAGTGAATAAGAAATTGAATACGATGACGAATCCAATCAAAGCACCTACACCAATCCAATACCATTTTGCCTCAGTGGGCATTCCACGGCTTTTCAACACTTGAACTCCAAGATATTCTGTGGCTCCTTCAGCATACTGGAAAAAAAAGTGATAAGACATTCGATAAACAAGTTCAACTGGATGAAGAACAAAAGAAAATGAAGGATGTATTCTATTCTTTTTTGGTTATAAATATTTTGGCTTACATGTCTCCATTTGTGTCCCAGGAATTCATTGATGCCCAAGGCATTCATTGCATACATGAGAGGTGAGATCCAGTAGCCCCAAATCCACCAAGCCCTTATTTTATCTGCAACCATTTCAAATTTAAAATAGTTAGATATAAATGAACCGTTCAAATAAAACTAAGAAAGCTGTTAGGAAATAACAGCAAAGAAGATTAGTTTTCAGGAATATAATAAACTTACCATGAGAAAGTATAAAACCACTCAAAACTAGGGTAATCACCAAAGCAAATGAAGCCAAAGTGTTAGCCACAACAGTGTCTCGCCCTAGTGATGCCATGAATCTAAACATACCAGATGCCATCTGATTGACCAACAACAGTAACAAATACTGCTTAAAGAATCTAGAAGAAAAACAAGCACACAGTTAGTTTCTTAATGTTATTATTGCTTCATTTAATTTATGCTTCTCAGCTAGCTGAAAAGTGGGAATTAGTGTAATAAAAGAATCTATTCCAAAAAAATAGTTTAATACAAGAATTAAAAAGTATGCATTGACTAACCTCCCCACATTGGGATCAAATCCAATGACGTAGTAGTTCAAGAAGATGGTAACAGAGACCTCAAGAAGAGAGATAGGTATCTTCAAAATCCAAGAAGGGATTGTGTAAGCCCAAGCCGGGAAAAAGAGAGAGTCACGTTGTTTGAAAAAAACAGGCAGTTTTATGCATGTCAAAGCCAACTCTGAGAAGCCGTTGAACATGTGTGTGACCATGGCGAAGAACAGTGCCCCCATGTAAACAGTGCCATCATTTGTAGTATTATGGTGCATACGTGTGCGGAAAAACAGCGTCATTGATATTAGGGATGTCACCATTAGCTGCATTGATTATTTATTAATGTAAGTGCACTAGAAATTTTGATTTCATTTAGAAGGGTATATTGAGTTTCTTTTATAAGTTGTATACTACATAGATTGTGTACCTGGAATGCTCTGAAAATGTATACGAAAGAGTTGCGCTTCATGAGGAGATATTCTCTTGAGGCGCATGCCTTTAGCAGCTCTAACTTGCTTATACCGTACTTGGATGTGGTTAAAGCGGCTGGGTGGCTCCTCGACTTGTCAAATGGCTCAGCTAGTTCTGCTCTGAGCCTCTCACCAACATGAAATGACTTGAAAGCCTCAGCAAATTCACGTACTGGCACATACCGGTATGGCCGGTTGTGTCTCTGCCAGTACTGGGGCTGGTCTTTTCTAGATGTTACCTAAACCATAAAAAGGTAAACATATTTAGCTACTGCATTATCGGAGGAAGGACTTCCATATGAGAAATGTCTTGGATTCCTCTCAGGTACTTGTACCACCTTGAATACCATAGTCACAATTTTTATATTCTCCTACTGTACAATTTTTCATTCTTTATTCCAGAATGAATTAATTATTTTCTGAAAAGATAGATATGCTCTGAACCAGTGTACACTGGTATCTAGACAGCACATCTGCAAAATTCTTGTTCATTTACCTCTTGTAGGAAATCGGCAACACCTTTCCTTTCTGGGCACTTGAACCCCATGCTTTCAAAAAATTCAAGGATATGCTCACGAGGCCCATGGTACACGACATGGCCATCTGACAGGAGGATGATGTCATCAAACAGGTCAAAGGTCTCAGGTGCTGGCTGTAGAAGTGAAATTACAGTTGTTTGTCCCAGAATGCAAGTGATTTGCTTCAGGGACCTTACTATTTGAAATGTGGTTGAGCTGTCTAACCCAGTTGAGATTTCATCCATAAATAATGCTGTTGTGGGTCCCACGATCATCTCACCTGTTGATAAATAAGGAAACTTATTAGTAACTTTAGTTAATTTGAAAGTCCTTGAGCATCCCCTCAATACAAGCTGGTTGCTGTGGTACGGTAAAAAAGTAATATTCTAGTGTACCTGTTGTGACACGCTTTCTTTGCCCTCCAGAAATACCTCTGAGCATCTCATCCCCTACAGTGGTATCGGCACATATGTCTAAACCCAAAATCTGCACATTTCAAGAAATGATTAAGAAAAGAAGAGAAATGTTGTGTTTTCCCAAATTATATCAAGAAGATGGATGTTGTTTGTACCTTGAGCACATAGTCAGTAATGATGCTCGTTTCTTGGCCTCCCATGGATACTGCCTGGAATTTTGAAAAAAAAAAGATAATAATAAAGAGAACTCCATAAATTAGAGAAACTAAGAAAAAATAAATTTATTAAAATCGATCACCGTTTTTTTTTCAAAAAAAACAAGCAATAAATAATTGAGCAATTATTGTAAAAGTATAATATTTAACCTTCATATACACATCGAGGTCAGGATCAGGCTTGATATTCGAAGCTTTCTCTCTCCTTGCAAGTTCAGTTAACATATCTGCATGCATTTTCAAAGTGCATATAAGTTAGTACTAACATACAATATATTGACAAAAAAATAGATGTAGTATTATGAAGATTTAGATTTTTTTTTTATACCGTATCTGGTACCAACACCCTGGACCCTGGCTGAAAAGGCTAGGGTTTCTCGTACTGTCATCTCAGCTATGTGCAAGTCATGTTGGCTTATATATGCTGCTGTTCTCTGGGGCACAAACTCATTCATGCCATGTCCATTGTATGTAACCTTGCCAGTAACCTGTTTTGCAAAGAAAGTAATTAATTTTTGGCGACTAGAAATTAGAGAATTAAAAGAATTGAAGGGCTGAAGGAATGAGTACCTTTAGCTCAGAGTCCAGCTTGCCAGCCAAGGCCAGCAGCAGTGATGTTTTTCCTGACCCCGGTGGTCCCAGTAACAATGTCATCCTGGAAATTTTAAAATATATAATAGAAAGTGAGCAACATTAATTAATAATTTGAAGAAAAAAAAATTAGAAAGCCCATCCAGATTGGAGGGTGAGAGTATTAATTAATAATTAAATAATATTAGAGCCAGTACGTACCTCTTAGGTTTGATTACTCCGCTGACATTGTTAAGAATATTAAGAGGCATTTTCTTGTTGGGCAGAACGTGGAGAGCATTCGCCACGGACTACAATTACAATTATATATAAAATAAAATAAAAAACAAAGATTGAAGTCATTAAATTAAAATTGGTGCATTTGTTTAACGAAATCAAATTAAATAGGAGTAGAGTGTAGAGTAATAATAAGTAAAAGTAGGAAATGGCATGTACGTCGAGAGCGTTGATGGTGGCATTGATAAATGTTGGGAGTCCCCTGCTTCCGAGATGGGCTAATGCTTCAATATTTAAATTCTCATAACGAACCTCGATTGTTGGGAAGTCGAGCCCCACACTGAAAAACGAAAGGAAAGCCAATTAATTCATTAATCCATATGATAAATATAGTAAAGATGACACAGGCATTTGGTCGAACGGTCTGTGAGCACTCACCGGTCGATCCTCTGTTTCAACTTGAGCAAGAAGCGCTCATTGTCCTCCTCCGCGACACGCACGAGGCGCTCGATGAGCTGATGCTTCTCAGCAAAGCCGAGGCTATCTATGTCGATCTCCTTGCCGACACCACTGTCAAGGAAGAGTCCCTTCTTCATGCGGCTGTAGGTGGGGAGCTTCTCGAGAGCGGCCCACTTGAGGGACTCCTCGTCGTCGTCTTCGCGGGTGGAGGCGTTGGAGAAGACATCGGAGCCGCGGCCGAAGACGGAGGCACTGCCAGCTCGTTGGAAGATAGAGGAGCTGTTCCTGCGGAGGCTAGGCATCCTGAAGGAACTGCTGGAGTCCATGTTGTAGTTGTTATTTGGTAATGGCTTTAATTAATTAATGCAGAAGCAAGCACAAGTAAATGAAGCCGTGCTGTGTTTGATTTTGGGAATTGCTTGCTGGTGGTGGTGGTGGTCGTCGTGATCGTGATCGTGGGCTTGAAAATAGAAATAGAAATAGAAATAGAAATGAGAAAGAAAGAATGTATAGGAATGAATAGAATTAGTAAATGTTGTATGTTGTTGAGATTTGAGAAGAAAGGAAGGGAGGTATCTGATGTATTTATATGTATGTGTTGCGCTCAAGTCCAACGTCTAAAATCCAATCCATTCCATTCATTGAAATGATGAAACAAACACGCACACACGGAGACAGAGAATCTGAGACTGAGGCCAACGGTGTTCCGCTCCGTCAATTTTGGTTGGTTTTAGATTTTCTGTGGCGAGCAGAATCAGAGCCTTCAAAGATCACGTGTGTCACGTGCAAATGCAAAAGAAAGGCTCCTTCCCTCTCCCTTCTTTCCTTCGGTAGGTGACTTGGTCGGGGTGGGGGTGGGGGTGGGGGTGGGGGTGGGGCTCACAATTTGTTTACAAATAATATAATAATATTTAATACCACAGTATTGATTTCCAAAAATAATAATATAACAAAAGTTGAAAAGTTGACCTCTTCCAACTTTTTCTACCCTTTTTTTCTGGGCTCAAATACCAAAACGTAGGAAGACCAAGAATCGTTCCAAGTCAATTTCCAGGAGACTAAACAAATTAATTAAGCTATTTTTAATGGTTATTATTAAATTCGATATATATAGTTAAAATTGTATCTGTATTGGCTTTAATTTTTAAATATAAATATTTTTAAATATAAATATTTTTAAATATAAATACGGATATTCTTGAATATGAATATAAATAATATATATATATTATTAAAGATAAACATAAAAATTCACTTAAATTTGTAAAATCTATTGAAATGTATGATAAAATAAGTTTTCAATGGCATATTTTATTTAAAAATATATTACTAATTTTGAAACATTAAAAATTTCATAATATGTTCAATTATAATTAAAATGGTGAATAATATTTATTTTTATAATATATTATATATCTAGTATCGGATATGAATAATTAAGATTAAAAATTATATTTTGTTTGAATATTTATATATAAAAATCTATATTTAAATTTTCAAATACAGATCGGATATGATCAAATATTATTCACGTAATTTTACACCTAAGATTCACGGAGGTACATCATGTATATTCATATATAGTGTAAACTTGAATTGGGCTGGGCTGAAAAAAATATGAATGAGGTACGTATGTCAATATTTAATTTCACAGCGATATCTGCTTTCGTAGGTCAAATGCTTAATCTACGGAAGCATTTGATGAGTTGGCATATGTACCACATTCAAATGCTTAATCTGGCGCCCAATTTATATTTGTCATTCTGCCCTAAATTGCCCATCAAATGCTTAATCTGGCGTAATTCATATTTGTCGAACCATGAATGCCCGGGCGTCCTAAGACAACCAATGACGATAGCTGTATTCATTACTAAACGGAACATCTGTATATATATTTTTTATTCTATAGTACAAGTTATGTAAAGAGTTTAAGTAAGAATAAATAATTTCGTTAAATGCTAACCGCTCGGGCATTCTGGTATGAATGTAGTACGTATGCCAACTCATATGTAGGCTCTTCGGGGTGCGGTAATGGCTGACTCAAGTGCTCAGTGTTCATTTTGTACCAGATTGTAACCATCCCTCTCTTGTAATATCATCCCATTTACGTATAGTGACGGGCAAAGTCGTACGGTCGTGACTCTGTGATAGGCGGTCGAGCTCATCCTGTGCCCACCAATAATATTGTGCCCAATCCATATTTTGTCATTCGCCACATCCCGATGTGTGCTTGTTCTTGCGATACGTCAGCACTTGCTGGTAATCGATCGGAGCCGGCAGAGAAACCTGTTGGAAAAAGATTGAACTGCCGCATGACTCTATCTGGATAGTGATTCTCAACCATCCAGAAATGAATCATCCATACACGACACATCAACCTACATACGTTAAAATTAGCAAATTAAATTAATGTACCAGTTGAAGTAAATAAATTTTAATTGATTTTAGAAACTTATGAATTGTAATGCACGTGGTACACCCAAGACAAGTCATCGTGATAGGTAATGTACGACGTTCAATTGACGTTTTCATCCCGCAAATTCTCAAAATGATCCCGAAAATGTCCGGGTCCTTGTCGCGGGGTGTACTTGAACAAGTGTCTTGTTGCCTATTTGTCACCGTACGGAGGCCATAATCGAGGATCAGAACCACCTAATGGAGGCTCCTCAGTTCTACACCTATATCGTTTACAAAATATAAAAAATAAATAAAATTATCTTAATTGAGATGAGTAATATTGATTTACCTCGATCTCCCGATCGGGAATCATGTCCACAACTGGTTATGCAATTTGTTGGCTCGAGACATGACTGAGAGAGATTGAAGTACAAGCAAGAGAGTATTGCCTTCCCCCAGTCATAACTGTCCTTTGGTACATTGAGCATGTCATCAAGAAATGTCAAGTATACCGCCGGCACCGAGTCTGTACTGTTATTCGAGAACATCACGAACCCGAACAAATCCAATCAAAACGCTTTGTGTACCTACAAAAAAAATTAGTACTCATGTGTACCTACAAAATAAATTCACGGACGAAGTAAAATTTATAATAAAAATTATACTGTCGGACGATCTCATCATCGGAGTAAGGAGATAACTCTTGAAAATACTTTCGCAAACACAAGAGCCAGATATTGGTTGTCGAGAACTGCATGTACTCGTTCTCTTTCCTCCCGTTTCTTATCTTAAACGGCCACGGATTATTGATGATGTCATCATAACTATATGGATTGACATCCAATCATCTCTACAGTCTCGTTTCATTCATCGTCAGTGACCCATGTTATTGGTTTTTCTGTATTTTTCAAATTTAAAAATCAGATTAGTAAACTTCAAAAATACAAATATAAAATAACATATTAAAAAATTAAAATACCTCTGATAGGCAATCCCCATATACATCACACGACCTCCAGTGTCACCGTCATCTCGCCGACTGGTAGATAAAATATCGATGTCTCTGGTCATCACCTCTCGACAAGCGCTGTCAGGAGTGATTTATCTAATTGATAATCACCCATGATCGTTATCTGGTAGAGACCAAGTCGATGCAGATATGGATCCATCTGCGCATTATATGGTATTTTCGGATGATATGCGTTCAAACGGAGAGTGCTATATGGCTGCACAAAATTATATGTTACACATGATATGCTAAAATTAATTATAAAGTATTTTTTTTCACATTATACGATTAAAAATACTTAAATCGGTTTTGACCCTCTCTGACCTATGTTTGTTTTAGAGTACGACAAGCAGTTGCGGATATTTTATTTTTCACTATAATTATTAAAAAATCATTAAAATTAAAATTAAGATATAATTTTGGTATAATTAAATTAATTATAAATTTAGTATAATTTGGTCTAATTTGATGTGATTTGATATAATTTGGTAAATTTTTGTGGCATTTGATGCAATTTGGTGCAATAATTGGTATAATTTGATGCAATTTGGTGTAATTTAGTACAATTTGATATAATTTAGTATAATTTGATACAATTAAATAATTTTATATAATTAACCTATTTACATTATAATTAATATTATTTCATCTAATTTAAACTAATAAATTAATGATAATTAGCCTAATTAGTACTATTCTATAATTAAGCTAATTATAACTATATAATTTAAAATTAACACTATAAATCAACCAAACCAAATTATACTAACTATATTTCAATTATCACTATAATTATACTAACTAAATCTAATAAAATTAATAATTTTTCTAAATTCAGATTAAAATTGAAAAATAAAAATTACCTTTGAAATTACAACCAAATCGGTGAGTTTTTCCAACTCTCCTCCGAAAATTAAGAAGTTTGATGCAAATGGTTTTCAAAATGAAGCACAAATGAGAGAGATCAATTGAAATTGGGAAAAAATTTATGTTTTTTTCGGTTTAGAGAAGAACCAAAGGAGAGTGGGAGAAGAAAGGGGTGTGTTGTCACGTATATACATAGAAGCAGCTGGACCCGAGTTTTAAACTCGGTCTAAGGGGCTGGACCCGAGTTTAAAACTCGGGTCTAGCTCCGGGTGGTTAATTCCAACGCAATCTTACCAAATGCCTCTTTTTATTTTTTTATTTACTATAAAAAAAATTCTGTGATATGTATGTCAATTCATCCACAGGCTCCTCGGGATGTGGTACTAGCTAACTCAATTGTTCCTTAATATTTATTCCGTATGAGAGAGGTTGAAGTACAAGTAAGATAGTATTGTCTGTCCCCAATCGTACCTGTCCTCCGGTACGTTGAGCATATCATCAAGAAAGGTCAAGTACACAGAACAAATCCAAATAAAATACTTGTGTGTACCTACAAAAAATAAAATTTAGATATAACTTATAATAATTATATTTAATTATACCGATTGAACTTAATTATAGTAAAAAAGTGTATTGTCGGACGGTCTCATCATCAGAGTAGGCAAGCAATTCTTAAAAATGCTTTCGCAAACACGAGAGTCAGATACTATACGTTGAGAACTGAACGTACTCATTCTATTTCCCTTGTTCCTTATCTTAAATGATCACGGATTATTAGTGATGTTGTCATAACTGTATGGATCACCATCTAATCCAAGGAGCATCTCCAGCATCCTCCTTCATTCATCATCAGTCACTCATGTTATTGGTTTTCCTGTATTTTTTCATATTTCAAAAATCAGATTAGTAAACTTTAAACATAATAAAAAATAATATATAAAAATAATAAAATACCCCTAATAGACAATCCCATAAGCAGCACACATCCTGCAATGTTACTATCATCTCGTCGACTGGTAGATGAAACGTCGACGTCTCCGGTCGCCACCTCTCGACAAACGCTATCATCAGTGATTTATCGAACTGAAAATCTCTCATGATCACCATCTGGTAGAGACCGAGTCGGTGCAGATATGGATCCATCTGCTCGTTGTATGGTATTTTCGGATAATATGCATTCAAAAAGAGAGTGTTATGCAGCTGCTAATGTCATGCATTTATATACATATTTTAACCCCTGATTGTGCCTAAAAATAGATTAAAACTCTCGATCTCATCTGCTCTGGTCTGCTACTTATTTCAGGGATATCAAGCCAAAAAGTCGAGGAATTAGGTCCCAAACTGAGCTTCCACGCCAACCGACGGACCATGGGATCAACAAAAGTCGCATGCTATGCCTACATAGAGCATACAATCCGTATGCATCTGCATACGAGCCATATGATCTCTATCCGGAAAAGATCTCCAAAGAAGACAGCGATTTAATGTCGCGATTCCCTTCCAACTTGGCTGATCCCTCTCCTATAAATCCGCCAGCAGCCTTGGGTTTAGGGGAGCTCCATTTTGGCCACCATTTCCACGCCTCTTTCACCTCTTCCACTCCGTCTTCACAAACCCTAGTCACCGGACAATCTCAAGGGCGATCCAAGACATCGGAGGCACGGAGTGCCGAGAGGAGGTAAGGATCGAAGTAGAAGACTGGCACAGGGCAGCATCCAGAGTTTGATTATCTTTTTTTGTTATATTCTCTGTTGTTTAGATAACTTCTTTAGGATGTCTTTTGTCTTAGCTCTCTATATATTTATCGTATTTTTATATGCCGCAATGAGCGGCTAAGTATGTCACACCCCAGAAATAATAAATCGGATTAGGGATGATTAATCCCGCCATGTATGCACGACGAGACGTGCGTACGAAAGGCTAAATGAATAAAATAAGATAAATCTCAAAATAAATAAAATAATAATAAATATAAATACAAGACCATACAGTCCAGAATGAACAAAAAGTATACAACGCCTGCATAGGCGGGGCTAGCTCCATCAGAATGGGCAGCAAATCTCTCAAATAAAAACCCAAAAGAAAGAAATAAAACTCAAAACCCGATGGATCCTATCCAACTACCCGCTCACATGCAAATGCAACGAAGCATCTCTCGTCATCGCGCAGATCGTCCCTAGCACTCGCTCCAAGAAAAATCTCGAACTCCGAAATACCCGGATCCCACAACCACGCTCCATGAGTAAAAAAATTACTCGAACCTTAAGATTTGATCTTCTTTCCTATACTAGACCCAAATACCGATATCGTATTTTAAATGTATTATATTAAATATATATAAATATAATAATATTTTATGCACGTTTGAGAAAACGCCTATATGAATGACATGAAGTGACAAATAAACCCGAAAATAGAAAATCTGTGGAAATAATAATATAATATAAAATATATAGTACGAAAAATTCAAACACCCGAATATATATAACCCAGTTGCAGATCATCAGTTCATCCACAAGCGGGCACGTGATCGGGTCCTAGACTTGTGACTTACCTAAGCGGGCACTTATTCTGGCCCAACTTACAAACTTAGGATTTTCAAGTAAGCGGACGTCAATGCCCTGAATACCCTGAGAAAATTCGGCCTCCCGGAGCGATAATGCTCTAGGAGAGTGACGGCTAAAAGCACGTACTCGGTATTCTGAATCTGATGATCCACCTCACAGAATAATAATAATAATAATATGAGCAAGGGGATTTAAAAAAATTATGCTTTCAGTTGCCATATCGTCAAAGGATATAACTACCCGTGAATTGACAAATCAGAAACGAATGAGAGCCTACACTGTACCAACCAAGGGTCAGAGGACCGCATCCCGTAAATAACAAAACAGAGTATATACAAATGGGAGCCTACAGTGTACCCACTAGGGCCAGAGGACCGCATCCCCCACTTTCTCTGTACCAACTACGGGCCAAAGGAGAATGCCCTTCGGACAATACTAGGATCCTAAATAAGCCGGATAAATAATATAATATAATATCTCGGAGTAGATTCCGGTCTCGAATATGGCCGCCCACACTAATTACTGAAAGACATGGTATCCTAATCGCTCAAATTCAGATTAAAAATCTTAATCATATTAAGAATAGTAATAATATAATATTGATCAAAAATAAAACACTCTGACACAGCCGAACCCGCCAAATGACGGGGTCAGTGGATAAACCAACAGGCAAAGATGCGCAGTGCATATACGGACCGGTGGGTCCCACGGGCCTATGGGTCACCGTACGTAACCACAACGGTCTGGTTATGCAAGGCAACCTCAGACTGAGAATTACCCGGCCCGCCTCTCAGCACTCTCATGCATTTAATGCATGATTAACTACCTGACTTGATTAATAATTAGTGATAATAATAATATGTTCTTAATAATTATAATCTACAACTTGAATTATTTATTTCTATTTAATCCTATCTAGGGACTATTTCCCGAATCATACTCCTATCATGTCTACATGCAATATGACATGATATGACATGCGAATGCGGGTATGTCTCGAATATGCTGGTCAATTTACCGGATGCATATGACATGTCAGATTTAGTCTCTAATCATTTTTGGCCAGAAACCACCGCAATTCAGATTTATTTTAAAAATATTTTATTTTTCAGTTTGGGTTCCTAATTCTGAAGAAAGGAAATCAAATCCCAGGAAATCGTACCTGAGAATAATTTGATCAGGTCGGTAGCGTCAAATTACTTAGTCTCCGGTGACGCTCACGATCTCGTCAGCCGTCTCATCCTGAGTGTACTCGTTGGTCGGCTCATCAAGATAAGATTCGAGAACCTATGAAATCAAAATAAATTAAATTGGTGAGTATCCTATTCACGTTGGGTCTGGTTAGGTCAAGGTGTATCGAACTCGAAGACGGGAGTATTATTATTTGAAATTTATAATCATATTATATTTATTTTGAGTAATGTAATTAATTTAATTTAATTTAGATTGATTAAGTTAACTTAACGTTATCACTCAATTATTTTAATTAGGATAATTAACTAATTAAAAATAGAGAAATTGATTAATATATAATATTATATAATTAATATTGTTCTTATTAAAAATAGAGAAATTGATTAATATATATATATATATATATATATATATATATATATATATTAATATTATTCCATTATTAAATAGAAAAATTGATTAATAGGTATTTATATATATTAATTAATGTTATTCAATTATTAAAATAGAGAAATTGATTAATACATTTTTTATATTATAGTTTATTTATTATTTTATAACCCTTAACTATTTATATCATATTATTTAATTATATCTCATTTTATATTTTGATATCATTTTCATTAATTTGAAAATATATTATATAAAACTAGAATTAAAAATAAAAATCAAATTAAAAGAACAGAAATTCAATTAAACTTAAATTTAATTAGTATTTTTATTTAATTAAATGTGTTGGTGTTTTAATATCTTCTAATTAAATATCATTTCAAATGAGTCTTGAATCTTAAGATGTTGTTTGTTAAGTAGTGTTGAATTGTTTATTACTTTTGATGCAACCGTGATTTTAAGTTATATCCATATGATTATTATTACCTCCATATAGTAGGTCCATAATTATGTATTATTAATTAAGCACGTTGTCATTTTATTTTTGTATACCAATCTTCAACATCACCTCCATCTTATTAATTCAACATATGTAATTAATATTAGTTGCCCCACAGATTATATCCCACACCACGTCTAGTATTCGGTTTCAAGTGTATCAAATATTTTAAATTCATAATATAAGTTTATTGATCCAGATAACACACACAAAGGCGTTAATATGTCTTATATCTTATTCAAGGATTCAAAGAGAAATATTTAGTTAGGTATCGAATACAAATTCTGATAACGAGGAACCACAAGCGCACAAGATGGTCACATTGCATGGTAACACAACCTAATCGAAATCAACAACAATAAGGATAACAAATAGCACACATTGAGAGGCACAACTCAGTCTACGGACAGATGGCCTACACAATCAGCAGAGAAAAGAAAGATCCTGACGGCATGACTTGTATGAGAAAACTGGTGGGAGGGACAGAGAGATCCTGGCAAAGGGGATAAGAAGAGTGAAGAGGGGTTTTATGAATCGCCAGATGAGAGCAAAAGAGAGTTCTAAGAGATGGGAGATGAGTTCAGTTGTTACTGGGGGATGAGGGATCAACGAGAGTGAATTTGAAGGGGGTTTTGGTCTCGTAGGGAGAGAGCTAGAGAGAGATAAGTGAGATGTCTAAAAGGGAGAGAGGTGCATAGTTTGTCACGGACCGTGTGAAGAGACAGTGATTGAAGTAGTTGGGGTCAGAATGAGTTTATCAAATTGGCAGAGTGAAAGAGACAGAGTGAGAGAGAAATTAAAAGTGATGGGGTGTGGAATGAAAAGAAAAGAAAATAGAAGACGTTTGACTATGGATTAGTCAGATTTTTTTTCTTTCAAATTTGTACAGTCATTCATCTAACCATATGATTTCCAAACTTTATTAATTGATAAATTTAGTAATTATCATTGATTCTCAAAAAATTTAATTAATAGAAGTAATACGTCAAATTGACCAGAGTCGAATAGATAATTGTGTGTCTGATAAATTTTTAAATTTAATCGATCAGTCCATTTATATTTATTAGTTATAAATTTAGATTTTAATAAACTGAGTTTTCTTAGCTAAGTAATTAATTAATTATTATTATTATTATTTTCAATAATTTATGATTTAATTTATTCATTAGAATTCAAAACTTTATTGGTTACCTTAAATAAATTTTAATTTATTAAGAATTCATGTTTTGTCTAATTACACTTAATTAAATTA
The DNA here is from genome assembly GCA_037127355.1 of Schoenoplectus tabernaemontani. NCBI lineage: Eukaryota > Viridiplantae > Streptophyta > Magnoliopsida > Poales > Cyperaceae > Schoenoplectus > Schoenoplectus tabernaemontani. Next base: position 28,542,470 of record CM073756.1, read on the forward strand.
ATTATAATTTCATAAATTTTAATTTTAATTTTTGGATTTTATTCTTAAGATTCATATTTCATGTTATTAAAATTCAAAACATTATTGTAAGTATTTTCTCATATTTGATTAAATTAACTTTTCTATATTTTATTATTTTATAATTTACGGGGTTTCACAAAGTACTTTAGTTTTTAGGTATTTGGGATGTGAAACTCGGATCATGAATATTTATTAAAGATTTCTTTGAATCTATGGTTGTGATTGTTATGCTGTGTATTATTATCAATTGCTTGTCTGATATGTTTGTCCAACTGCTAGGGATTAGGTCTCGAGCCGAGGTCGGGCTCTTGTACCGTACAAGGTTCGGTAGTTTGTCAAAATGTTCTTTCTAAGTACAGTAGGTAGATCTGAGACCCGAAAAGATGGATCAGGTTGTACTCGAAAGGTTGAACCTCCGCTCAGATCGAGAGATCTGCGTATGCCTATAGGAAACTATGCACTCAATTTAAGTGATCTAAGCCAACATGCGATGGTTGAGATTTATGTGAACTTAGAAATTCCGCCCAACCATACGCTACACTAACAGACCAACATGCGATAGTTGAGGTTTGTTGACCAGATACTGGCCGGTTAGGATTCACGCAACAAGAGAAGAAACTAACCTTTATGAATAACCGTGACTAGTCTGTATCCATACGGACCATTTGTATGTGCATACGGGTCGTATGGTCCAGATCCAAGTGGAACTGACTTGTATCCTTAAGAACTATTATTTTATAAAACCAAAACACAAAAAGATTTAGTTACTGTTTTTTGTTTAATCTGTTTCTTATCTGTCACCAAAAACTCATAACAAACCTCTTTTTTTTTCTTATTTGCACATCTAGAAATCCGAGTAGGGTAAACTCAGTAGTTACCTCATTTCCTACGGATCAACCCCTTACTATACCAACGTAGGCTGTGCATTTGCGGCCGACCAAGTAGCGTAATGGTATTATAAATTTTAAAAGCAGCAAAGGGTCGTGTGCGCCAGACAACACCCGCGCGCAGCGCAATAGCTACAAAAAATAATTTATTAGATAGGATATGCTAAAATAAAATTTAAAAAATATTATTTTTCACGTTATAAAATTAAAGATACTTACATCGGTTCTGGCTCTCTATGACCTATATAAATACTCCATTTGTAACTATAATTATTTAAAAAAATGCTAAAATTAAACATAATTATTCTAAAATAATAAAATTTATCCTAATTTTAAATTATATTATTCTATTCTGAAATATCTAAAATTAAGTACTAACTAATTATAAATTAAAATAATTATAACTAATTATGACTAAAAATATACTGCAGTTAAACTAATTATAACTAATTAAAATTATAATTAACCTAATTAAAACTAAACTAAATTAAATTAACCTAATTTAAATAAAAATATAATTAATTAAATTTAAACCAATAATTTAACGATAATTAATCTACAATTAAACTAATTACAACTATATAATTTAAAATTAATACTATAAATAAACTAAATTAAATTACATTAACTATATTTCAATTACCACTAAACGCGCTTTTATCTCCAAATTCCTATAAAACCTCTCTTAATTACATGCTTTCTCCGTCATTTCATTCCTCACTCACTCACTCACACACATCCTCCTCTTCTCGCCCAAAATAAGAAGGAACACGAGAGCAGAAAGACATTCTTGGAGCCAACCATCCCAGGTTGGGTTTGTTATGATTCATTACTAACTATTATTCATTACATAACCTAATTAAATGAGAGTTACAGTCTTATAGATGTCTCAATTTCAGCCTGTAGCAATAGTTCAATATCTGCTAAGAAATTTATGATGACGATGCGTGTTGTCAGTGTGTACTGTGCAGTAGTCTTCTCAGAAACAAACATTCTCTGTAAATGAAGAAACAAATTAGCTGCTTTGCTGTGCATCAGAACATCATACTTTTTTATCGCTTTCAGGGGCTATCACCGTTGCACGCACCGGAATTCGCAAGGCTGCATGGCGACGAAGCAGGTGCAGCGAACCGACGAAAAACCAGCTGTATTTGATGTCATCTATCAAGGGAATCACAATTCACACCTGTGTTAATAAATCTAATACATGTCATGGGTCCAATATCAACTGTATCAACAACAACAGTAGCAACAACAAACAAACGGGTCAGTCGAGTCATGAGCAGGACTCTCTCAACAGCCTTAAAGCAACTCTAACTGTCACAACAGAAGGATTAGGCCCCTCAGGTTTGGGCCAACAGGAAGGATGGGCAACTCTTTTCCCTCGACGCCAATCGAAAGCAGCCACATGGCCGCCACAGCCAATACTTATTTTTCTACTGGAAGTTTATTGCCTTCATTTACCAGTTCGCCTGCCACATCAGAATCAAACTATTTCTCCATCTCACCTTGTGCAGTTGGTGGATATGACACCGGAGTTGGAGGGTTAGGATTGAGAAAGGTTGATTCTGACCCAACAGAGGTGGTCTCAATGAAGTGAATTTGTTCCAACAATTTCAATTAGTGTATACTACATAATGCTTTGCTAGAGATTAGGCCAGTTTAGATGGAATGATAGGATAACACATGCTCACAGATGCATCTTGTTTGTAATTTTCTTCTCAATTATTTTCCCCTCTTGTAACTATACCTTGGTTTGCAACTGCTTTACTGCAAGCAATTGGGTCAATATGATTTTTTGTTTATCATTGATTGTAAATACATCAATTGAAAAAAGTTTCCGTGTAGGGTCAATTGATGCAATCATTCTTGTTCTTTCTCAAGTTTAATCAATTGCACAACTGAAACACACAGCATACAAGGAGATGGGTGAGCAACTAAACTGTGTCGAAGGCAAGTTGCACCACAATTATAGGGGAAAATAGAGGTTTGCATATTGAGCATCGTGTCTCACAATTTGAGTATTTGAGTTTGAAGAATTAAACTCGAACCATCTAAATTCACAACAAGGAGAAAAATGATCACAAAACCATCTTCGATTCAACTCAGAGAACATGACAACTCACTTCTAAACCCTGTCTAGTGCCTACAATATCCATCCAACTAAAACCTAAGCGAACAAGAATAAAACAACGCCTACTTCTTTCCTGTGCCAATGCGTGGCTTTCCTTTAACCTCAGATTCCTGCTCACAGAAAAAGACAATAAAAAGAAGACTGTAAAGCCGTAACATCAGGAGAAAAACAGATATCAAAATATATGCACAGCCCTTGATATACAACTCAATTTAGGTCTCAAATAAAGAACATAAATATATTTTAGAGATCTCATGGTTATTTTGACCCATATCCATCAAGAATGGTATTCCGTCTCGACTTGTTGGGTCTACTTAAGAATCACCAAATGGTATGTCCAGTCCTATTATATGAAGACTTAAACTCTTTAGGCGAGAGCGGTATTGTCAACCTAATTTGCTGATCTTGAAGACTTAAACTGCTTCACACAAGTCAAATAATGAGAAATCTCATGCATAACCCTCAAAGTAAACAAAGTTTCATTCTATTACAAAACCTGAATATCCCATGTACAGTTTTTCTTCATTTGCTTTATGTATAATATCCAAACTTGTTGCTAATCTAATGAACAATGGTTAGTTAATCCACCTCTTCCACCTCTATAGAAAAAAGGATGAGAGTGGTATTGTCAACCTATCCAACTATTTTGACAAGCCGTGTGTTATCAAATTCTTTAGGCGTACACATGATGTTCTGATGTTCAGTATAGCCATACTCCCTAAAACAATTAAAATTACCTGTGTGGTATGCAAGTAGATATATGTCTTTGCAGTTGCTGGATTATGATTTTCAGCACCTTTGCTCCAATCATAGCAAACCTGAACAAGTGAATGTCCTGTCAGAAACTGCATCACATTTAGATCCGATGGTGTACAAGCCTGGAGTGGCATCCTATTTTACCATTACATAATCAGCACCAAACAAAAGTTCTTCTGTTAGTTTTGCCAACTTCATTTCTCATCCTTTTGCATGAAGTCTGAGAAAGCAATAAATATGAGGCTGGATAAGTTGCATGCACAACAGCTGCCAAAATCTGAACAGACCAGGTTAAGAAAGCATGGACTGAACAACCGGCTCTCTATTAGGTTGTACAACCATACATGCAAAATAAGAGCATTTTTTTAATGGTGCCAAATAACAAGAGTAGATGGGGTGATTCACCGCATAAGCAAAGATTGAACCATCAGCATTGAATGCACTGCATGGAATAGGGTAAGGACACCTGGAGAAAGCCTACACAGTTTTAAAACAAAAACAATTATATAAAAAATTAACAGTAAATAGAGGTCGGAGAAATACTAAGATGAGCAATCCAGCTAAAATGCATGTAACATAATTAAACCTTGAGTCTTTGTTTACTGTCCTTGTCCCAAAAGTTGAACGCACCATCAGATCCAGAAGTAGCAAAAGTGTGATGCACCTATCAAACACCAACAAAATTTAAAAAAAAAAAAACAACAACAACAAAGCCTTTAATCCCAAACAAATTGGGGCAGGCTAGAAATGAAACCCAATACAATTTTAAAAAAAAAAAAAGGCTCTTATCTTTAACTGTAATTTAGTTACAAGAATCTTACAGGGTGAAAGTTCAGAGAGTTGACAGAATAAATCTCAGTGCCACCAGTTCCCTCTCTGTGGCATTTGAATGTAAAGTTCTTGCTCTGTTGGGAGTCGTCTAGGTGGTGCACACCAACCCTGCCTTCTATTGAACCAACCTGTCATACAGACATAGAGATTCAATCTTCACTGCAATAAACAATAACAAGCTGGCAACTAAAGACTTGACCGTACCAGAAAACCTTGTTGATCAGGAAAAGCAGCAAGGCACCTGGTCTGATACTTAAGAGGTGATTGGATCCGCTTGAACTCCATCTTGATGCGCAAAAGAAGGAAGGAAGAATAAAGAGACATTAACAATTATATATAGTAAATATATCAGCATGAATAAACCATATTAGTGCTCATACTCAACAGAATTATCAAACTATCCAGATGGAATAAATGGGAGAGTAGAGAGAAAATGAGGTTTCAGCAAGTCTAGATGAGGGTGATAGCACTGTTGAATACAGCTCATCTGCTATGTAAGCACAATGCCAGTGATCATACGAACCTATGCCTATTAGAGCTAGATATACATATTTTACGTCATCTTTTTTCTTTCCCAATATAAGTTGCCCAGCCCCGGATAGTTAAGCTTAAAAGGTAAAATAATCTCACCTGAGGATTCTGCAGGTTGTAAACGATGAGCTGTCGATCAGCAGTCCCCACAACCATGAGCGGATAATTAACAGTTAATGCATAGCACCTCTCTGGCAGCTGCTGTACATGGGCTGGCTGGGCTTGCCTCGTGTCCCAGTACCTATTTTCAAGAACCAGCATCTAAGCATATGTCACAATATATGCCAAATATAAAATGGAAGTAATATTGCTTCAGAATAGGCCTTCCTATTCTAAGTATCTGTATTCCCTGCACAGTACATTGAACTGACTATGATTAGGATTTACACTTCGTTCAAGAAGCAATTCCAAATGAAAACATTCAAATGCCAAGCATACCCACCCCTACAAAATAAAAACCCTCACGGATAACACTACAAAGCGCATGAACCTTTATCTAGATATAATAACCAGAACAACAAACATTACCTTAAACCCAATTCCCCTTTACACCAAAACAATTTATCATTTAGATTAAAAAAGAAATAGCCAACTGACCCCTTGACATTAATGAGGAAACAAAGAGCACAATATGGGTGTTCTGAAAGACAGAAGGGAATTGGCGGAAGTATTATACTTTATATGATTTAAAGAATGCAACATTTTGAAGTTTATGTAGTAGCATATGAGAATGATGCTCCTCAGAAGAAGCGTTTAACTAGAAAACAGACCTCAGAGTTTTGTCCCAGCTGCCAGAAACAAGGAGGTTCATCTGAGAGATCCAAGCAATCTCCTTGACTGGTGCATCATGCATCGCAACAGTGGTGGGCTGCCCGCCTGACAGCAGCGGCCACATCTTCACCTGCTTGTCGCACCCTCCTGAGAACACTGTTGTTCCATCATCCTTCCATGTTGAGCACAGAACCTGTAAATAAAAATAATCGAGAATGTCAGACAATTTTATACAAACAATGAGAGGATGAATGAGCTCAAAATATAGGCATCATGATCATTCAATTTACAATTTGGCTGGAAAAAGTTTAGTTTCGATGTTAAGTACTTCTAAAGACTCATAATGACACAAAACTATAAAATCAATTTACCGTCTGCTTTGCATAGTTTTGGGACCTGCGTTCCTTGAAACAAAAGATATTGCCAACTAACTTTACTATCCCTTTCATATGAGAGGAGACGCATGCGTAAAGGTTAAACTAACAGGTATGTGAAAATTGGAGTCATTTTACCGGATGATCATGTGAAATTGATGCCTTAGGCTGGCTACTTCCAGGAAGAATCTCCCAGCATCTGACCTACATTATACATAGAGCAAATTTACCTGGGTAAACTATATATTATCTTAAACAAACCAAACTGTGTCAGGCTATTCTGCATTGCAAACTGCCAATTTTCTTGTGCTTTTGACTAAAAAATCTTGATACCTGTGAAGCTGATACATGCCGCTCAATGTGCTCTAAATATCAAAATCTCACAGGAAATCAAGTTTTTATATATTTTAGATTTCTGATTACAACATTTTTTTACATGAGACAAACCATTGCTTTCAAACAATAGAGACAACAATATTAATGATCTTCTCCTTGTCCCAAAAAATACAAAACCAAATCTAAAATATATACATATATGATACTTGGTTTCTTGTAACATTTTGATATGTAAATTACATTGAGTAACACTAATCCGATGTTAAATCACAAAATCAAGACTTCAGCAGAAGCACAAGGCGAATAATGCTTTGCAAAGCACCACAGCCAACCTAAAGCAAAAAAGTTATATTATATTATATATGTATATTCCTTCACCTGATTATCCCAAGAAGTTGCAACCAGATGATTTGCCTTTGGGCTGAAGCTTAGACTAGACACTGAGTCACTAGGAGCAGGTAGCACCTAAAAATTTACGAGTTACGCAAACAGCAGCAAATAGATCCAAGATCATTACAACAAAATAAAGGAAATTGCAGTTTATATGAGCCTTGCTAATATACTGTTTTCTTTACCTGGATTTGCTCTGAAATTATAATTGGAGGACCAAAAAGCCAATTTGATGTTTCTCAACAGAAAACAACATTATCAAAATGAAATATTTGGCTATGACCAAATAGTTGTTTTGCTCAATTATAAGATATTGGCAAGCAAATAGTGTTGTTTTTTTTTATGATGTTGCTTTGAGTTGATGTGCGCCCATTTTCTATTAGAAAAACAACTATACGAAAGAACCTTGAAAATTTTACACAGAGAGAAGATTATTTATAAACATAGAAAATGGTTATAAAGCTGTAGGTGAAGATGGTACCTCGAAGGATTTGTTAGGATTGGCATTAGTTGCAGCGGTAGTGAGACTTGAAAAGGCCATGTTTAATATCACAGAAAATCTACAATAATTTAGGGTTTTGTTTGTTCTCAAATTCTGAAAAAGAAGATTTAATTATTTAATCTAAGAAATGACAGTTAACCTTAAAAAAGAGAGAAGCACAGCCTAATAGCGAATAGAGATAGCGAATAGCGAAGGTTGGAGGGTGCGGAGAGAGGCGGAGGGGCTGCTGGAAGGGGAGAGCAAGTCGAGAAGAGAGAGAGAAGAGACGACGATTGAGTTCAGATTTGGCGTGGATTGGGCCCCCACCCCCACCCCCCATCTCTTATTATGTCTTTATTTATGGGCTGAAGTGAAGCCTCATTTGATGGTATATAAATATTATATCCTTTTGGTTGTACTACGATCCAACTCATGATTCTCTACTGGCTACTGGCTACTGAGCAAGTAATATTATCATCTATCATTCCTTCCCTTAATCACATATTATTATCTATCATTCCTTCTTAATTTTGCTAGACAATGACCTACTTCGAGCCATTGCACAAGTAGCCCACAATGATCTGTTCTGGTCCATAAGACTGTTCAAAAATGGCAAAATCTGACTTCCAGAATGTTCGGGGCTGGCCAGAAAGGGCAGCTCTTCTGTCCTTTCTTCCAACCAGTAATTGTTTTTTTACAATTTGGATGGATTTGCCTTTGCATTTGCATTTGCATTTTCCATTCTTAGCTGACGCTGACTAAAGCAATAAACGCGGCATCCAAACTACTCACGGAAGAAGACATCTCGACACCTATATATCAACCTATCACCATTGGATTGAAATCAGAAGCAAATATTCTGACATTCTCAATGGAAATGAGCAGCATTTCTCTGGATTCCGAGCAAGCAATTGTCCCGAAGGAAGGGAAAAAACAGAAAAGCCGGCTGCAAAATCATGCACCGGCAGCTCTACAACTCAAAAATCACCAACGTGGAAGCTGTTCATTTGAGAACTGCGCGATTCCATTGTTGTCTCCTCTGACACTCGCTTCATCTCCATCTGTGCTTTCTGTGCCCCTCGTGGAAAGCACAGATTGTTGTCAAATAGGAAGCTCGGGAGAACAAGCTGGTGCTCTCTGTGCTGGGAATCGGTTGCAGTTCCCATGGCCAGGTCAGGAATGGTGGAACCCGGCTTCACCCATGCAAATAGCCGAGCCGCTTCCCATCATCAGTCTTGCGCAGGATTTGCAATAACTGTCCAGCGTGTGTCGGTCAGGATTGTACATTGATTGCCGATGACGGCTTAAGCTTTCACTAATAAATTGTCACCACACGGCCATGGGATTTTCTTCTTTATTTATGCAATTAGAGAGGGGGAGCTTTCACTAAGAAATTGTCTATTCACGTAATGTTCTTCATTCAATTTATGTACATTATTTATACATCTATACTATACTATAATGCAATATGCAATGTTCTCCAATTTGTTGTTTTGTTTTGAATTGAATCGGTTCCGATGTGCATTTACTGTTTTCTTTTCCTCCAGTGTCTTGCTTTCCCCCAAACGAAAGGAGGCCAAGGCCGAGGCCGAGGCCGAGGCCAAGCCCAAAAATGATGCGCACTCGTCGCCAAGAACAACCAATGCCAATTAACATTTTAGATTAAAAAGAAAAAAAAAGTAAGGCCATTTGATCAAATAGAGAACAAATGGTGCAAATATCAAATAATTTAACATTATTAAGGTATTTTGTTCATTACATTGTCATAGTCATCATCGATACCGTCACACTGAGGAATTGATTCTTTTGCTCCATTATCGGATGCTTTCCAATGCTGGTGTACTTGTGAACTCGAATTGCTCACCTATCGTATTAAGAAAAATAGTAACATCACCATCACATTTTAACATACATTGAGGGCGGGGCAAGTACAAACAACAAACATAATTATGTTTGTATTGCTATTACATCAGCATCTTTTTGCAAAGTGTTACTGCAAAACTGAATCTACAAAAATAGACAAACTGCAGCTTAAAAACTGAGAGATGATAGATAGAACAATTGCTGGCTGTGATTCCAGAATTAAGTAGGACAAAGTTAATGCAAATAAGGAAAGATAATGTTTGTTCAAAGCTGTAAAATTGCAATTGTAAAAATTTGAACACATAAATTGTATTTGCAAAGTTAAATAGAATTATTGGTGACATAAATACTCCTTGGATATAATCTATTTAAGGCAATCAGCAAGAACAAAAAACAATGAACAAAAACTTCAGAAATTGAGTTGGATTTACTTTTGAAATACTATCTTTTGTAATGCTATTATTTTGTCCCTAAAACTTTATAGTAAGTAAAACCTTAATTGTAGTTTAAATGCTCATGATACCAGGCTGTGGTATCAGAACTTCGTTTTGTTAAATGTTCATGATACCAGCCCCTTTATCCACTTTTGTGGGTAATTGTAGTTTAAATGCTCATGATACCAGGCTGTGGTATAGATTTGGAACATTTTCTCACGCATGTGCAAAAAAAACACTCAAAATTACCCACAAAAGTGGATAAATGTTCCAAATCTATGAGTCAACAAAAGCATTTAGGAGATATGTTGAGCATCTGAGCCAGCATTGTGGATAAATTTTCTTATAAGGTCCTAAAAGATACTTCAAGACAAATGGAGCCAAACAACATACTTCTATCCCAACATAAGTCTTACAGGAAGTAGGAAACTGAAAATAGACAAGGCACCTGAGTTGCGGGTTGATGAGGAGCTTCTCTGTTTGCATCCTCATGACCTTCGACATAGACTGTGAAAAGATAATCATTGCTCACTATTTTATATTTAAGGTCAAATATCACACCAAAAAGGTCACAAGTAGAATTCATGCAGCTTCTAAAATTTTTGCATAACTCACCAACGTTAAGCACTCATCCAGGGTGAAGGTGGTTGCTTCCAAAGAGGGGAAAAACAGATAATGTTTAGTACAATGCAGCAGGTTAAGAATATAGAGAGGAAATAAAGTATTCCACAAATCATAACTCATATTCTAGTTAGTCCAGAGATTATTCCCATATGCCCCTTTTGCGTGAATCATAACTCATTTTATTTGTAGTTAGTGAGTGTGATTGAAAGTAGAGTTTCTAGGCAGCTGATTGAAACTCGGACAAGGAGGGGAGGGGAGGGGAGGGGAGGGCAGAATTCAACAATATATATACTATAATATAATATAAATAGGTTTGCTTCTGACTTCACTTACCGACTTCACTTTTTGTGACATTCAATTTTCAATGCACGCTTTCCCATGACTTTCTTAGAACCAAACTGTGATTGGTTGTAATATAACTTGCAACTCAACTTGTGAAAAATGTACAGAGTAGGATAGGGGACCATGATAGTAATGGATACATGTGGAAGATCTATTGGGCGGAGCTGGTGATAGTAATGGCGTGATTGATTCTCTCTGGTTCGCTGGATCTCATTACTCTGAAACTCTTTTTCTCTCTGATCGGATAACCCAGACATTGATTCTCACCATCAATGGGGTGTACCTGGCCCTTACCTACCACGGCTACAGCCCTTGTACACAGTCCTCAGTTAATGTGCATCCAACCCTAAACGGTAATGTCGTATACTAGGTTTGTTTGTTACCTAAATCCAAGAAACTTATTGTGTTGTTAGTTTGTTATCTTTGCTCCCACTTTGACCATTGCAAAAACTGCATCTCTCACACTCCTTGCAAAACCTGTGGATTCAATTGCCCTAGTAAAAGGTGTTTTCTTTCTGATCAAACGGCCGTTATACCAAATACACCAGAAAACAGTATTGGTACAATAACAATTAACTTCTCTCTCTCTCTCTCTCTATCTCTCTCTCTCACACACACACACACAGTAATTACTGACCAGTTGAGCTAAATGAAAGCACCAATGTAACCAAAACAACCATCACACCATGAAATATATTGGAAAAAGGATCTTTTCTGAAAAGAAATGACAAATAAATTTGACTTACCTCGGGAGGGGACACTTCATCAACTGATAGTTCAAATTTAAAGGACCATGAACACACCTGAAGAATTATAAACTAATATATAATTAAAGTGAAATAATATCTGATAGCAATAAATAAACGGACTGGTTTTGACAAAAAATTGTCATAAATCTCTTTGATACCCCTAAAAGATGATTAATGCGAGGCATATCCATGTCATGTGCACTACAGAACATTAAAACAATCTTTCCAGTACCATTATATTTCAGTGTTCCACCCTTCTTCAGAAGATACCAAAAGTAATTTGCTGCCTTCCTATTTTAATATGCAATTGTCAAAAAGAAATTACAAGTTCTTTGTGAATAAACACTTCAACCAATTTCAAATGTTTACCACAAGGGTCCCTTGGCTTAATCATGCAACATGGTAACCTTCACACACAGAAAAATAAAGCTGCATCATAATATTGCAAAAAGACCACCCCCTTTTCAGTAAATGCAAAACAGTCCTGTCCCGTCAGAGAAATTTAGGGTGTGCCTTGGCCTCACACCTTAACACTTCTTTGTAGCTACTAAGAATCACCTTCCGCATTAAATAAAAATAAGTCATTACTAAGGACCTAGATGCAATATCTTGAAGCAATTGGACCAAACTATACTTCTGCATCAAAGAATATTCTTATTTTCTTAGTTACTGGAATTTGACTCATTACACTCAGGCTATGAAAGAATTGGGAGTCCCTTTCATAATATTAAAAATTTGGTTTTATGCAAATACTAATTTACAATTTTTGCCAGGTATAATATATTTAGGCAACATTAATCAAAGTACCTCATGGAAAATCTCATCTTCCTGTTTTAAATAAATAACAGGCTCTTCCCAATCAGCTTTTCTCTTTACAATTCTTTGTTGGGGTTGTGCCTTGTTCTGTGCACAAAGAAAGAAACTCTGTTAAACATTATATTACATGAGAAGAAAGAACAGAAATATGAACAAATTACTATATCCTCATGATAATGGTGTACTTTCTGTTCACATGTGAGATCACTTACAGATGAAATTTGTATGCCAATCGGAAATAAGAATTCTTATGCAATTCAATCCCATTTTCCTCAGTGACTTGTATATTTAACAACTTCATTGTTCATTCGTGAACTTATTAAATTCTTGTTGGCGTCTAATGATATCATTAGCTACAAATCAGTATTAACATAATTTCATTCAGCTTGCAAATGCATCAATAAAAGAATTGACAAAAATCAAGCAAAAAAGGAACATAAAGCAAATTTTAGTAATTCTACATAAAAAGATAATTATCTCAAGTATTTCAGACACTGGCAAAAAATAAAAAATAATATAAGTACCAGGGTAATATTAGCTGTGGACACGGCCTAGACATTTTAGAGCAGAGTTATGCACAAGTTTGCGACTAAAAACAAAACTTAAGGAGCAAGTGGCAAACAAATAATAATGATAAACGATAAGAACTTTAAAACAGTACCTCAAAAAAATTTGTGACCAACAAATAATGCTTGAACTGGAAAGAGTCACGAAGAACCGCTGTGGGCTATAGAACACCAAAAAGAGGTGAATTAGTACATCATCAAACACCAATAGAAAAGCAGCAATCTACATTCATAGTAACAGTAAAGCTACCCTCATTTTTCTTCCCTCCCTATGAACTTGTTCAACTTGGAATTTTCTTCCGCACATTGAAAAGAAGAATGGCAGACACACAGAAAACCATGTCAACCTGAGAGATGTAACCAGCACACGACACTCAAAAAGACGGAGAGAATGAATTCACCCTAGCCAAGCCTAATTAGGCTCAATTTTCTATTTCCCAAATTTGATAATATGATATAGTTTTTTTTTAGTGATAAACACAAACACAAGAGTGGGAAGAAGGAAGGGAGGGACCTCATCCTCAGTAGCCCAGGATATCTCAACAAAAAGGGCCTCGTATAGTTTGAGCACAAGCTGGTATGGGCAGTTTGCAAACCGCTGACACACAAGCAAGCCTCCATCTCTTGCTTCTTCCCCCAATACCGGCCTCAACTTGAATTTTGCATTTTCTTCCTTGCAAACACCTAGAAGATATTGTTTTAGCTCCTTGATGCATTGGTTATCCTTCCAAAGAATTGGAAAAAGAAAAGACATATCAGTTCTATTCTTTGTCCGCAATCAATCATCAATTTGATCCAATTTACACTGATTGACTTTCATCTATGAAAAGCGTAAATCATCTAGAATAAGAGTTGATTGAGAAATGCTGAAGTTGTTTTAATTATCCTTGTTGCATATGTGCAACAGCAAAACATTATAGAGGTTGAAGTTCAATGCTGCCCAAAATATTTTACATCATGACCACTTATGTTATCAGAAAAACAGTTCTTGTTTGATCCCCCCTCGAGATCAATCTTTTTTATCTTGCTTATCACTATTGTTTTTTTTATTCTTCTAGTCTGAAAGCTGGAGAAAACAAAAAACAATTGCAAGTCATTGGCTCAGCATAAACTTAAAAGAAATGAAAAGGCCAAAAAAGGGGCAAAGTACAGTTTTTTCCAACAAAATGAATACTAATCCCCAGACCCAGACCCAGCCCCAGCCAGTGGTGCATGCTTATCATGAAGATGGACCAAGGTATCAGCTCTCTTCGATTTCATAATCAATGCTGCGCCTATTCTTATTCTTAATTTCTTGCTCTATTCTCTTCTATTATGCACAGATGAGATGCCATGCGTCGTTTGAAGATGAAATAAAAATAAAAATAAAAAATAGAATAGAATAGAATTTGGGAGAGAACGAAGAGAATTAGAGAATCATGCTCTTCCTTCCTTTCTTTTCTGATTCGGTGAATTCAAAAAGCCTAAACTGGGCGCTGCAGCTGCACTGCTGCAAGCAAACAAGCCTAAACCCTAACTCAGTCTCTCAGTCTTCCTTCCTTTCTTCAATTAAACTCTCCTGGACTGGGCGGGCGGCCATTGAACGTTTGAAGTTTAAAGTTTGAAGTTTGAACCCACCAACCCATTAAGAAAAGATAACCAAGGATATTAATTAATTAATTCAAGGCTTATGACAAATCAAATTCAAAGGTTAAGTCCAATGGGTCGTTTGGAAATAATTATTATAATAACAAAAGGTACTTTTACAGAAATAAATAGGCTGGTAGATCTGTGCAAGAGCTCATGATATGATGTGAAACAGCAACCTTTTGAGTTTTAAAAAACAGAGCAATGTCACTTTTCTGATTTGGTCAATTCAAAGAAGCCTAAATTAGTTCCATGCTAAATATATTGCTAATGATGCTACGCTGCTTAGTAGCTTGATTGATATAGAGAGAGATGAAAAATCTAAACTCACATTTTCATAAGTGGGTGTTTTCTTATGATGCAGAAGATCATTGGGTATACTCAATAATCTCACTGATTTTTTAATATAATAATTAAATTAATTATCTTATTAATAATAACAAAATAATAGTAGAAATGATAGTGGCGACTTTTTTATTACTTTTTATAATTTTGTAAAAAAAAAAAGAAGCAGCCAATGAGAGTGACCACAAAGGGGATTGTGTACTTATCAAAAAAAAATGCAATTGATGGATATTCATTATTCTCATGTGTTGGCAACTACGGACATAGATAGCAACTAATACATGGTGTCTTTTTTCAAGCAAACGAATTGATGACCAATAATAATAATAGTGACAACAAAAAAAGTCTTTAATCCCAAATAAGTTGGGATAGACTAGAAATAAAACTCAACCCAAAAGTGTAGAGATCAGAGATCTCAAATATAAAAATCAATAATAATAATAATAGTGACAATGCTAATCGTAATGATAATGAGAATGATGGTAATGATGATGATAATGATATGATAATATTAATAATAATAATAATAATAATAATAATAATTCTCATCATCATTATTATCAGTTGTATTAAATAATTTTTTTGATCTATCAATTTACAAAATAATAAATAAATTTTATAATTTGTCTTATTTGAGTATTTGTGTAGGGATTATAATGCAAAATAGATTAGTACACAAAAAATCAAAAATCAAAACTAATGATGAGATGTAAGAACTAAATCAAGACTACATTAGGTTTAGATTTAATTAGTCACAAATTAAGTTAAATTGATTAAGGTAAAATGAGTTTAAACAACAAAAAAAACATTCTGCGATTTGAGTTGTTATAACGGTTTAGAAAATCATCTCAAATTTTGGTTAAATCGCAAACGCTCTCAAAAGAGCTAGAGTATATCGTTGTCACAACAACTTGGAACTGTTACAGCGATACGAGTCGTTATAACGGCTCACTAGCCATTGCAAAACGTTTCTATAATACATACATCTCAAAGAACCCAAGATATCAAGATTCAAGATCTAACAATTATCCTGATCAAAGTGTCACAACAACTCACAATATGTTAGTAACGACTTAAGCCAAAAGCCAATTTCTGATCAGATTCAAGATGTTTATATAAATAGATTACTCTCTCACTTCTAAATCACTTATTTTACATAGCTAAATCCTATTTTTTGAAAGCTCAACAATCACATTCTAAGTTGAGAGAGATAAATCCAATAGATTGAAATATTTATTATGTCAAATCTTTACTTTAAGCTCAATCTAGTTTCTCTATATTCTCCCAACTTGATCATACGTGATCAAATCTTCTTGTTACTTTTTGAGTGTGTTGTCACTCACTTTTCTTTGAGTGTGTTCTCACTCCCTTATTTTTTAGTATTTTATCACTCTTTATTACCGTTAGGGTTGACAACCTCATTTTTGTGTAAGGGGATCAATTCTATATTGTGAAAACTTATTTTTAGTTTATCGACTCGATCTCGATTATTAAATGTTGAGGATTCTGAAGTCATATACGTTGTATGTCGAATTACGTTATATTTTATTTTCTTGCTTGATCTTTTTTAATTGTCATATTTTTATGACAATTATATTGAATTATCTTTCACTATCATTAAACTTGAACATTAAGTTTCAAAAAGATTTTACATATCTTCCCTTTAGATTCTTGACATTCTTGCGCCATCTAGTCTTTTAGATATCTTATTTCCAAACCTAATATATAAGTATCATTATTGTTTCTATCATTGTTTTTTTTACATTTGAGATCTCTGATCTATATGCATTCAGATTGAGTTTAATTTCTAACCTACCCAATTTATTTGGGATTAAGGGATTTATTATTGTTGTAATAATACCAATAATGATACAAACATCCATAATAATAATAATAATAATAGTAATAGTAATAGTAATCCTAATAACAATGGACTCGATAAACCTATACTATACTATACTATACTATACTATACTATACTATACTATACTATACTATAAAGCATATTTCTAATTCTTAAATCATAAAATCATAAATTTTAAACCCTAAGATCTAAAAACTGAAAAATCTAAGAACTTAAAATCTATAACTCTATTGCTAGACTCATAGATCATGATTCAGGTACATTGATCGTCATCTTTCAACATTGTTATTCAAAACAAACTCTTTAGGTATACTTAATTCCCTTGAATATCTTTTTATTGCTTCCTCCTATATCACTCTCGGTTGATCTTTGTCTATTCTTATATTTTCGGGACGATTTAAAATATCACTACGCATTGATGCCTCAGTATGTTTTGTTGGATATGACTAAATCCTCACAAAGGGGGTTGAATCAGCTTTCTCTTGAATTGATAATACCCTAAATTTGTCTCATACATCATCATTTATGATTTGATCTCTTCTTTTACGGCTACAGATCTAACGCAACATCCGTATTTTGGCTATACATCTTCTGGATGTGTTGTCCTTTTGTAGCCTAACATTATGCACTATACATCATTACAGGTCTAATTGTCATCTTGTAGAACTTAATTTTTAGTTTATTTTAGACATTCTTGTCACAAAGAATACCATATGTATGTCACTGTTTTCACCTATCATACTCTTATTCTATGACTAACATCTCCATCATCTGAGCTGTCACCGCTGAACTGACACCTCATATGTTCCATTTTAGTCCTACTAAGTATAAAAATCTTTTGATTCTAAAATTTATCTCCACAACTATATTTTCTAATCGGCTCCAACCTTATTTTCGCCAATCAACACCACATCATCAGCAAAGAGTATGCACCAAAGAATATCTCCTTATATATTCATTATGATCTCATCACTAAGGTGAGAATATAATATATATACTCAATGTTGATTCTTGATGTAATTTTGTCGTAATAGGAAATGCATTGAACTCATCATCATATACTCTGACGCTCGTCATAATATTTATTTGCATATCCTTAATAAGAGTAACATATGTTGTTGAGACTCTCTTCTTTAGAAGTGCTAATCACTTGACATTCTTGATATTCTATCACATGCTTTCTCCAAATCAATAAAAATATCATATATATGTTCTTATTTTATTCCTGATCTCTCTGTAAGTTGTCGTGTCAAGAAAATTAACTTATGGTGGACCTTCCAGGCATAAAATCAAACTGATTTTTGAAGACGATTGTCAATTTTCTTAAATTATGCTTAATCACTCTCTCTCTCAGAGGTTCATGATATAATTCATGAGCTTAATTCTTCGATAATTAGTATAACATTGAATATCGTCTTTATTCTTGAAGATGAATATTAAAATACTTCTTCTTCACTCATCAAATATCCTATTAGATCAGAATATACTATTATTACTACATCTTCAAGACATCTCTAGACCTCAATTATAATGTCATCAGATCACAATGTCTTAGCTATTTTCATCATTTTTTTTTAAAAAAAGTTTGTCTCAAACTCTTGAATTCTCCGAACAAATCATCTTTTGATGTCATCAAATAAGTCATCCAACTCAATTGCGGTTCTCTCACCATCTTCATTAAATAGTTTATCAAAATATTATTTATATATGTTCTTAATTTCATTGTCCTTGATAAAAAATCTATTAAGCTCATCCTTAATATATTTAACTTAGTCGAAATATCTTATTTTTCTCATAGTTTAACCAATCAAATTTGATACCTAGCCTTGAAGATTGGTCAGGGAAAATATGGGTTTAAGATAATCTTTTGATTTGTGACATAATTATTTTAATAGGTTCGATCATTTAAGAAAAAACTTCCTGAAAAAGGCAACCATCTATGTGCGCCAAATTGGAACTTCTACTTTGGAAAGTAGGACCGCAAGTGGGTTAAGTTTGAGTAAGTCACACTTAGCTCAAAACCAGTCGTTGTTACGCCCACAATTACAAATTCACACGATGCCATATCATATCAACTGTGATGAGCCTAATCAATAATCGTGTCTCCTCGTGATTTTGTATCCGTGACAAGAACAAAAAAACACCAACTTAATGATTACACAACTGGACATGTATATATATGTATATTTTGGATTTGGATATTTGTGAAAGGAATCAGGATACGGCCGAAAGAGACTGTCGTTTTCTAGAAAACCACATGCCACAGCATCTCAGCCTCACAGCCTCACAGCCTCACAGCCTGAGCCCAGCAGCGGCAGCATCTCAGTCACATGCTTTGCAATCGCAACACGACGAGGAACAGCGCACCAACTTCTCTGCTACTGGTACTGGTACTGGTACCTATCAGAAAATATCTGCAACAACCATCTGAACTTCTCAATTAAAGAAGAGGTCCCCAAGTATGTTCCACTTCTATAACTTCTACCTGGATGTTCAACTTTCAACCACGGCGTTCACTGCTGACTGCTTCCCACATTCCACATTAAATTCTAGCGCTCCATCTGAAATCATTCTGTAATCGTTCAAGACGGCTTTGGCAAACAACAAAAGTTCAGCATGTTACTATTAACCACAACACATGAATACAGATAATTGAGAATATTCAGCAGAACTGCAGCACCAGAGCAACATCATGCAACTAGAGACAGATATTTTACATACTAATGTAATGTACCCATGATAACCAACTGATCAGTCACAGAACCTAAAATAATTGAAATCACCAATGCTCAAGTCGCAAATTAAATTGCCATCACAATACAAAATATCTAACACATAATTTAGATAACAATTTAACAACAACAAATCCTCACATAATAATCGTGCATTGCACCAGCCATCAGAAAACAGCCAACACAAAAAATTCTCCAACCAAAACGAGTCAGGCTACAATGACAAAATAACCACTCAATTTCTCATACTCAAAAACTTTCACCTGAATATTTCAACCATGAGTGTTAACTGCTTCCCATACCAAGTTCCTCCGGTTAGCAGGCCCTACCTTTCGGGCCTCAATGGCTGCAGCCCTCAAGACATTGACAGTTCTGACATTGGCCTCCCAAAAGGAGGTTATGTTGTATGGCAAATTGTGTTTCTTGCACAATTCCTTGACAAAAGGAGAGACTTTTCTCAGGTGGCAACGTGGCAGTCTAGGAAATAGATGGTGCTCCACTTGGAACTGTAGACCACCATGGAACCAGTCCATGGACGGGGAGCATGAGATATTGAGTGAACCCATTGTTTGTTTCTCAAACCAGTCATTTCCTGTGAAAGAGAGATACAAATTTAATCAAAATTCACAAGTAAACTGGTAAAAGTTAGGATATGGGCAATGTAACTGGTACTATTGAACAAAGGATGCCTGAAATGATTTTTACATAGCATTTTCAGCAATGTACAACCATACAGCAGTGCAGGGAACTTGTTCTGGGATTTAGATGATTTAGAGGTTCAGGTTCATTGTGGCATATTCTATCAATTGAATTCATGACTCTTGTCCTGATTTTAAAAAACTACCTCCAGGTGAACCTAAATACACCTCTGATGAGAAATGATTCAGACAGAACTGAACGTGCTGAATTCCAGTGACATTAAAGCTCGCCACGACAAAAGCAATCCTTTCACCCCAGTTGGGAAGGCAGGAGACCAGGAGCGGATACCAGACCCAAAAGGCCAAAACACCCAAGATCTCCATGCCCCTATCGGGTACGTTCTTCTTGGACAGCAGAAGAATGATTGACTGAGCAAAAAGATTGATTCTTGCGAAGCACATAACTGGATAGAAAGTGATATGCTGGTGGCTGATGAGGAATTTTGCAACAGGGTCAAATGGCATGGTCCTCTCGTAAAAGTAGGACCTGATAGATGAGAAGAGGCGAGAAGAGACAGCAAAGAAGGGCATGTGTTGCAGATCAGGATCATGGTCGAGGCTGTTGCATGCAATGTGGTGTGCATTGTGGTTGCGCTTCCACCATGCAATTGAGATGCCAGTGAGGCAGTTGCCGGTGAGGGTCTGCACAATGCGGTTGAGGCGGGGACTGGGAATGACCTGGTAGTGACCGGAGTCGTGGCCGAGCCAGCCGGACTGGATCCAGACGAGTCCCATGATGGCTCCGGCCAAGAGATGCAGGAAGAAGGAATGCTCGACGAGCAGGACTAGAGAGACGGAGGCGAGAAGGAGAAGGAAGGTGAGGAGGAAAGTGAGGGGGAAGGTGTGGCCTTTGCGGTGGAAAAGGCCCTGGGTGCTGATGGTGGCGAGGAGGTTGCGATAGGAGCGGGAGGTGGGGGAGACATGGCGGTCGGAGAGGCGGGCGACGAGATAAGGGGCGAGGAAGGAGTGGGCGGAGGGGGGGTGGTAGGCGAGGAAAGGGTCGGTGGCGTCGAGGCCGGCGAGGGAGAGGAGAGGGAGGTCGCCGCCGGGGTGGAGGGGGAGCCAGTCGGTGACGTCGTAGACGAGGCCGTGAATGGAGAGCCAGAGAGAGGAGGCGGTGTTGTGGCGGCGGAGGTCGGCGGAGGAGATGAGAGGCAGAGTGGATGAGGATGGGGCGGGGATCTTCCCTTGGGTCTGCATTTCCTGCCTCATCATTCCGACTTCCGAGCGGAGGCGGGGGTGGTGGGGGGAGGCGGGGGGTGGCGGGGGTAATGGCAAAGGTGATGCTTCAGAAATGGAGATGATAATCAGATCTCCTTTTTCTCTCTCTCTCTCTCTCTCTCTCTCTGTGATAGACTGATAGTGGCCCTGTCCTCCTTTTATTTATTCATTAAATTAAAGCAGTTGATGATTTTTTAATCCTAATTTAAATATAGCCACTTTTATGGAGCAGTCCTCTAACAATTAATAAAGAATTATTAATCATATTTACTATATAGAATTCAATTTTTATTTAGGTATATTTATTATTAATATAAATCTATGTCTATGCCGTATTATTAATATAAATCTATGACTCGTGTCGGACACTTATGTCCATATCCATGCAATATCAATGTTATAAAAACACATGCTAGTATGCTGATTATTTAGTCGAATAATCAGAAATTAAACTCATCTCTTTTGAAGAAACCACATAACAGGTATTGTAATTTTTTATTTTTCGAATCAATTTCTCTGATCTTTATTTTTTTAAAGACATGTGATCTCCTTCTTCGTTATTTTTCTTCTCAAAATCAAACTAAAAAAATAGATAGATAATTAGATCATCGAAGTCTAAAAAAACTAAAAGATCTAAATCATTTAATATTTTTATTAGTACAAGTAATTATGATAAAAATGATATGATTAAGATTTTATTTCAAATATCATGCCAAAAATACTTAGCTTAACGTCCTTGAATTATTTTTTTCAATATTACAATACTTTTATTTATTTATTTTATATTTTTAGGTTCATTGATTTTTAGTTATTTAATTTTATTTCTCTAATCATAGCATCATAACTTTATAAAAGAAAATATCTGAAAATGTTATTGAATTCTATATAAATTTTTTTAACTATTTTTCATTTTGAATATTTTTATATAATTAATTATTAATATAACAAAATATAAGAAGATGGAATTTGCACTATATATATAGTATTATGATTCGGTTGTAAGTAATATATATATATATATATATATATATATATATATAGAATCGCTATGGTGATATGCAAAGTACGGGACCTAATGTGCTTTGCGATCTGTGACCGTTCAATAGCTTTTTCAGATTCGCGCATATCAGATGCGATATGATTCAAAAATAACGGAGCGGACATCCGTTTATTTCATTTCCTTCTCCCAATTGAGTCACTCTCTCTCTCTCTCTCTCCTGACGGATTGAGAAAACCTAGTTCCTCTCCTCCTTCGCCTCAGTGCGTCAACTCCAAATTGTCAAATCCAAATCACTGGCTTTGGTGCGCGATCTCTCTCTACCTAAATTGTCAAGTCCAAATCCCCTCCAATTTGAATAGGTGTGCAATCTCTCTCTCCCCTAATTCGCGATTCTCAATTGTGTTTTTGTAGTTTGCACATTTACACCTCATTAATCCTTAAGCCGGTGCCAATAACTTGTTTCTCGTTCTTCCCAATTTAGTTCATATTTTATTTTTATTTTTATGCAAATTGCAAATCGAGGTTGGAGGATGTGCTATTTTTTTATTTGAATAGTATGGACAGACCTGAACTTTTTATCAATTATTGGTTTCAAAGGTCTTTTTTCCTAATTAAAATTTTAAATCAGCTCAATAACAATTTCGGTAAGAAATGCATCTTATAATGAAACTAGTAACATGCTTGAATTCTTGAATATACTAGTTGCATATCTGCATCCTTACTCCTATGGTTTAATCATTTTTTAATTTATCGAGGTAAGAAGAGATGGAGGCATATAGTGAAACCGAGCTATGTCATGTCTCGTTATTTTTGTAAGAAATGTCGAAATGCATGTGTGGTGAGTCGCTCAAAAAATTCGAAAATCTAGGCAGAAATTTTATGCATGTGATTGTGTCGATGGTAATTTCTTCCGAACTTGGTGTGATGAAGTTCAGGCAGTTCAACAACTCGGCACATGTGAAAATGGTATGGAAGACATAAAAAGAATTGTCAAAGCTGGTATTGAAGATATAAGGAAGGATGTCAAAGCCGGTGTTGAAGATATAAAGAAGATTGTGAAAGTCGGTTTCATAATAATGTTTATTCTGAACATTATATTGTATTTGCATAATTATTATTAAGAGAAAAAATTATGTCAAAACTTCAAAATTATTTTTAAGGATATTGGATCTATTTTGAATGTTGTGCTGAAAGACTTAGTTAAAATTACTAATTTCTATACAAGCTTCAGAAAATACCTTACATATCAAACATGTTGCAAATGCACAACAAATGCATAACAAAGCAACATTTCATGCTCAATTGCATATCAGACAAATGCATAACAAAGCTAAAATATTATAATAAAACATCATTTCATGCGCCATTGCATATCAGATTCTTAATCTAAACAGTACAAGCACAATTAAAGCTTAAACAACACAAATGCACTTGCATATCAGTACATCACTCGCGTAAAAATTCAAATTACGGGTTCTTAAGCAAGAAAATTTATAAAATATCCTCTAATATTCAGGCTCCTACTCACTGGATGCATCTCCACTACCGAGTTCATCCAAGTCGGACCTTTTCATCCCTTCAGCCTTATCCCTCAAGAGCTAGAATTAAATGCCTAAGACAATATATTAGCTTAAATAGTATAAAAAAGTTAATAAAAATAGAGAAATATTGTGAAACTTTATTACCTTAGGACATGTTCTTATATTATGAGCTTGCTTGGTGTGACAATAACTACAAATTCGTCTCTTTTTTGTGATATTCTCGATAGTGGGTATAAAACGTGCCGGCCTTTTCTTTCTTCCTTTGCATTTTGATAAGAGAGGATCGACATACAATTGCTCATGATCTTTATTTTGCTCATTTTTCTCCCCTTCAACTATCTCAAATGGAGAAGACAGTGCTTCCATATCCACCATTGGTATTACCTTCTTCTTTGCTCAGTCAATGATGGATTTCACAAATACAAAAGCATTATTAGAAGTCACAGCCATGTCTTCAAGTTCTCTGAGCTCAGGTCTTATGGTGGCCCTCCTAAATGTTCGTAGTGCATCAGATTCTCCCAATTCCTCAATCCTCTCCTTAACAGATTTCTTTGCACAAGCATTCGCATTCTTACACCACCTCTTCAGAATGTATTTTTTAGGAAGATGCTCACAACCCAAATGTTGCATCACCTTCAATGCATGTTGACACAAGAAATCTTCGAACTCAAACCCTTTACAATTACAAGAGAAATTCTCATTGTCTATATCGACATCAACCATGTATGACTCAGGAATCCAATTCTTAATTAGAGGATGTGTTTTGATACTGACCTCATAAAGTGCATCTTTTTCAATCTAGATGACAATACCAAGTGTGCTCTCTATTAGATTTCTTTAAAAACAAAGAAGTTATTTCTTGTATAAACTTCAAGTGCCTTGTGTTCTATGTGGTACTTCGACCATAGACGGGGTGTCTCATTCATAGTTTTGATGTCCTCATCACTCTCTCTATGTCATATTCCCTCTATCACATTCTCAATTTTCATTACAAATTGATAAATGGAGATGTGACTATGCAACCATAATTTCAATATGACATTCATACTCTCACTTCGTTGAGTAGTTGACATCTCTGCAAAAAAGGTATCACGAAAATAAGCCGGTACCCATCCCGCCCGGGAGAGAAACATCACCTTCAGATGGTTATTGTCTTTGACCTTGTGTGTCTCCAACATTGTTGCCCAACATTGCTCAAATTCTATTACCGTCAAGCTACGATTAATTACTCTCTTTAGATGATCTTCGAAACCAGGTTTTGAGTTATACACCTTCAAAAGTTGTTCTCTGGCCTTTCTCATGACATGTCATTGACAAGATCTATGTATTGTGTTTGGGAACATATTCTTAATCGCAATCCTCATACCGGATCTTGATCCGTGATTATGGCTTTTTGATGCTTCCCGTACATTGCCTTCAACCATATTTCAAACAACCAAGTAAAATTTGCCACCTTTTCACTTCTAAGAAGAGCCATACCAAAAAAAAATTGAATGCCTATGATGGTTGCAACCAATGAATGGAGCTAATGGCATGTTATACTTGTTGGTGTTGTAGGTGTGTCGAATGTGACGACATCCCCAAACTCTAAATATGCCCTTCTAGCCCTCCCATCAACCCAAAATACATGTTGGGCAGTACCATTCTCATCTGCATCTATCGCATAAAAAAATTTAGGATCCTCTTCTTGCCTTTTCCAAAAGTAGGCCAATGTGGTTTCAATATCCACTCCGATAATCTTTATGTTATGTGTTGCAATCTGATTGTTGACATCTTTTTTCTTAAAATGAAGTTTTCTTTTACCCCCTCGCTTCTTAGCCATGTACTCCATTATTTGAGAGGTACCCACATTTTGAGCACTTAGGTCAAGAATTACTTCTTTGTCTTCACTTTGCATCTCCTTTTGAGAACGAAGGTTTCGATTTTTGGATGGAGATAGAATAAGATCATGGTTATGTGCTTCCCGAAAAGCGCCACTTGCCAAATTCTGTCTTCATGAGCCTTAATCTTATGTATGCCTTACACCCGCTTCTTGTACTTCCATACTCTCTCTCGGGTGTTTTCTGATCTGTTGAGCTTCCCAAAAAGTTTTGTTTAGCTATCCGTCTCTTTGAAAATCCTTCCTTATAGCAACAAAATCGAATGGATGATACACCTTTCTTTGATTTTGTGAAACTATTTCTACGAACACTAAATCCAAAATGACCAGCATAAGCATTATAGAAATTATAAGCTTCGTCAGTTGTCCCAAATTCCATACCAACGTAAAGTTTAATTTCTCCTACATCACCTTGACCTTCTCCTATTTTCCCTTTACCTTCCCCTTCACTTTCTGCTTCTTCATCTTCAAATACAACATCTAATTGTACCCTTTCATCTATCAAATCATCCGAATATGAAAATTCATTGAATCCAATATAAGGATCATCACCATCCATCCGTTTGTATCAATCAAAAGGACAAATATAATGTCAATAAATATCTTTAATTTTAAAATATTAGAATCAAATGAATGAACAAAATATTATCCGGAGCTTAATAGGTCCATTGCTATTTGTGATAGGTGAATCATGCGTTGAAGTTGAGTTGATAGAGACAGCTATATTACTCGAAGCATCTTCAAATGACATCTTAGAAACAACAAATGTGCAGTAACGAAAAGGAACTATACAATTACAAATGTGCAGTAACGAAAAGGAACTATACAATTGCAAATGTGCAGTAACGAAAAGGAACTGATTAAAAATTATTAATTGCAAAGGTACAAATTAAATATTACGAACTAGGAGAGAGAGAGATTGCACACCAATCCAAAATAGAGGGGGAGAGATTGCGCACCAAAGCGGCGATTTGGCGAAGGAGGAGAGAAACTAGGGTTTTCTCAATCGGTCAGGAGAGAGAGAGAGACAGCGACTCAACTGGGAGAAGGAAATGAAATAAACAGATGTCCGCTTCGTTATTTTTGAATCATATCGCATCGATCTGCGCGAATCCGAAAAGGCTATTGAACGGTCACATGCATCGCAAAGCACATTAGGCCCCGTACTTTGCATATCAATGTTCAGTGACTATAAT
This sequence comes from Schoenoplectus tabernaemontani, assembly GCA_037127355.1. Taxonomy (NCBI): domain Eukaryota; kingdom Viridiplantae; phylum Streptophyta; class Magnoliopsida; order Poales; family Cyperaceae; genus Schoenoplectus; species Schoenoplectus tabernaemontani. The sequence goes on from CM073756.1 coordinate 28,569,478, forward strand.
TATTAATACAATATTATAAATGAATAATATATTTTAAATATAAATATATAATAATAAAAATATTAAATTATCTGTAAAACTTCATTTAATTAGCTGCATAATAATTAATTATTTGATGACATCCTATCTGTCCGTCAAACGCATAGCATAATATATTTTAAAACATTATTAGAGATTGAAAGTTTGAAACCAATGAAGAGACCTCCGTCCGTGCGATCTACAATACAATCGTACTTGCACAGGAGATCCGACCCGTGCGACCCGATCCATTAATTAATTTTCCTTGATGAGCAGAGCAGCACAGCACAGCATTTCATTTCCTTTTTATTTGACAAATCACGAAAGAGGAAAAAGAAGAAACGAAGAGAAGAGAAGAGGAGAAGCGAAAATCTCACTCCATATCTCTGATCTGATCTGATCTCATCTCATCGCATCTCATCTCTCCCCCGAATCCCCGCCCTAATCGCTCTCCGGATCTCTGATCTCCGTCTATGCTGCTGTCGTAAGTCTCTAAGAGGAAGAGGAAGAGGAAGAGGAAGAGCTCCGAGAGTAATATAGACTAATGCGGAGCTCCATTACGATCTACAGGGAGAGCCTCTCGCGCATCGCCAGCGACCTCTCCGACGAAGATCCCGACGCCTCCTTTGCTGTAGATACTCCTTCTGCTCCGCACCGCCGCCGCCGCCGCTCTCTCCGCTCCCCACCTCCGCCTTCTCCCTCCCTCCGGTCCCCTATTTCCAATGGATCCGCGTCTGATCACCACTCCACCACCAACTCCAACGACGAGGCAAACTCTTCTCTTCTCTACTCCTCAGTCCTCTCCTTGCCTCCACATTCTAACTTATTTTACTCAAACTGGGCCACTATCAGCAGGCTGATTCCTGTCCTCTAATCACCTGAATTCTGCCTTGTCCCACATGAATTATAATGTACCGTAATTAATCACCAGCAAGGCAATTGCACCTTTTCTCTCAAAATAGCATGCATGACGATCACCATCTTGTTTTTCCTTCTAGCTCTCATGCTTATTTTATTACTTCCCCTACTACTGTTTATATATATTGTATTCTTCGTAGATTGCAAGATACAAAGCTGATATACAAAAGCTCCAGGCATCTGAGGCTGAAATCAAGGCACTTTCTTTTAATTATGCTGCCATGCTAAAAGAGAAAGAGGTTCATCCTTCAAAACCCTTCCATAGATTGTGATCAAATCTATTCTTTCTATTGAGTTCTGTAATTATCATGCTTGACCTTTAGTAAAAAAAAAATCATTATACAATTCTTTATATATGTTTTGGTTTTTGCCATTCAAACTTGCATTATTTGTATGACAGGAACAACTCTCTAAGCTTCGTGATGAGAATGGTACCTTGAGGAAAAGTTTAGAGACAAAACCTAGTACCCCCATTTCACCAAGAGACGAGAGATCTGTTTTAAACAACTCTAAGGTTACCCTGTTTCCATACTGCATTAAGGTTACCAGAATAAGAATGGAATTTACCTAGCAGATTCACTGATGCAGATTGATTGTGTTGTGTATCATCTTGAGGGAAAATTATTGTTGATTCATTAATTATGGACTTAATGCATGGACACAAACCAAATTGACTGCACAGTAAGCAAGAAATAGCAACAACAAGAAAAATAATATGACCAAACTGAGAGAATGTTACCTGGTGCTTATTTGTAGGTAACTATTGCATGAGAAACTTCTTATCTGATTTTAATTATATACTTAGTTTGGGTACTGATCTGGGATTTTTTTCAACGTATGGTTATCAGGGACAAACAAAAAGGCAAACAATGCAGGAGAATTCACGCTTACCTGGAATTAATTCATCGAAACTGATGGCCTCTAGGTATGATGGGTGCAACAATGGCAGTTTGCAGATGAATGGTGTCCACAAGGTACTACACTTGTTAATACCAAATACCTACTAAATTGTGAATGCGGAGTTAAAAAGTAATTACAAAGAAAGCTATTTGCCCCTACTCATAGTCATTTCTAGTAAGTTTTTCGTTTCCCATTTTTTTTCTTCGAACTATGAGATAGGAATATTCAGAGTTGCTGGAGGAAAACAAGCATCTTGAATTAGAAATCAAGAAACTAAAAGAACAACTCAAGACAGAGCATGAAAAAGCAACAATAACAATGCATAATTTTGAAGGTACTCTTTTTTGAAACATATGAGCTTGCTCAGTTCAAACATTTTCAATAGTGCCATTATGGTTCATTCTTTTCTGACTACTGAGATCTGTGTGCAAGATAACCTTAAAACTTTTCTGTTACCTCTTTTTTTTTTCAATATTTATTCTTTAAATCAAAACCAGACGAATCTAGGAGGAATACATCATTTCAGAGGGAGCTTCATGAGTTAACGGTTGAAAAAGAATTGGTATGTTAATCTGACAATCCTCCAGGAAGCTATATCATTTCAGTGGCATCACTATTTTCTTTTTATTAAATTATTGTAATACTAGCAGATGTCGGCAGGCATAAGAGAGTTACAAATGGAGTTAAATGAAAAGAGGTCAGAGTTGAGACAACTTCAAGAGGAAAGAATAACAAAGGGTAAAACAGATCGAGCAGCGGAATCACCTGAGACCTTAAAAGGCGTGATAGAAGCTCTAAATGCAGAAATTGCAGTACTCAAGGTCCCTTCTCTTTCTTGAACCTTAGTTTGTTTTGTTGTGGTTTGGGATCTGTGTGAGTCTTTGTATTGATAGGACTGTTCATTAATCTTATCTGCACATACTAATAGCAAGAAAGGAATAAATTGGAAGCAATATGTGCAACTAGTGAGAAGAGCAATCAGAATGCTTTTACAGGAATGGATTTGCTTTCAGAAAAGGTATTTTCCTTGATTCAATCCCTTCTGTACATTAATAATTTTGGACATTGCAGTTTTGGTTAATGCTTATGTAACATTTTATGCTATGAAGGTTTTAGAAGAGATGAAATCTTCAATGACTTTATTGGAGAGAAAGTTAGAAGAAACCAGTAAGCAAAGAGACAAGGCTGTGCAAGAATTAGGCCGGCTGAAGCAGCACTTACTTGATAAAGTATGGAACAACAGTTCTCTTTTTGTAATTAATTATTGCTTTCATATTTTTTTTTAATTTAAAACAACAGTTCTCTTTTTGAGGTGTTATTTTTGTTGCATACTTGTGCTTGATTGACATATGTCAATCTTCATTTAGGATATGCTGCACATTTAAAAGATTCATACAAAATATAGGAGTGTTTGTAGAAATGATAAACATGAGGTCTTCTGAAAATTTTCAAAGATAGATAAATAAGTCATTTTTTTCTCAATAATCCTTTGGGCAGGAGAATGAGGATTCAATAATAGAAGAATTGGAGGCAACTGTAGAGAACCAAAAGGCACATATAGCACGACTAGAGAGAGCCCTGAGACAAGAGATGTCCAAGAAAGAAGAGATTAAAACCCTAAGGGAAGAAGAAATTCAAAAATCAAATGAATTAATTAACAATTTAAGACAAAAGCTCTCAAGTTGCATGAGCTCCCTTGAGTCTAAAAACACTGAGTTGGTAAATCTCCAAACCGCCCTTGGTCAATACTATGCAGAGAGTGAAGCTAAGGTAACGTTCTTTTGTCAAACCGCCCTTGGAATATATGCCCTTGTAAATTTGATTTCATTGCTATATAAATTGTGCCATTGATATTTAGGAACGGCTTGGGAGAGACTTGGCTGTAGCAAGAGAAGAAGTTGCTAAAGTTTCTGAATCTTTGAGGGTAATGTTGAATGCATTGTAACCTTAATTTTAAACTTCAATTCAGGTGTGCTGCTCAATTTTAACAAAACATGCTGCACATGTAACAATTCGTAGAGAAATAGGAGCTGCTCAATTTAACAAAACATGCTGCACATGTAACAATTCGTAGAGAAATAGGAGCTGAAACTTCTGTGTATCAAGGAGCTCTTGTATGATCTGATAATATACTATTATTTTGACTATAACAGAATGATAGTGAGCTGTAATATGTATTTACGTTGTTATATGTGAAAGAGGTTTAACAACTAAGAGGTGTCTTTCTCTGTATGAAAGTAGGTTGCAAATGAACGTATTGAAACAGCAAAGAGAGAAAAGGAAGAAGTAACATTGAAGCTTTCACAAAGTGAAGGCATGTTATCAGATGCGAAGAGGTTCATACAAAGGCTTGAAGATGATAAATCAAGGTTGCAGCTTGCTTTGGAGAAAAGCATGACAACCGTTAATCGCATGTCTCTTGACTCTGATAACCAAGTTGACAGGCATGATCTCTCTCCCTCTCTCTCTCTCCCTCTATGCGGTTTGCATTGGGCAGGCACAAGCATATTATTGCATTAACAGATGGACAGTAATTATGTTTGTTTTCACAGAATGCTTTTCTTTCATGTGCTTCTATTCCCATCCTTACTTGTGATTCCTAACAATTATTTAATGGGATAACTAACGATAACATTTAACGGGTACTATGTTTCTTTCAGGCGTATTGTGATTAAGTTGCTCGTTACATACTTCCAGAGGAATCATAGCAAAGAGGTACTTTTTTCTCTTAAAGCTCCGAGATCATAAATAATTGACTGTTGACAAGATTTAAGTGTTCTGAAATATTAAATATTTTATTGCTAAAATGTTATCACTTGTGTTGCTTAGAACCTCATTGTTGGGTGATTTTGGAGAACATTATCTTCAATGTTCCCTTTCATTAGCTAATTAGTATTGAATCCCCTCTGCATTTATAATGGAAGTTGCTTCTCCATGTATTCATTTATGGCGTTTGTTGGAAATTCCAAAAATAGGTACTGGACCTGATGGTGAGGATGCTAGGGTTTTCAGAAGAAGACAAACAAAGAATAGGAGTTGCTCAGACTACAGCAGGAAAAGGAGTGGTCCGTGGTGTGCTGGGTCTACCAGGCAAATTAGTAGGTGGCATTTTGGGGGGTCCTCAGCCATCAACACAAGCTTCTTCAAACAATCAGGTCAGCTCATTTTTTTTTTTGTTGACATAGCAAGTATCAGAGTAAATTGCACATGGTCCTTAAATTTCTTGGTCTGCCAAAGTTTCAAGTTGTACCAAATAGGTCCTTCCATTAACATGCATTTTAAAAAAAAAAGAACTAGTGGAAATCCACACCATTGATTTGTCAACATGCTCATTACAATTCATGGGGATGCCGGAGTAAATAGTCAAATATATTTTTCCCAAGTACTGACATCATCATCGTCAGTTTATATTTTTCATGATAACATCATCCATTTTGCACTGACCAAGGATTCTCATTTCCACTTGTAAGCTACAGGACCAATTTGGTTCAAATTAAAAATTTCAGAAAATAATATGCGAATGGCACCTCGAAATTTTTGGGATAAAAAAAAATGCAAATAACGGTGATTTGTGGCCATCTGCCTCATTTGCTCAATACATCACTTGGCCTTTGTAGTTTAAATAATGGATTTAAAGTTCGACCTTTATAATAGGTAAACCTGGATATAGTTCATATCTTTTTAAATGCTTCTGTTTGTCCTTTTCTTTTTCCTTTTTATCAATTAGGAGTCATTTGCTGATTTGTGGGTTGACTTCCTTCTGAAAGAGGCTGAGGAGAGAGAGAGGAGAGAAGCGTCGTCAAGCAACCAAGATAAAACTGTGACCTCTGGTCCATCAAATTCTAGTATTGGTGATAGCAATGCTCTCCCCCTTTGCACCAACAAATTACTCGAGCAACGAAGTAAACAGCTCCGAGTTCTCTACTGTGCCGCTCAATTCAATCTCTCATTACTCGAGACTGCCGCAGAGATAGTTGCACTTGAAGGATTTAGTTTGATCTATGAAAGAGTAGTTATAATGTATAATCGTTCCGTTAATTATTTCATTTGTTTATATGTCATGATATTTACCTTTATATTGATTTAAAATTTATCTTTATTTTTCTTTTGTCCGACCATGTTTAGACTTCAAAGAAAGCAAATGTAAATCCATGTATAGATTGATGCTCCCAAATTTATCCTCACCCTCACTCCTTTTATAGCTTACTGAAAAAATTTGAAATGTCTGTGTCTTTAAACCTCAGATCAATGATGATTGTGAAATTGTGGTCGTTGAATTCTTCAGTGGTTATTCTGTTGTACACTTCTATCATATCTGCTTCTAAGAAAATGGCAGCATATGCAGCGAAGCAGTGATGTCTCCCCCCAACATATTATTTCATCGTTCTTCTTTAATCCATTATTATACTTGTTGAATTGGCTGAGGTGATATTTGCAAGGTCTGGAGCTATTTTTCGTTTCTAAATTTCTTTATGTATTTGTTGTTGTTTGATTTGAAATTTCGATAAATCGTAACTGTTTTCTCAGCAGATCCTCAATAGAGGGAGCAGCAAAAGCAAAGCAATGATTCATGACTGGTTGAATAATACACATGATTGGGGTAACACAGCGTGATTAATTTCTGAAGATTGAAAAGTAAAAATATAATAAGCCCCCGCATTAGCATTAAATAAGAGAAACACAAGCATAGCCCGCCAAGGGAGAATAATGGTATGGTTGTTTTTGTACAGAGAATGTGATGTCTGATTGTCTGTCTATTGTAAATTTGGAATTGAATCTCCATTTACTCAATATTAACATCAAATGATTACAATTGCACAATTACTTTTTGTTTGTTTACTCTTCTCACATGATAACAAGCGACTGCACCAACTGGACCATCTGAAACCCAGTCCGGTAAGCCACAACAAATGCCGACCACCATAGCCAGAGATCCAACAATAGGACACCACACGACACCGAACCCACCACTAACATCCTCCCCGTTTCCTTGGAGAAAGGCAGAAATCTCCCAATATATTTCTGGAAGAACGGACCCGCAAATTTTCGTTTGTTTTTTCTTATGGACCAGGCAGTCACCCAATCCGCATCGGTTGGGACCATGTTGAAATCCTCTCTCAGCCTGCGGCCCAAATCAGGCATGTGGCCGGCCCCGTAAAATATTGCAATTTTCTTCTCACCTCTCGATATTGCCTTCTTTAATTCTTCTAATGCCGCCTTGTTTCTTTCACCTATGATTACAGAATCCTCCTCCAAGCCTGCATAAATTTCACTAGCAAACCTGTGTTTACAAAAGAATAAAAGGTAAACATCAACATTAAATTCACCTATGTGGCCAACTTTTCTCCAATCACATCAGTTGTGGCCTCCACCAAGATGACAACAGTTTGACAAAGGAAAGAAGTTCTAATTATTTATTGTCATTCACCTATGATTTAATTCCCTTTAATTGTTGTTCAGCACTCACACATAGAAGTTTAATATTGCACTTTGTGTGCCTTTCAGGTAGCAACAGATAGGTACGAGTCTGACAAATTTCATGTTTTGTAAGCTTGGACTTTTCAGCTGGCACGCTTTCTGCTTCTTTGAAAATTTGTTTGGTACTTACACCAGATAGGCTTAGATTATGTACTAGCAGCAAACACAGGCGCACACTAGCATGCACATCAATAAACATACCAAATACTACCATCCATCCCTCAGAAAGAAAAAGAAATACTTACATAGAGGTCAGTGACCGTGCCAAAATAACCTTCAACCCCGACCCTATCCCTAAGTCTAAAAATTCTTTGATGGTGTTGCCAAAATCATCGATATCCTCTTTATCTTCATTCTGATTATCTGGCGAACATGTCACATTTATAAGAAGAGATATAGCAAGTGGCATTGGTAGAATCCAGGAGACACGTAGCAATTTCGATCTGAAGGAATTGCTAGAATCCTCATCAAATTTTAAAGCAGAGCCCAATGCATTCTTTGCAGCTGCTAGAAAGGTTTCTCCTCTTTCCTCCTGAAATTGATCACACAACAACCAACAATTAAAATTGTTTTCATTTGTGCATTAGCACGGAAAATGTGTAGAGAAAAACCTGAAGACGTTGAAAGGTGTCCCAATCAAGATCGGCATTATACCAATTACGCCACTTATAGTTGAGGCAATCCAACTGGAAATCCAAGGAAAGAATACGCCCCATGAGCCGTTGTAGGAAGCCAGTAATACTATAACCTTCCTTCTCGGTCTTGGTCTCTGAGTTGTCTTTGTCTCCTACTCCCTCAAACAGAACACAATCATAGGTTGCTAGCCTCTCTTGTAAAATCTCGAAGTAGCTAAAGTCATGTGACAGTGAAGCGAACCTCTATTAAAAACTCATGACATTTTTGTTTTGTTTTATAAGAAAAAGAAAAAGAAAAAGAAAAAAGGAGACATGTAGATGTTATTGTACGCACCGTTTATCTGCAATGTGGACTGCGGACACGAGATCCACCTGGCACAAGCAAGCAAAATGAAGCAAAAATGGAGATGATGGTATTGAATATTGATATATATGCATGTGTTAAGGTTTATAGCGAAGATAAGATAGGCATGTGAATGAGTTGAAATGCACCTGAAGTGCAGGGCTAAGAAGGCGCCAGGGAAAGGTCTTCTTGTATCGGACGATGGAGACCTGGAGCTCGCCTGCGACATCAGCAAGGTGAAGGTCAAGGGGAGAGCGGGTGTCGTAGGGTATAGTGTAGCGCAAGAAGTCATTTGCAGAGGAATCGGGTGCTGTGTGTGTGTGGTTATTTGGTGAGGAATGGGTTAGCGCAGCAAGTCCCTAGAAATTAAATGAGGAGGAGGCATTATTGCATTTAGATTTATAATTTAGATTTATAATTGAGACACAACAAGTCCTTTGGGGTCTTTGGCTTTGGCATGTATTTATAATTGAGAATTAATTAATTAATTACCAGGAGCTGGAGCTGAAGCCTCTGCCTCTGCCTCTGACTCCGCCACCGAGAGGTGGAAGGGCGATTGAACGGCCTTGCGAAGAAGCGGGAGCGTGGAGCGTTGGAGGAGGGCTGAGGGGATGGCGAGAGAGAGAGGGAGGCGGAGGCGGAGGTGGAGGCGGAGGCGGAGAGCATCGGATGGTGGTGGTGCGAACGCGAAACAGAAACAATATCAAATTGCCTACGGTTTCACTTTCACCTCAAAAAAATAAATAAAGAAGAAGAAACAATATCAAATATCAAATATCAAATATCAAATATCAAATAATCAAAACGAAGCCACGGTCCAGTGACCAGTGACCACGCCTCTCTTCTCTTTCCCATTAAATAAATCAATTTAATGAACTAGCGGTGTACCACTGTATTACAACAATTTTTTTATTTAAATATAAAAAAAATATCTTATCATTCTAATATGAAAAAAATCAATTACATATACTATATCAAATATAATCTCATATAATTTCTCTCAACTTTTAATTTTTTTCCTCTTATATGACAAAGAAATGAAAAAAAATATAAAATAATGATGGATGCTATCGTGTTCGTCTTATTAGTCAAAATTAATATAAATCATTAGATGAATAATATTTTGAAATATAAAAATTTTGAAAGAAATAACAAAAAATAGACCCATCCCGTCCAATTATTAGCTGCTTTATATAATAAAATTCATTCACTCATTCATTCTTCACAACTGAGTTTTGTCCAAACCCAAACGGATTACGGTTGGGACAAATTCATTAACTAATTCAGTTTTTTATTCATAATTATTTACAAAAGTTTCAAAAAATCCTAAAAAATTAATAAAAAATTAATTTATAATTGCTTTTTAACTAATAATTTTCAACTAATTTATTTTTTATTTTTAATTGTTTAAAAATTGAATAACATTCAAAAAGTTCAAAATTTTCATCAAAAGTTATAAAAATTCTAAGTCATAAAAATAATTTTGAAGTTACCCTCATCTTTTATTTCGGAAAAAAAGAAATATAGTTCTAGTTTTATTATTAATAATATTCTTTAAAAAAATATTTTTTAAAAATTGAAATTAAAAAAAGAAGATTAAAAGATTAAAAGGTTAAAAAATATCAAATATCTAATTCATTGTTCAAATATTATAAGTCGCTATCTTGAAGTTGAAGATCACATGTACTGTCGGAAACTCAAAATCATCATCTGGATAAATTATGTAATAATGTAGGTACCTAATGTTGCGACCGATCGAAGAAGTTTGATTGAAATTTCATCTGGAGTTGTAAATATTGAGCATCTCATCCAATAGGTAGTCACAAGGCCTTCCTCTTTGTACCTTTGAAGCAACATTATAGTATATTTCTTCTTGATTGACAAATAAAAATATTTTGTGATAATGATCACGGTGAGTACTTTTTCTAATATTTGAGGAATCTATCTTTCATTGATTGTAATATTGGAACAAAAGAGGGGTCGATAGTTTTCATTTTTTATCTCTCGATAAACCTTGTAGAGAAAAAAAAATATAGAAAAAGATGAGTTAGAAAAATAAAAAGACAAATTTTAAAATGAATCAAATTTAAAAAGAGATTATTTACCTTAAGATGTGATATTGTTAGCAATACAAATCAAGACACAAGACTCATAGACGTATAGAAGACTGTATAGTTTCGTGTAACATGAATGTTTACTTATTATAACAATTATAGTTTATTGTAACTGTAATTAGTTAGAGTAGTTAGAGAGATGATATAAATAACATATATAATTCAGATTGTAAAGACAAAATTGATGTAATAATACAAGCATTCAATCACTCTCGCTTCCTCTCTCTCTCTTTCAACATCTAACATGGTATCAAGAGCGATTCTAGCTAACACCTAGTCTTTTCTCTTCTTTTTTTTCGCTTCTCCATGACTAGTGCAGCTTCTTCTCTCTCTTTCTCCCACAATCTTTTCATATCAGATTCCTATAGAACTTACTCATGATAATTATCGGTCATGGAAATTTCTTATCCTTCCGCATGTTAGATGCCATGACCTTCTTGGATTTCTTAACGAGATCTCTTCTCCCTCCCTCTCCTACTCTCATCGCTACTAATAGATCCTCTGTTTCTAATCCAGCCTACACACTATGGATGCGATAATATCAGCTCCTGCTAACTTGGCTACTCAGTTCCATATCAGAGTCTGTTGTTTCACAAGTAGTTCACTATGCCACATCAGCAGATCTCTGGAATGAGCTTCACCTTTGATATTCATCTCAATCACTTACCAAAATGATGGATCTGAAGATGCAATTACATTCTCTTCAGAGGCCATCTTTCTATACAATCTTATCTTGATCAAAAGAGATCCCTAGCTGATCGTCTTAAGCTAATTGGATCGTCGATTTCTGATGCTGATCTCCAACTATACATACTTCATGGACTCAGTATCGGATATGATTCACTTATGGTTTCTCTTACCTCTCTATTTGATGTTGTGTCATTCAATGAACTTACTGGCTTCTACTCACTCATGAACAAAGGATTCAGAAGTATGTTATTGCTACGGCTAGTAATTCATCTTCCTTTACCTTTCCTGCTGTTCTTACATCTACATTTAGTGCTTCAGGATTACCACATACTAATTTAGCCACAGCGTCTATCCTTGGACCTTCTCCCTCCTCTGATGTAAATCTCATGTTGTAATTCACTATCTTTCTTTCTTCCAGAGGTTCCTGGAAAGGTAAACCATATAATAAACCTTTCAACACATTTACTCATAAACCTTTGTGTTAGTTGTTTATGAAGAAGGGACACACTGCTAATCATTGTTACAAAAGGTTTGATAATACATACAAACAATCCCCACCTCGTCCACCTTTCTGATCAAGATATTTTCAGTCTCAGTACCAGAATTCAACACAATCTCAGTATTAGTCTCAGCTACAGGCACTTTTTGTTCAACTTGGTGCTCGCCTCTCCTGACTCATAGTACATGGACTCTGGTGCTTCTGCCCACGTAGCTCCAGACCTCAATGCCTTCACAACATATTCACCTTATGTTGGATCTAACAAACTACAATTTGGTGATGGTAAGGGTTTGGATATCCTTCACATTGGTTCTACATCTTTATCAATCGGTTCCACTTCCCTGTTGCTTACTAATGTACTGCATGTACCCTCTATTTTCAAACCTTTACTAAGCATTAGCCAATTAACATCTGACAACAATGTATATGTTAAATTTCATACTGATTCTTGTGTTGTTAAGGATCAAGCAAGCCACAGGATCTTGCTTTTGGGCATCAGGCATAATGGATTGTACCTGGTTAGTGTATCTCCTCCACAGGCTTTGTTATGTCAGCAAAATTCTCTTGGATTATGGCATAATTGTCTATGTCATTCCTCTGAAACATATCTCTTCAACATCTTGTATCTTCAAAAATAATTTCTTATAAATAAATTGGGAATATGTGCATCTTGTTGTTTAACTAAGTCACATCGTCTACCATTTATTTCTTCTTTTATACCAGCAACACAGCTTCTTAAGCTGGTTCACTGTGATGTATGAGGGCCCTCCCAAGTTATCTCTCGTACCGTTTATCGGTACTATGTACTGTTTATAGATCACTTTTCAAGATTTAATTGGATTTATTTCTGCTCTCGTAAGAGTGATGTAGCTGATATTATTTTATAGTTCAAAGCATTGGTTGAAAACTTGCTTTCTTCAACTATTAAAACAGTTCAGATAGATGGAGGTACTGAGTTCCAGCCAATTATTTGATCTCACCCTTCTATTCAATTCCATTTATCTTGCCTTATATACCCCAACAAAATGGTCTTGTTGAACGAAAACTTCGCTATGTGGTTGAATTAAGCCTTGCGATAATGTTTCATGCACACATATCTCAAACATACTGGTCAAATATCTTTGAAAGTGTTATTTTTGTTGTCAATCACTCACCTTCTTCTTCTCTATCGTTTCAACCTCCTTTTCAAGTGTTATTCAACAAAAATTTTGATTACACATTCTTTAAGATACTTAGTTGCCAATGTTTTCCTTAAACAAGGCCCACTACTCCTCATAAGCTCTCTCCCCGTGCTACTTCTTGTGTATTCGTTGGATACTCTCATATCTACAAGGGCTATAAGTATTTAGATTTGATCACTAACAAAATATTTTTCTCTAGACATGTAATTTTTGATGAGGATTCCTTTCAGTTCAAAGAACATCACTCTCATATTTATACTTCAATTCCTTTTTTAGTTTCCACAACTCCTTTGATGATTCTTCCAATAATACTGATCCATAACCTACTTCTACATCATCCTCTTCTACTTCAACCTCACTTACTACTCTCACACCTCCACCAATTACCAGACTACAACCTATTTCTCATCCTTTACGTCCTCCTTCTATTACTCTTCTTCGTGTTTATGAAAGAAGACGACCAAAAGCTACCTTAGTTGCTCTACAACCACTTGACATTGCTTCTCAGACTCCACTATCTATTCATCCAATGCATACACGATAAAAAACAAAGCTTGCCTCATACAATGCCATGTTTGTTACTCAACATCCAATATCACCTATCAAACTTGATCCCACAAGCTATACATAAGCCTTAAAGCACCAACACTGGAGGGATGCCATGGCAAAATAATTGGATGCTTTAGATAAAAATAATACTTGGATATTAGTTTCAATATCTGAAGCACAAAATATCATGGGTTGTAAGTGGGTTTTCAAAATAAAATGAAGAGCTAATGGCACAGTAGAACGCTACAAAGCACATTTGGTTGCAAAATGTTTTACTCAGAAAGAAGGGTTAGATTTCACCGACACCTTTAGCCCAGTTGTTAAACTAATTACCATCCGATTGGGTTTTTTCCTTGTTATTACAAATCACTGACAAATACAACAGCTAAATGTGAATAATGCATTCTTACATGGAGAGCTCTAAGAGACCATCTATATGGCTCAACCTTTTGGTTTTACTGATACACAATATTCCTCTCATGTCTATCGATTACAAAAAGCAATATATGGGTTACGCTAATCTCCTAAAGCATGGTACCATAAGCTCAGAGAAACACTTCTTGCAGTTGGGTTTGAAACTTTATCTTCTGATCCTTCACTCTTTATATTCAAGCATAACAACAATATAGTTTTTCCTTGCTTGTATATGTTGATGATATTATCTTGATAAGCAATAATTAAACGTTACTGTAGACCTTTATTCAGTTTCTTGATCAGAAGTTTACTATCAAGGATTTGGACATGTTATATTTCTTCTTGGGCATTGAAGTGACTCAGCAAGATCATGATTTGTTGCTCACTCAGCCCAAATATATTTATTCCATTCTAGATCGGGCTAATGTAAGGTGCCAAAGCTACTAACACCCTTATGGCTACTAGGCAACCTTTGTCTCAGTTTATTGGTGAGAAATTTATTGATCCACATCTCTTTCGAAGCATAGTGGGTAAACTACAGTATACTACGATCACAAGGTCAAATATTTCATTTATAGTAAATCATTTTCTCAATTTATGCATGCACCAATCTCGATTCATTGGACAACAATTAAGATGATATTACGATACTTAAATGGGATAATTGATTATGAAATTATAATTCATTGGGCGAGTTTGTCCCCGATGATTGAAAATCTACTATAAGTTATCTTGTTTATCTTAGCTCTAATTTGATCTCGTGGACATCTAAGAAATAGAGCATAGTTGCTCGTTCTAGCATTGAGGCAAAATATAGAGGCCTTGCAATAGGTAACAACAAAAATAGTTTGGTTACATAGTATTTTCCAAGAACTAGGCATAAATGCTCCAACTCCAGGTGCTGCGGTGTGACAATCTTAGAGCCACGTTTCTTGTATCTTAAATGGGATAATTGATTATGAAATTATAAAATTCACTATTTCATCTTCCTTTGTTCGTGAGAAAGTACATAATGTTTTTATTTTTATTTTTATTTTTGTATAATCTAAGGTGCATGTCTTTGCCGATTCGATTAGGGCGATCATTTGTCCGATGATCGAAAATCTACTATAAGTTATCTTGTTTATCTTAGCTCTAATTTGATCTCGTGAACATCCAAGAAATAGAGCATAGTTGCTCGTTCTAGCATTGAGGAAAAATATAGAGGCCTTGCAATGGTAACAACAGAAATAGTTTGGTTACATAGAATTTTTCGAGAACTAGGCATAAATGCTCCAATTCCAGTGCTCTGGTGTGACAATCTTGGAGCCACGTTTCTTACATTTAATCCTGCATTTCATGCTCATACGAAACATATAGAATTTGACTATCATTTTGTTCGTGAGAAAGTGAAGAATAGTATTGTCCATGTCAAGTTCATCTAGAAATCTCGGATTAACTTGAATGATTTTTAAGATACGATTTGATACACTAACTAGACCACTCTCTTCAGCTCTGTTTCAAACACTCAAATCCAAGCTTACGGTAGTTCCTTCTCTTTGATTTAATTTTGAAATTGATTTTTATTTAATAAGAAAGATCAAGTCATTTACTTTCTTATTATTACTTCTTTTACTTGTATGCTTGATGAGGCATGTTAGCAATACAAATTAAGACACAAGACTCATAGATGTACATACAAAGGTGATAAAATTTAAGAGGAGAGCTATTGCTATATTTTTGTAAAATTCATGAAATATACTTCATCTGTAAGATCATTTTCGGCTTGTATAGTTTCGTGTAACATGAATGTTTACTTATTGTAACAACTATAGTTTGTTGTAACTATAATTAGTTAGAGTAGTTAGAGATCTGCTATAAATAGCATATGTTTTTTTTTTTAATTCCATTATGCATGTTAACTATTCTCATTTCATGTTTAAAGACAAGATCCTCATTTTGCGATGTAATAATATAAGCATTTAATCACTCTTTGATTCAAGCTTCATCTATCTCTCATTATCTTGGATGTACATATCCAAGCCCATGAGTCTTTATAGTATATTTGAGTTTTTTTTTATTGAAAAGATTATTTTTATTTTAAACTTGTTCTACTCTTCCTCAACTAATTGAGATAATAAGGAAGAGTAAGAAAGATACAAGAGACAAAATCCAAATAAGGAATGAACAAGAACAGTGACTCAAAGTATATTTACAACATCTAAATTAGTAAATAACAACTTCAAAAAGAAATTCTAAAAAAAATAAAATGCATCCTTTTTTTTATATTATCTATATTTATATTTTTTAAAACCTTTATTCATCTTGTACATAGATAAATAGGATTTACATATCCTGATACTCACTAACGCATGAATTTATTCAAAATATATCTTTTATAGCAAGAAAATGAGGAGACTAGTAAGACAGATCAGGTGTGCATACCCTGGATCAGGTTACCAGACACTCATTTTTATGCGATTTTATTAACGTAATTTATACATGCTTTAAGAAATAGATGGTGTATACAAGCAGTTTCACTCTATTTCCCATCATTTTATTATCATCTTCAGATGTTAAAGCCTTGTATTATATTTAGATGGAGATAGAGTTCATAAACCATATTGATTATTGATCTGAACTCAAACTTGCATATAGATCTCATTACAATATAAATTCAAGCCAAAAACAGGAAGAAACTACCGATCTAATTTTTATGCATCCAAACAAACTATTCCTATTTAATTTTTATTTCCATCTAATTACATAATTAAAAGATATTGAGAGGTGGCTTCACTCTATCCTCATTTTTATCCGCATTCTCGGCTTCTAAGGCTGAATTTGCACGTATATCGAGTTCATTAGCCCCTTATTTCTCATGGAAATTATCTAGTCCTATTTTAAAATAGCATAAAGAAGAAATGATAAAGAATACCGAATCATGTAATTCAGGGTTGAGTCCTCTTTTTTTTTTTTATTGTAAAGACAAGATCGATGTAATAATATAAGCATTTAATCACTCTCGCTTCCTATCTCTCTCTCTCTCTTTCAACATCTAACAGATATAGATGACGAAACAATTCATGTGCGGATGGTGTATACAAGCACAATAGTTTGATGGTTGTTGTAAAAAATGTAGGAAGAATTTTAACTTTCAAGTTGGTTCTATTCTCCCTCGAAGAGTAACAATAAAGCCCCCCGGTTATAGTATGCTTGTAAGAAAAATAATGATAGAACATCTCATATGTTGAATTTTAATGAGTGTCTATATCTCATGATATTTTTAACTTACTCAAATTCAAACAAGAATACAAAAACATGGAATTCTTGCTTTTTTACATTGTTTGAATAAATACAGAGAAAACTATACCGCCTTAGAGAATTCAAAAAGATTTATGTTAGATTTATAATATACAAAGGTAACCAAATTATTCTAAAAATTAAAATATTAAAATAAAGGTGTAAATGCAAATGGTTATCACAACCATTATAATAGATTAAATCAATTTTAATACAAATCTGAGCCAAAAGTTTTCATAGTCTGATCAGTTCACAACTATTGCAATAGATCCATAACCGTTGTAATAGATTATTTCGAGACAAATTATGTTGTATGCATACTATAACCGTTGCAACGATTATCATAACCATTATAACGGAATAAAATATTTATGTACAAAAACAGTCCAAAAGTTGTCAGAGCGTATTCCCTCACAACCGTTGAAGGAATATTTATTTTGTTATAACAGATTAATTCAAATAAAATATAGATAAATTGATTATTATAATCTATACACAATTGTTGTAATGGATATCACATCCAGTGCGACAATTAGTATCGATTAGGGTTAGAATCAGCTAACCGTTGTAAAGGACAAGATGATTTCTTGCCAGATTTGTATGAAGACTATATAACGAGATGATCTCTCCTTTCTCAGGTTTGTGATTTTCATAATTTTTTCTTCCAACTCTAAACCTAACCTAGTAGTCACAACTCCATTACTTAAAACTTTCATAATTTTTTTACTTAATCTCAAGAATACTTTACTAGATCTTGAATCAAGTAAAATTAGTGAGTAGATTAAAAGTTTTTTGTGTGAGATTACTCTTGCCTTTCTTATTTGTTGAATTGGCCGATAGCTCCCGTTCCTTGGTGTAAAAGATTGGAGGTTCGAAGTTGTACGAATCATTCTTTTTAGTGACTTGGCGCAATCCGACAGTTGATGGTTGCGGGTCTCGAAGATGTAGACTCTTCATAACTGAACTCCGTTAAATACTATGTCATCTCTTCCTTATCTTATATTATTTTTAATTTTATTGTGGTAAGAATTTAATACTAGATTTGTAAAGAAAATAAAGTGGTATCATAGTAGGTGGTATTAAATTCATCAAATGACATTGTCGAGATTTATTAAAGAACCCCCGGTGTATGAACAAACTATCAAAAATTTTATCATTAGAAAAAAAAAACTATGATAAACTACCTTAATATACTAGAGGTTTGGGATGTAGTTGAAAAATGGTATATACCAAAATATAAACCTTCCACTAGCATATTAAGTACATAGTCACTGTTGTACAAAAGGACAAATAACAATGTAGTAAATGCTATATTAAATTTAGTAAGTGAGGATATAGTCTTATTATTCGGTAGCATGATCACTGCTCATGAAATGTAGAATGCTCTAATAACTAGATATGAGGGTAGTTCATAAATAAAAAAAATCAAATTTATCAAATTTAAAATAAAATTTAAAATTTTTAGGGTAGAGGATGGTGAAACCCTTGAAAATATGTATAATAGACTTATACATATTCAAAATAAATTTAGTGAATCGGAAGAAACTCTTTTTAACGGAAAAGATATAGGAAAATTTTTACATGTCATGCTCAAAAAACCCAGATGAGAATGATACGTTAGTACCTTGGAGGCTATGCAAAAAGTTCAAGCTAGATTCACTCTCAATAAAGTGTATTTACATTTGAGAAGTTTTGAGAAAACCCTTAAGTAAGCCGATGAACCCATACATGAATCTAAAGCAATAGCATTTCCGACGCAAAATATCAAGTCTCACAACCATTCAAGCACCTCTACCTCTCAATTCACTGTATCCAATCCTTTCATACACAAACTTGATCATGAAAGCTCAAAGGACACACTTCTTCTTTCCTTATGTTTCAGAAAATATTGAACTTCGAGTGTAAGTACAACAAAAAACAGGAGGAAGAAAACAAAAATGTGATGTATTTTGTCTGGTATCAAAAAGGGCACACCATTTAATTCTGCTTCAAGTTATTTTATCATCTGAAAAATAAAAAAATGTAAGGGAAAACAAGATCATAAGCTGAGGGACAAAAGTGATGGGTATAAGAACAAGAAGAAAGTCAAGACAATGCAAGCGATGTGGAGAGCTGAGTCCAACAATAGCGACACTGACGGTTCTGGCGAGTTTGGTGAAGATCAAGAGCTCAATATAGCTCTAATGGCACAAGTTGAGGATGTCTCATCTCTAATTGACATTGACGGGATTATTGTAAGCAAAAATATCTTAGACGAAAGTACCATTGAGTTTCTGAGAAACATTGCACTATTTAAGAATAAGGAATTAAATTCTAAGCAGCAAGTAAGCACATCAACCTTTTCAAATAGTAAAAATGAGGTATATCTAAACTTCTTCTATGATAGTGATGAGTCTGACGATGATGATTGTGTTACCGTAAATGATTCAAGCTTATCTTTGAGAAATAAACTAATAGTTAGTATAAATGCTAGGTTAGAGTCACTGCTTGATAAGAGAAATAGTGCCCTACTCACCAAAGAAAAATATATTATGGATTTAAATATCAAAATTCTTGAGCTCGAATCCAAGACAAGGGAAAATGAGATAAAAATAAATTAACTCAAAAGTAAAATCATTTATGAGTCACAATTAGGTGAATAAGTTATTAAAAGTAAAAGTGTAAAATTTAGAAATCGAAAATTAAGTTTTGAGAACATCTACTGAATTGAGATGTGACACTAAGATGGATCTCGATAAAATATTTATGAGTAAAAAAAGCTCATGATAAAATGAGTCCTGTATATGTAGAGATTTCATCTTCATCAATGCCTAAGAAAATCGAAAGCCTAAAAGAAAATGGGGGGACAATCTTAGAAATCTGTCAATTAAAGTGATAACATGAAAAATGCAAAACACCATAAAGAAAAAAACAATCTAATCATGTTTATCAGTATAAATACTCAAATAGAAGAATAGAAATAATTACAACCATCATAGTAGCAGGAACATATATAACCCTCAATGGTCAAATAAAATATATTTTAGATGTTCAGATGATTTATTTTATGAACTTAAAGGCCAACAAGTATCACAAAATTGGGCTCAAATAGTGAATCACAAAGATATGCTCCCAACATCCATAAAAGTCACAAAATCATAAGAAAAAAAATGCCTAGAGCTTCTAAGAAAAAGCAGAAAAAAATGATAAAAAAAGATATAATACAATAGCTAGATTCATAGAATAAGTGTTCAATATATAATCTAATTAATTTTATTGAGTGAATTCAAAAATCAAAATCAACAGTATTTAATATATACATATGCCGATCTATCTTTCTAAAACTTTAAATTCAAAGTGAAATGATTTTTTGCATGAATATTTAATTATTGTTAAGCTTTTAAATTTATCAAGAAATAATTTATGTCCATCATTATTTTTTATGATGTTTTAAACTATGATCGTTGCGCTACTGAGACGCGGTTGCAAGCATCACATGACCACTTAGTGTTGCTCAACTGAGATGTGATCACAGACGGTTTAGACTTTTATCTTGACTTAAAAAAATAAATTTTATGAGATATCACTCAATCTCACATGATATATTTTTTTTATTTCAAATTATTTATTTTAAGTCAATAAATTTTAATATATATTTCAATCTAGTCATTCTATTAATTTTTTTTATTAAAATTCTAACATTACAAACTCAATATCCTACGTGAACTATGTCATATTGTCAATAAAAATTAGCTAAATCAATTGAGATAAGAAAAGATAAAAAAATATTTATTTCCTATCACTAGGAGTGCAACTTTTAGGGGTATGCAATCGGTTGGTCGGTCGGTTCGGTTCAAATAGAAATAAATATATATATCCAAAGTTTTATTTGGTTTGTCAAATTATGAAGCAAATCAAACTTTATAAAAATATCAACCAAATAAATTAAAAACCAAATAAACTAAATTTTTATTCGATTAAATAGAAATTATATTAGTTAAAGAGGGAATGAAAATTATCAATAGTTATAAAAAGTTGATAGAAGAAATAGATAGTTTTAAAAAAAAAAATAACTAAATAAAACTCATAGAAAATAAATATATTCAAATTGATAAATTTTAGATTATTTGATTTATCCCATTTAGAAAAAAATAAATTGAACCAAAGAATAAAAACTAAATTAGCTAAAATTTTCAAGTGAATTGAAAATTTTGAACCAAAAAACGGAATTAAATAGCAAAAAAAATTAATATTTCGATTCAAAACTGATTAAACTGATCCATTTGTCCCTAGCAAAAATAATGAATTTTTATTTATAGTCTAATTATGAAAATATAGAATCCACGTGGTATATAATATCAACATCAAACTATTAGATAATAAATATGACAAAAGTGACTAAAATTAAATATACGTTGAAATTCAGTGATTATTTTGTTGAGAAAAGTGGCTAAAACCACCGATTTCATTGAAATCAGAGACAAAATAACAAAGATTCTGAGAATTTCAAAAGCATCAAATAGCCGGTACCCTGAAATTGATGTGTATTTTGCTAAGCTATTAAATACCCTAATTTATACTTAATTTCAGCCGCAAGCGCACGACCTAGTCAAGTAGTAGTTGGGGTGTCGAACCACAAGGATAAGAATGAATTACCGGTTCTAACAAGTTTCACTAATCTAGACAATCAAAAGTGAGCTTTGTATTAAACTAAAAGTAAATAAATCTAACAATAATGACTGAAAAGTTTATCAAATAGAGGATTCTAGGGACTTTCGGCTTCACTCTCACTCGTTTGGTCAATTCACTCAATTTGATCTTTTAATATGTTCTAGTGTTTGTCGGGGATTCAATCTCAGATTTTAGTACCAAATTTACACTTTCGTGGCTTGATACCGTAACCTAAACAATTCGGGTTTCACGATTAAGTACTTCACCTTACAAGTCTAAGCCCATTAAGATCAGTGAGTCACTTTGGCATAACCTAGATTTTGTACTTCGTCTTTCGGTACCTCACACAATTTCTAAGGTTTTCTCGGTTTTCCTTAAGTAATAAGTTTCACGGTTAAGTACTTGGCTACAACCTAGATCACTATTTTGGGTCGAAGATTCGATTTCACCTTTCGGTTTCCGCTTTCACTTCTAGGGTAACATGCGGTTGATTAAAACTAAGCATTCAATTTAGACAAAACAACAATCACAAACAACAAGAACTAAAAGATCAACAAACGAGTAAATTAAACCATTCGAGTTATCGAGTTTACACCTAGACCCCTAGAAGGGTGTCTAGCCACAAATCATGTCAAAAATTGTATCAAGATTCATGTTTAAACAACAGTACAACATGAGAAAAGAGTAAAGAAAAGAATAAATCAAGAAGATCTACGATTTCTCGCCCGATTCTTGAGTTCTCCTTCAAATCTCTCTCCAATAGTGTTCTTCCTCTTCTTTCTTACTTGGGATCTCCTCTCTAGACGGTTGAGAGATATCCGAGACGAAGGGGTATCAAAATCTATTAATTCCAATGAGAAAACCGCTTTAAAACGCCAATTAGTATGTTGCCCAAAAAAATTATGGTCCGACATTTTAAAATTGTGGTCCGCAATTTTAAATCATTTTTCCGAGATGAATCGAGAGAGCATTTGCGGTCCCATTGATAATTGCGGTCCGTAATTTTGGTATGGGAATGCTTTTAACTTTATTTCTTCGTGTAAATCAGGCCCATCTCGTTCCAAGCATTATTTCTCATGTTAACATCTTTGTTTACACTCAATGATCTGCAAAATAACAAGAAATGCAGCAGTATCTCGAACTCGACATAAAAACTAAATAAATTATTAACAATTAACATAAAATGCATAGTTTTTGAGATAAAACCCTAATTGAATATAGTATATAAATGAGACTTATCAAATTCCCCCAAACTTAAACCTTGCTTGTCCCTAAGTAAGATTCAGTCGGAGACCTAGGGTGCATCTCTAAACTAAGCAATGTTTCAAGGAAATCTAATCTACATGCAAAAGGTCGTGAGTTGTTTGAAAAAGAGGTGACTAACCCTAAAACAAATCCTTTCAAATTGTTCGGTCATTAATTGGAGTTTTTGGGAAAAGCTTTGGGAATTGTTCGTTATTTCCGACTTCACACGTGGTGTTTTACTCGAGGAGTTTTACCTCAGACTCCTACTTTCAATGTAACGCCCTAGAATCTTTTCAAAAATGATGAATACTTAAGTTTTTCCTTCCCCTCAACTATGAAATGAAACCAAGAAAATCCATAAAAGAAAAAAATGATAATGTTAATCCTGAATCTCACGCGGGTTATTTTTGTATAGCTCAAAACTTTATTAAGAAACCCTAATTGCGCATATGAGGCTACCTCATGCCGTGTTGGGGGTTAGAGAGTTCCATAATACTGTCCTAGCACATTTGAGGCTTAATTTAATCTTATTTGAATCAGAATTTTTCTTTTTATTTGTTTTTGAATGTCATGGCATGTGTACTCTTAACCATGGTGCCTCGATAATTTGGACCTTCTAAAGATTTACATATTGATTTTCAGGTCATTTTGATTTTTTTTAGAAGCACTGGTCGACACTTGCCATAAGCACTCTTTCTTAATTAAGTTTTTCATTTAAAATAAACAAATAAATTGGATTTTCAAGGTTTGATAAAAATTTTTGGGAGGACGTCAATTCTTAAACACTCATCATTCTAGAAACTTCCTAGGGCATATTCTTTTCTGATTTTTCGGACCCAAGAACTATTTTCATTCACCACCTGTTATTTTAGAAAAGTTTGTATATTCCCGAATCAATTTTCTAAAATTTCCAACAAGACTACTCCTTTGCCAAAATTTTTCTTAGGGTTTTTCAAAACTTTTTGCAAAATTACCCATTAAAATTTGAATTTCTAAATTTTTTTTTGCGACAATAATAACAACTACATGCTATGCAGATACAAGTAAGTTTCAAATACTCCCCCAAACTTAAATCAAGCATTGTCCTCAATGCGTGAAAAAAAAAGAAAGGTATAAAGAACTTACAATGGAAGAAGACAATGGAGGAGAGCGGGGTTGAGGCGGGTGCCTCAATCGTTAGGCAGGGGCTGAGGTTTGTAGAGAGAGAGAAAGGCTCAATCCCTCATCACTCGGTCTTTTTCGTCCACAATAAACCCACTTCTTCTTCACTTGGAGAGCACTCAGCCAGTCAGTTTTACATATCATTTGTAATTTTTTATGTGCTGTCTGAAAGCCCTTATCTTTTGCCCTACCAGTGCTCACTGAGTCATCGTGCTTTATCACTATTTTTCTCGATTCTTCTTTCATAATCTCATTGTGTTTCTCCTCTGTCAGGGGATTAAAGACTTCAACCCTACAACAAGAATTATTAGAAGGAGTATTATCATTAATTTTTATTGCACCAAATTCCACCTTCTCATTTCCAAAATTTAGAGAAATTTTTCCACATTTAACATCAATTTTTGCATCAGCTGTGATTAGGAAGGGACGACCTAAAATAATTAGTATATAAGGATCTTCCTTCATATCACAAATAATAAATCAATTGGGATGAAAAACTTTCCGACTTGGATGGGAATGCCCTCTAAAATTCCAATGGGGAGTCTAACAGATCCATCTGCCATTTGCAATGAGATATTAGTCGGTTTCAAGTCTCCAATTCCCAACCTTTCAAAAACTGATCTTGGCATAAGACTAACACTTGCTCCTAGGTCACACAATGTATTTTTAAATTTAATATTTCATAAGGAACAAGGTATGGTAAAACTCCCAGGGTCCTTAAGTTTTGGAAGCAAGTCGTTCAAAATTATCGTTTCAACCTCTTTAAGTCCCTTATTTTTGGATAGAATTTCCTTTAAGCAATTGGCATAAGCGGGCATTTGAGTGATTGCGTTGACAAATGGTACAGTTAAGTTTAGTTTTCTCATCCACTCCCCAACTTTACCAAATTGCTGAACCAAATCGGATTTTACCAATCTTTGAGGAAAAGGAACAAACCTGAGTGGAGGAACGTACATGAGCACGTCCTCCTTTACCTTTTTGAGAATCGAGATTTCTTGTGTCATTGTGTGCTTGGTTTCATTCTCTTGTGGTTTAGTCTTTCCTTCCTCCCATTCATTTTTCGAGAAGACGGCATTCACATGCTCCCTTTGCATGTCTTGTTGTCGTGTAAGAGGTGTTGCTAGTTGCGTCACTCGAGTTTCAAGCATTTTTCCTTGAGTAGTAAGAAGATCAATTTTCATACTCAACTCTTTGATTTGGTCAGCTACCTGTTGATTGATCCTCCTCTGATCTTGCATAAACTCCTCTTGTCCACGCATCACCCTCTCCATCATTTGCTCCAGATTAGACTTCTGTAGAGCACCTAGGTCAAATTGTCTCTGTCCGTATCCCTGGATTGGTCGATTTTGATTGGGATGTTGGTTCGGGTTTTGAGATTGATTGTCCTGGTAAAAATTTGGGTGATTTCTCCATCCAGGATTGTAGGTGTTTGAGTAAGGGTTGTTCGCGGTCTGAAATTATTGTTGAATGCATTGACTTGCTTCGCATCCCCTTCAACAGATCTTCCCCAATTACAGTTTATGGCCAAGTGATCGCCTCCACCATAAATAGCACAAGTAGGTGATTGATGTCTGCTGAAATATTTTGGTTGGTCAAGCGATCTATGTTCTTTTGCATTGCCTCCATTTGTCTTTGCCAATTTGGTTGAAATATCCATCTCAATCACACCGGTGCACCTCGAGCGGGTCCTCTCACCGAGCTCCATTGTTGTTGTCCTAATGTCATCTCATCAATCAATTTGTAGGCATCCCGGGCGCTCAAATTCATCAAATTGCCTCCAGCTGCTTTGCATCAATGGTTAGTTTAGAGGACTACTCAAGTCCTTCATAGAAAATCTGAAGTATAAACCACTTCTCGAGTCCGTGGTGTGGGCAAAGACGCAACAATTCTTGGTATCTATCCCATGCCTCGCTGAGAGATTCTCCTCCTCTTTGCCTGAAATTTGTAATTTGAGCACGAAGGGTAGAAGTTTTAGATGGAGGAAAATACTTAGAAAGAAAAGCATCAGACATTTGGGCCCATGTTCTCATTGTACCGGTATCTAATGATCTTAACCAATTTCTAGCCTTATCTCCTAAAGAAAAAAGAAATGCTCTAAGTTTAATGGCTTCGGGTTCAACACCATTAATTTTAACCGTGTTACACAATTCTTCGAACATGGCCAAGTGTTGGTTCGGGTCTTCATGATCTAGATCATTGACCATGTGTTGAGAGAGCATGTTCAAGAGAGCGGGTTTCAGCTCGAAATTGTTTCTTTAATATTAGGCACAGTGTAGCCTAATTAAATTTCAATTGCTTTTGGGGCAGCAAAGTCCTTCAAGGGACGATTCTCATCATTCTCTGCCATTTCGGTCGTTTCTTCGGTGGCGGGATGAATAAGCGGTTGTTGAGAAGTTGTTTTCTTGGTTCTACGTCTGTACACAAAGAGACCTAATTGCCCGGCCAGATCGAGTCCTGAAAGAGCAATCAAACAAGTAGATCACAGAAAATGAAAGAAAATAAGAGAAATAAAAATTAAAAAGAAATATCTAGTCTCAGTTACTAAAGGTTGAACCAATATTCACACCGTTGTCCCCGGCAATGGCGCCAAAAAGCTTGATGTGTATTTTGCTAAGCTATTAAATACCCTAATTTATACTTAATTTCAGCCGCAAACGCACAACCTAGTCAAGTAGTAGTTGGGGTGTCGAACCACAAGGATAAGGATGAATTACCAGTTCTAACAAGTTTCACTAATCTAGACAATCAAAAGTGAGCTTTGTATTAAACTAAAAGTAAATAAATCTAACAATAATGACTGGAAAGTTTATCAAATAGAGGATTCTAGGGGCTTTCGGCTTCACTCTCACTCGTTTGGTCGATTCACTCAATTTGATCTTTTAATATGTTCTAGTATTTGTTGGGGATTCAATCTCAGATTTTAGTACCAAATTTACACTTTCGTGGCTTGAGATAGTACCTAAACAATTCGGGTTTCACGATTAAGTACTTCACCTTACAAGTCTAAGCCCATTAAGATCGGTGAGTCACTTTGGCATAACCTAGATTTTGTACTTCGCCTTTCGGTACCTCACACATTTCTAAGGTTTCCTCGGTTTTCCCTTAGGTAATAAGTTTCACGGTTAAGTACTTGGCCTACAACCTAGATCACTATTTTGAGTCAGAAGATTCAGTTTCACCTTTCGGTTTTCGCTTTCACTTCTAGGGTAACATGCAGTTGATTAAAACTAAGCATTCAATTTAGACAAAACAGCAATCACAAACAACAAGAACTAAAAGATCAACAAACGAGTAAATTAAATCATTCGAATTATCGAGTTTACACCTAGACCCCTAGAAGGGTGTCTAGCCACAAATCATGTCAAAGATTGTATCAAGATTCATGTTTAAACAACAGTACAACATGAGAAAAGAGTAAAGAAAAGAATAAACCAAGAAGATCTACGATTTCTCGCCCGTTTTTTGAGTTCTCCTTCAAATCTCTCTCCAATGGTGTTTTTCCTCTTCTTTCTTGCTTGGGATCTTCTCTCCAGACAGTTGAGAGATGTCTGGCACAAAGGGGTATCAAAATCTATTAATTCCAATGAGAAAATCACTTTATAACTGTCAATTTGCGCTTCCAGCCCAAAAATTGCGGTCCGCAATTTTTGTCATTTTTTCCAGAATGAACCAGAAAGCATTTGCGGTCCGCAATTGATAATTGCGGTCCGTAATTTTGGTATGGGAATGATTTTAACTTGATTTCTTCGTGTAAATCCGACCCATCTCATTTCAAGCATTATTTGTCATGTTAACATCTTTATTTGCACTCAATGATCTGCAAAATAATAAGAAATACAGCAGTATCTCGAACTCAACATAAAAACTAAATAAATTATTAACAATTAACATAAAATACATAGTTTTTGAGATAAAATCCTAATTGAATATATTATATAAATGAGGTTTATCAGAAATCTCACCACAAATCTAAAATATGCCTAAAGTATTAAAAAAAAACTTAGAGCTGATTACATCTCATAACACAAAACTGCTCTAAGAACTAAATTAAAAATTTAAACATCACAGAAGTCGAATAGCCATACCAGATAGCATCATATATAGACAAAAGTAACATATCAAAACAACAAAAAAACAAAATAAACATCAGTCCACAGACAAAGAGATATCATCCAGATGGACGTATCTAGGTATGAGAGAGTTTTTCTCAGGCGCACATTTTCCCCAACCTACAAAGGAAAACCTTTTATCCCTGGGGCAACATTAAAGTTAATTTCAATAGAAAAAATGTACACCAAAACGTTTTTAAATATATAATTTATAAACCCAATGATCGAAAAGAGGGCTTGGATGCATTCTGAAATATACATTTATTTCTTGCTAACTATAACACCCAACAAATAACACTATGGAGCAATTCTATCAAATACTTATCTTTTAAAGTTATACAACAATCGATAAACCATAAATCCTCTAACTGTTGGCCCTGAAACTCAAAATTATTGAAATGAGAAATCTATGCCCATAAAGTCATGGCAACAGTGAACAAAAAGATGGTCAATAATCTCTTCTAAGCCATACAAAACACAAATAAAATCATCTTACCAGCCTCTTTTTAAGAATTGGTCTTTAGTTAAAAAAATTCCTACGTACTAACCACATAAAATTTTGACTTCCAAACAATATCAAACGCATGACATTAATCGACTAAATAGTAAGATTCGATAATGGAATTGTTAGTATATGCGGAACTGGGGATATCATGTATGTCCCTCGAAAGCAAATTGTTTTTTTTTTAATTCTCATTGCACTCATTTAAAGAAAAGTTATATGATTTTAACGAAATAACAGTATGAATTTAATATTGTCATTTTCTATCTATTAAGATTCTTTTAAATAAGTAAGTATGACATACATCATAAACAAATATCTCAACAGCAAAAATATAACCGGGGTTTTTCAGTATTTTAGAGTCGCACGATTGAATGCCGGAAACCACATAATTACTTAATGTTGTATGAAAAGTATTTAGAGTGTAATATATTTCAATCATTTGAGGAGAAATCATTTGTCAAATTTTATTAAAAATAAGGATAGATAAAAAAAAATTCCTTAAAAGCTGCCAGACTCATACCTACCACAGTACCACACTCAAAATAGTGTAAATAGTGATGATGTGGTCACGATAGTGAATTGACATACATATTTGACATGCGAGCATATATGTGTAAATATGTGCACATATAAACGTTTATGTTTATCAAGTTTTAAAAAAAAATGTTTAACGGCTCTTAAAGGTGAGTTGATCAGTTAACGGTTTTAACGGTTTTATACGATCGTTAAATTAAAAAACGGTCAATCATTTTTTATCTATTAATTGATATTTCAAAAGGCTAAAAAATGTATTACCATATCATTATTACTTAATAATTAATAAAATTAAGTAAATATAATAATTACAATATTAATTAAGTACTTAAAAGTTAAAAATCTTAAATTATATTAAACTATTACATGATGTATTTGCTTTCTATTTTTATTAGGGTCTTAATTTACATCTAGAAAATAAAAATAAAATAAAAATTTAGAGTCACAAACTATTAAGATTTAAAACAAAAAATTCAATCGTTAAATGCATTTTTTTTAATTTAACGATTTTAACGTGAGATAAAACGGTTAAATCACAGAAAATCCATTTTTTCTCAAAAACTTAACATCAAAGTCTGTCAAAATCGTTAAAACGGTTAAAATTTTCTATTTTTTAAAAGCTTGATGTCTACACATGTTAGCATGTAACGTGTTCATGTGTCAGATATGCCGTGCTATTAAACATAGATGTTTACTCTCAAGCAATTTTGGCAAAATTATTCATGCACGTCTAGCATGTCGAATACAAAACACGCACATATATAGCACATGTAGTATGTAAAAAGACACGTCTAATACTTCATGATTTTTCTATTTTTTTAATTTTGTATTTACACATATTTTTTCTATTCGAATTTATATATATGTGCTACACAAGTGACGACATGTGACAAATATGTATAATACAAACATGTTTTGCTAAAGTGTGAGTGGTGTCACGTGTTTTAACTATGTGTGCTTTGATTTTAAAGATTTTAATACGTTAAAGCACGTACGTCTAAATACGTGAACACGTTTGACAACCCAGTTATTATTGTTTCAAAATGATTCCTAAAATATTACAAATATTCATATTTAGTCCTCGGACCACTACATTATTTTCAAATTTCATGCTTAGACTTGTGCTTTCTACACCACAAATTAAAGAATCGCTCCTGCGAAGTCACAAATAAGCTTTGGATGGGAAATTATGAGGTACATATACTCTACTTTTACGTTGTGTTTTTTGTTTGTTCCGTGCGAACTTGTGGTGGATGTAGAATTAATTGATAATTGCAACTTGGCATTCATTATTGAATAAAATGAAAAAAAAAACGAGGCTTATTTACGGCCTTTCACAATCAAAAGTACAATAATTGCAGTACTAATTTATGGGAATGGGAATATGGGTTATGGGATATTCAATTTATCATTTATATATTGGGAGGAGCGGAGAGTTAACACAAACACAATTTAAACAGTCTAAATTGAAAATTAAGGAATTACAAGATATTCAAAATATAACATTTTAATCTTTTATATTTGAGTTTTTGAAGTGCCATCTTTTGGATATTCTTAGTTTGAAGTTATTCTTGATACGTAATAGTTTTACGTTATGAAGAATGGTAAATTTCAAATATTATAAATTAATTGGCATTAAAAAATAAATGATTTAACATTTACAAAATAACTGTAACTTGTCTTTTTGTTTTCCTCCCTTGAAAATAAATGCAAACGTTAATATATAGACGTAGAGAGAGTTGTGTACGTAAGAACCATTTATTCATTTCTGAAATATAAAAGGGTCAAAAAAGATGAGGTCGATGTTATTGTTAGATCCCAATTCCCAAATTCAAAGAGACTAAAGATTAAAGAAGGAGATACCAATACGTCAAAATTGATTGATGATAACCCAAGCCAAAAGAAAAGATCGGAGCTTTTGAGATTGATAAGTGGTGGAAGTCAAAGCATAGATTGAGAAATCAGAATAGAATGAATTGAACGAGGGTAGATAGATGAGTAGATGGGGTGTTTCATGTTTGTGGTGGCCGTGGCCTCGGCCTCATTAATTAATTAATGATCCTCTTAGCTTAGCTGGCAACCAGATCCAGATCCAGTGTCAACTGCCAAGTCAGTAGTCACAGAGCAATGCATGCTTCTCTTTCAATGCTCATGTATTTATATCTCAGCCTGACACTGACATGCGATGGCTGTACAATAATTTAACATGTGGTGTGGACTATGAGAATGAATGAATGAGTGAATGAATTCTAAATAGCAATAATTTTGGAGGCTGGACACGCATAGCACATGACACCTCTTTCTCTCTCTGGCTGTGGCTGTATTAGTGTATTATATAAACGCATTCATCCCAACTGCCAAGGAAGAACGAATAAAAGCTGGAGGAGACGAAAGGAAGAAACCCAATATCTACGCCGAGGGGCTCTTCAATTTTTCATTCATCTCTCCTCACTCCTCGCTAAAATTAGCATCCCAACTTCCCAATTTTCTTAATTTATTTGACTCTTTTTCCCCCTCAAGTGAAGAAATGGAGTACTTTGTTGGGTTGAGAGGCGCTGCAAGGAATTACACAGACATTGGAGAATTCAATTATGTCTCCAATTTCAATTTGCTCAGCGTATTGTTCCAGACTAATGGCAATTCCTACCAGCACGTTTGGCCTGTAAGTTTCTTTTTCTATATTTTGTTGAATGAGAGATTTCTATTGCTCGCATCGCATCGCATCGCATCGCATGTCATTTCTTTTTTCTTTTTTTTTTTTCTCTTTTCTCTGTGTACTAACAGGATATGGAACTGGGGTGGAGAATAGTGCTAGGTACCTTGATTGGATTCTTTGGATCTGCATTTGGAAGCGTTGGTGGGGTCGGTGGCGGTGGCATTTATGTGCCGATGTTGACTCTCATTATTGGTTTTGATGCCAAGTCGTCTACCGCTATCTCAAAATGTAGAGCATAGCTGCATAGTGCAATTTTTTTCTTATTTATAATCAATCTCTTGCTGTCTTGCGTGCATAACCAATATATATATAATAATAATAGGTATGATAATGGGAGCAGCAGGGTCAACAGTGTGGTACAACTTGAAATTGAGGCATCCGACCTTAGACATGCCGATCATAGACTATGACTTGGCGTTACTCATTCAGCCTATGCTTATGATGGGGATTAGCATAGGAGTTATTTTTAATGTCATTTTCCCTGATTGGTTGGTTACTATTCTCCTCATCGTTCTCTTCATAGGTATCATTTCATTTGTTTCTCTTCTTTTCTACTTTCTTCTACTTTGTATTTCAAAGCCAAGAGTACGATATATATTGGGGTATACGGTGTGTGTACTGATGTGGAACCCGCGAGGCTCCTTCGCGCGTCTCTCTCACGTGTAGCGGGGCTCTCGGAAGAAGTGTGTTGTCTCTTTCCTCTCTCTGTGTAGCGTGTGCTAAGGGGAAGTAGTGGAGGTTGTTGCTTGTTCGGATCGAAGGAGGGGAAATTTCTAAGTTTTTAACTGGACCGAAGCTGCAATTAATTCTTTCTCCGTGAGTTGGTATTAGCTCTAATTAATTCTTTCTCCGTGAGTTGGTATTAGTTATAGTGAGTTACTTGTTTGTTCATCTCAATTGCAAATTGTTAAAAAAAAGGAAAAAAAGGAAAAATGACAGAAGAATTGAGCCAACTACATACAATCTCATCTCAAAGTCATAAATTTTGTGATTACTCTCATAGAGAGAATCACATTCGAGAGATTTGTTGGGACTTACACGAAAGACCAATCGAGGGTCGGGGTCGTGATAGGGAACGCGGGGGATCAAAATGCCAAAACACATATGGTGACATCGCTTGCTAGTCGGTCGGGTCCAAGCCTCGATGACATGTTGACCCGATTGATGATTCGACTTGCGACCAGTGCTTACATCCATCACCCCGCTAGTGTCACCGCACCGATTGTTTCCTCATCTAGGACGACGGTTATGATATTTCTTTTCTTCTCACTACTACGTAGTTAAGCCGATTGACACTATTATGAAAGCTCT
Organism: Schoenoplectus tabernaemontani; assembly: GCA_037127355.1. NCBI lineage: Eukaryota > Viridiplantae > Streptophyta > Magnoliopsida > Poales > Cyperaceae > Schoenoplectus > Schoenoplectus tabernaemontani. The sequence continues at coordinate 28,602,727 of CM073756.1, forward strand.
AGTAGCCGAGCATAGCGTTGATATGTCCTGGATTGTAGATTTTGGGGCATCCAAGCACATGACTCCTCACCCCACAATGTTCAAAACCTATAAACCTATGTCTGAAAAAGATAAGGTACAAACAATACGGGTGGCTCGCTATGTCCAATAGCGGGGGTTGGGGATATAACATGTACTTCAGAACTCCAACTATCATCAGTTTTGCATGTTCATAATTTCACCAATAACCTCCTATCAGTCAGTCAATTGGTAGATGACCTTAACTGTGTGGTTTCATTGTCTCCTACTCATGTTGTGTTGCAGGAGCTGAACACAGGAAGGGTAATTGGTGTTGGTAAGAGAAGTGAAGGGGTAATTGTGTGTTTGTTGGATATTCAAGTGGGAAAAAAAGGTATAAGTGTTATGGCCCCGTGAAGAAAATAATGTTTGAGAGCTTAGATGTGACATTTAGAGAGACAGAACCATACTTTATACTCTCAAATGTACAGTCCAATACATCCCCTGTGACATTTTAGGACACTCTTGAGATAATTGTCACTCTTCCCTCGGGCCGGATTGGCTGAGAGGGAGAGAATGTGGTGGTGGCATTGGAGGAGGGTATAAAAGATACTATGAACTTAAGTGAGACTATGCACGTGAGTCCAAGTACAAGTTTAAATTCTCGTTTGGATTCAAGCATGGATCAGAATCTCCCACCTCCGACCAGACAAATCCATAAAGTTTACACTCGAAAACCTCGTCATGAAACTGCTGAGCAATTGCCTGTCCAAGATCAACACCAATTGCTTGTACCCGTCGACGGTTCTCCCACAACACAAACTCCAGGTAACTTAAGAGTTACCCTCATGTACTCTTCTCTCCTGATCTTCATCTTTCTATTGTTGTCGCAAAAGAGATTCGATCAACTGTGTTGGAACAAGAAAAATGTGCCTCAACATCTCACCCTATCTCCCACTATGTGTCATTTGAGACATTACCACCTATGTGCAAAACATTTATGACATCTTTACATTCTAATTCCGCTCCATGTGAGTGGAGAGAAGCAATGCAGGACCCGATGTGGAAAAATACTATGTTCGAGGAAATGAGAGCATTAGTCAAGAATGACACGTGGGAGATGGTCCCGAGACCGTCGGGAAAGAATACTTGTGGGATGCGAGTGGGTATACTCGATAAAACATAACCCCGAAGGAAAGGTGGACGATTCAAGGCAAGGTTGGTGGCTAAGGGCTACGCGCGGACATATGGAGTAGATTATGAAGAAACCTTTGCTCTGTTGCAAAAATGAATACGGTCATTCGAACGCTTATCTCGTGTGCAGTGAACTCTGGATGGGACTTGTGCCAGCTAGACGTGAAAAATGTCTTTCTTCATGGGGACCTAAAAGAAGAGGTGCATATGGAGATCCCACCGGGTTTTCAAAATGAACAACTAAAGGACAAAGTGTGTCGGTTGAAGCGCTCTCTGTATGGGTTGAAGCATTCACCACAAGCCTGGTTTGATCGGTTCTCCATGGCAATGAAAAAACTTGGCTATCATCAAAGCAAACCGATCACACTATGTTCATCCAAAGGAAATGAGAGAAAATTTGCATTCTAGTTGTGTATGTGGATGATATAGTGTTGACAGGTAACGATTCTGTGGAGATGAAGAGGCTCAAGGCTAGTCTAGCCAAGGAGTTTGAAATGAAATATCTAGGTGAATTGCGCTACTTCCTCGGCATTGAGGTTGCTCGGTCAAAAAAATGAGTAGTTCTATCACAACAGAAATATGTTCTAGATCTACTAAGTGACACTGGGATTTTGGGGTGTAGACCCGTCAACACACCCATAGAACCCAACCTCAAGTTGAGAGGAGGAATTGGCAATCAAGTGGAGAAAGGGCAATATCAACGTTTGGTAGGCAAGCTAATTTACACAGCTCTCACACTAGACTCGACATCTCCTACGCCGTGAGTGTGGTGAGCAGGTATATGCATGATCCTAGAGTATCACACCAGGAGGTTATCTATCAAATCCTGAGATATCTCAAGGGTTGTCTTGGAAAATGTGCGCTCTTCAGTAAAAAAGGGCATAGGAGGATCAAAGTCTATACCGATGCCGATTAGGTTGGGTGTCTCGATGATAGAAAGTCCACTTCTGGCTATTGTGCGTTTGTGGGAGGTAATCTGGTTTCTTGAAGAAGTAAGAAACAAAATGTGGTGGCAAGGTCTACGGCTGAGGCCGAGTATAAAGCCATGATCCATGGTGTGAGTGAAGGGTTGTGACTACGAAGATTGCTACTGGAGTTAGGGTTATTTGAAGATAAACCCATCATGTTGTATTGTGACAACAAGGCGGCTATAAAATTGTAATAATGATATGTATATGTACTCAGTTTGTACTATTTCAAACCTAAACACCTGCCAAATGATATATTTTTTTGTTTGTACTATTTCTAAGCACCTGGGGGTGGGGGGGTACCGGGGGGGGAGGGGGGTGGGGTCTTGGAGCATTTGATTATTTTCTGTTAGATGTAATTATCATTGATTGAAAATTGTCCCCCAAAATGATGGCATCTCATTCCTTGTCATTACCAACTGGTGGTCCAGTATAGTGTGGCATCCATGTTAATTGACCAGGTCAGTACTTGTAAGGCTCAATAATTTGCACGGATCTTGTTAAAAACTATGGATTTAACCAACAAGCATTAGTAAGTTTAAATTCTTACTCGTTTTTTTTTTATCTTTTTTGCTTAAACTGGAAATTTCAGGGACATCAACCAAGGCATTTTTTAAAGGGGTTGAGACATGGAAGAAGGAGACAATTCTATTGCAGGTGCTATTACAGTAGATTTTTTTCTTTTTATTTTCATACATCCAGATAAAACTAAGCCAGTAGCTCACATAAATGAAAAAAAAACACTTAGTGATACATTTTCTATTCATGATTTATTTATTTATATTTTATAAATGGCTTATTTCAGGAAGCTGCTAAACGTGCAGACTGTAAAGGTACCTTTCAGATATACTTAACTAACTCGCATTGCGGAGAAGATATCAGTGGAATCAAAAGTAACCAATGTTCAATATAAATTTGCCAGGTGATGATGCAGAATACAGGGCACTGCCTTCTGGGCCTGGTGACAGCACTTCAAACAATGGCAAGCGATCTCTAGATCCAGAGGTATAGAAAATTAAACATTAAATTATTGAAAGTGAACATTCCTGTTTTCCATCCTTTTTACTATTTCTCTTCTGGGGATAGATGATCCCAAGATGTCTCTTTTGTTTCTTCAGGCATGTCTTTTAGCATGACAAAAGAATTGTTTCCATTTCAGGTTCCAGTCCTTGAAAATGTGTACTGGAAGGAGTTTGGACTTTTGATGTTTGTTTGGTTGGCTTTCCTTGTCTTACAAGTCACAAAGGTAATTAGTTAATTGGTAGTAAAGTCAAAGAAAGCTAACATGGCTTATTATTGTTGTTACTTATCAACTTCATTAATTAATTCTCTGTTTAAATGCAGAATTACACATCAACATGTTCCACATGGTATTGGGTCCTGAATTTGCTCCAGGTACTCCTCCCTTCCTCTCTGTTTTTTTTGAAGGCCTTGATAGAATCTGTCACGCATGACCCCCCCCCCCCCCTCTATATGGGGAGGGAACACTTGACAATGGATATTTAAATAAATTCTAAAAAAAATACAAAACATATAAAAATTTTAATTTATTATCGTTTAGTAGTCCATCAAAAACAGTTAAATTATAACTATTGCAAATTGTATAGAATTTACTATCAAACGATGATAAAATTGCATAAAATTTGAATCGCTATCAATTTATAAGGGAATATAATATTGTTGTTCTAATTTTTATGATTTTTTTCATATTTATTTGAAAATTCATTTTCAAGATTGTTAAAATAACTCATTGTCAAGGGATCCCTTCCCTATATATATAAATATATATGGATCACTTTTCGGTTTTCAAAGTTCAAATGATTGATCTGACCACTCAAAATGATTTTCATATAAAAATCTAGTTATAGACCAAATTTTATATTTTTAGAATCTTTTTACTATTTTTTTCAATAATTAAAATATTTTTATGAGAGCTTCATATTGATATCCCTTCCTGACCCAAAATCAATTTTTGGCATCAATGCCTTTCAAGATATCTCGGCTGAACTGAAATAAATCACAATTTGCTTTCTGGTATTGCAGGTACCAGTGTCGCTGGGGGTGTCAGGATACGAAGCACTGAGCTTGTACCAGGGGAGGAGAATTATATCATCAAAGGGAACTGAAGAAACAAACTTGAAGGTTCACCAGTTGGTTATATATTGTTCGTTAGGTGTCATTGCTGGTATAGTTGGTGGGCTCTTGGGCCTCGGTGGCGGCTTTATCATGGGCCCGCTCTTTTTGGAGCTCGGCATCCCCCCTCAGGTATTAACTGATCCTAATTGTTTGTATCTCTCTGGCAAGCTCATTGATCTTTGGCATGAATTGTGCACAGATGTTAGTGTTTCCAGGCATTTAATTTAATGGAGCAGAACTAATACAAGGACACAAATTATTTTTCCTTTTTCTTCTATACGTAATGGTACTTTTTCATTTTTGATATTTGCTTGTAGTGTGAACATAATATGCAAGAAAAGTATATAATCTCCTTTTGTAGGTATCAAGTGCTACAGCAACATTTGCAATGACATTCTCGTCGTCGATGTCGGTTGTAGAATATTACCTTCTTAATCGTTTCCCTGTTCCCTATGGTGCGTATTATATCACCCCCCCCCCTTTGACCGTGCGCGTGGAAAATAAAAAATAAAAAAGATTTTATGTTTTATGAGCCGATGAACTGATAAAATGTTCATTCTTCCATTGTAGCCCTATATTTTATCTTGGTGGCAACCATAGCTGCTTGGGTCGGGCAACATTTTGTGCGCAGATTGATACAATATATGGGGCGTGCTTCTCTTATAATTTTTATCTTGGCCTTCACTATCTTTGTCAGCGCTGTTTCTCTCGGTATGTTAACACCTACCACCCTCCAAAATAAAATCCTCAAAGAAACGAACAAAAAGGGAAGAAAAGAAAACGAAAAACAGAAGCAAAAGCAGAGGACCTTTTTACTGTTGGTATACTATACAATACATTTGCATTCAAATATAAACTTGAAAATTGATGATGTGAGCAATGAAATTTCGCTGTAAATTAAATATCTGTGTTTGAGGTTTACATTTAAAGGGTGGACACAAAACATTCATCCTCCTATGATTATGTTCCTTCGGTCTAACATATATATATATATATCATATTGCAGGTGGAGTTGGCATTACCAACATGATAGCAAAGATCCAAAGTCACGAGTACATGGGATTTGAGGACCTTTGCAAATACGAGGTCTAGAAACCCAACAAAGATGATCTCTATTTAAGCAATTATAAAATAGGATCACTTTTTGATATTTGTGTGGCATTTGATCCATCTGAAGAATAAAACAAGATTAATTTGATTAAGGGCAAATTAATTATCACTTCTTATCTGGATCCATTGTTTTTTTTTTTTTTGCTTTTCATGTTATTTTATGCATGTAAACTGAATGGAGAGCTTATATAGCAGATCAGGTAGAAGCAGTCATCAAAATGAATAGCTTGCTTAATGGATATATGAAATGTTTCTTTTGTATGTACACGCACCATCACTGATGTAATCTATATGTACCTCATACCTGGGTTTCTATATCAATTAAGAGGCTCAGGCCCAGAGTCTCAGCCCAGGACCAGGACCAGGCCCAGGCCCAGGCCCAGGACCAGGCCCTGGACCAGGCCCAGGCCCAGGCCCAGGCCCAGGCCCAGGCCCAAGTAATCCTACGCGGCAACGCCTACTACTATGAATACCCCTAGTAGTCCTACCAGGGCCAGGCTACCACTAGAACTAGAATTTATTTATTTATTTATTTATTATAATAATTCGGTGGCTCTTCGTCTTCCTGTTGCTGGCAGGTAGAATGTCGCTTTCTTTTTTTCTTTTCTTTTCTTTTCTTTTCTTTTCTTCAATATATAATCCTCCTGTATAATGAAATGATTCAATCCAACCCAACCCAAGCAGCTCAGCAGCCAACCGAAACTAAAACCACAGGATAAGATTAACATTATATTAATAACGTAACTACCATCTTACATCTAAAATGCGCATGTGAACCGTTCAATACCTTTCTATACTTTTTTATATTTTATTTATTTATTTATTTATTTCACAAATAAAATTATATGAAATATCATCACCGCCTCCATGGATCTTTTGCGCCTTATAATTCCACGCCTCTACTTAATTTTGTATTGCCAAATATAGAATCAAACTGACAAGTTCCACATTTATATTAAAATTTATTAATACAAGAAGCCTAATATAATTTTCTAAACATATAATTTGTTGTGAGATAATATAATTAAAATTATACTTTTAAACATATAAATTCAACAAAAAATACATAATAATAATTGTACAAAGTGATTTTGTTTTGCAATGAAGCATGGATGATTACCAGATAGATAGTTGCAGAAAGGGACACAAGGGAGGCTACAGAGAGGGACACAGGGGAGGTGGGCGCAGAAGACCAAAAGAAAGAGGCAACAGTCCAGCAGTTGTAGACTGGGTGTAGATAGTGTAAGCCAGAAGCCTCTCTTCTCTTCTCCCCTTCCCTCTCTGAAAGTCTCAATCCTCATGGTCATGGCAAAAGGCAAAAGGCAAAAGGCAAAAGGCAAAATGGCGCAACTGCAGAGGAGAAAGAAGAGCCTCACTATTCACTAATTAGTAATTACATAAACATAGACGACTAAAGTGGATCCGATCCACTCCCATTCCTTCATCAAATGGCCTCCCTCCCTTCTCCCTTCGGCTCTCTCGCTCTCCCCCTCTCCGATCCCGATCTCTGCCACACTGCCTACGAGATATTTGTCTCCGTCTGCCGCACCTCCGCTGGCTCTCGTCCCCTCTCCTACACCCCGCAATCCCCTTCCTCAGCCTCCTCCAGCTCCCCCTCCCCCTCCTCCTCCTCTTCCTCCTCCTCCTTGCAGCGCTCTCTCACCTCCACCGCCGCCAGCAAGGTCAAGAAGGCGCTCGGCTTCAAGTCCAAGACCGCCAAAGGAGGGGACGCCCATACGACTCCCACCAAGAAGGCCGCCACCATTGGCGAGCTCATGCGCATCCAGATGCGCATTCCCGAGCAGGCTGATGCCCGGATCCGCAGAGCCTTGCTCCGGATCGCAGCTAGTCAGGTCAGCTTTCTCTTACCCAGCAGATCTGCTGCAGATCCTTCTTTCCACGCTACCACTATCAACCATCGCCGCCTAAAATAATAATTCTTTCCCATTGATTCTATCCTAGTATGATGTCATCCGTCCCTAGATTGCTCCTGTAGTCCTGTACCTCATCTCTCACTCTGGCTGCTTATGTACTTTTCCTGTACCTCATTTAGCACTAGCACCCTCTTTTAATTTTATTCAATTTAATTCAACCCTTTCCCCATCAGCATAAGTTTATGTAGGTTGACACTGACTAATCTATACGATGTTCTTTTTCTCAGTTGGGTAGGCGTGTTGAGTCCATGGTTCTTCCTCTAGAACTCTTGCAACAGTTTAAAGCTTCCGACTTCCCTGACCAGCAAGATTATGAATTGTGGCGAGCCCGCAGCCTCAAGATGCTTGAAGCAGGTCTACTTCTCCACCCGTCAATCCCCTTGGAACGATCTGACCTTTCAGCCCAGCGTCTCAGACAGATCCTACGTGGTGCTGCAGAGAGGCCAATAGAGACGGGCCGCAACACTGAGTCTATGCAGCTCCTGCGCACTGCTGTTCTCTCTCTGGCGACTCGCAACTTTGACGGGTCAGGTTCTGACATCTGTCACTGGGCTGATGGGTCCCCATTCAATTTGTACCTCTACCAGAAGCTTTTAGAGGCTTGCTTTGAGATCAGTGATGAGGGGTCATTGATAGATGAAGTAGATGAAGTGCTAGAGCTGATAAAGAAAACCTGGACTATACTTGGTATAAACCAAATATACCACAATCTATGTTTCACATGGGTATTGTTCAACCGGTATGTCAGTTCCAATCAAACAGACACTGAGCTACTTTTAGCAGCTGACACGCAACTCGCTGAGGTAGCAAAGGATGCAAAGACGAACAAAGACCCAGTCTACTGCAAAATTTTGAGTTCAACACTTACTTCCATTATGGGTTGGGCTGAAAAGAGGCTATTGGCCTATCATGAAGCATTTAATACAAGCAATATTGAGGCTATGCAATGTATAGTTTCATTAGGTGTATGTTCAGCTCAGATATTGGTGGAGGATATATCACAAGAGTATAGGCGTAGGAGAAAAGGGGAAACTGACGTGGCAAGAAGTACAATTGAGACATACATACGCTCTTCTTTGCGCACTGCTTTTGCTCAGGTGTGTGCACTTTTGCATAATGACTTGCATTAAATTGTATGTTATTAATCAGTAATGGGAAACTATTTTTCAATTAAACAATGAATGGTATTGTTATATCTTAATGCTAATATCCGTATACATTTAAATAGAAAATGGAAGAGGTTGATTTGAACAGAAGATCGAGTAACAAGCACCAGACTACCCCTGCCCCAATCCTCTCAATTCTTGCAAAGGACATAAGCAATCTGGCGAAGAAAGAGGAGGAGCTTTTTAGCCCCATATTCAAGAAATGGCACCCCTTAGCAGCAGGTGTAGCAGTTGCGACTCTGCACTCATGTTATGGAAATGAGCTCAAGCAGTTCATATCAGGTCTGGCTGAGCTTACGCCAGATTCTGTGCAAGTGTTGAAATCGGCAGACAAGTTGGAGAAGGATTTGGTTAGCATAGCAGTTGAAGATTCTGTTGATAGTGAAGATGGTGGAAAAGGGCTGATTAGAGAGATGCCACCTTATGAGGCAGAGCTTGCTATTGCTAATTTAGTGAGAAATTGGATAAAGATTCGTGTTGACCGGCTCAAGGATTGGGTTGACCGTAACCTGCAGCAAGAGGTCTCTTTTTTCCATAATTCTTTTGTGATAGCTGTCATTTTATTGTTGTTTTGCTATCCATGTCTCTTTTGGGGTTTTCCTTGAACATCGTTCGAGCTCTTAGACTGTTCAGTGTGACATATAGAAGACTTTGGTCCTTGTATTGCTACATGCACAAGGTAGAACTAGTGGGTCTAGGGGCTGCATCATGTAGAAACAATAGTCTTGCTAACTTTACATTCATACCAAAACCAAAAACATTCCCATCTTTTTGCATCACCTCAATTTGGATTTTTTTTTTTGAAAAAAAAACAGATATGGAATCCTGGGGCAAATAGGACAAATTGTGCCCCCTCCGCAGTGGAGGTGTTACGCATACTGGATGAGACATTAGATGCATATTTCCAGTTGCCGATTCCCATACACCGAGCCTTGCTACCTGACTTGACTATTGGTTTAGATCGAAGCCTTCAACACTATGCTGCTAAAGCTAAGTCTGGTTGTGGTAAGATTTCAAGTTTTTTGAGTTTATCTTTGTTTGGGTCACCTTGCAAAAATAGTTTTCATTAGAAGTTTGTAAGAAGGTGAATTGTGAAAGTGGACAAGGTAAGCTAAAATCTAAAGGAACTTGCTGTAACCTTCAGCGAAAGAACTGACGAGTAATAGAACAACAGGACCAGCCAGCATTCCCATCTCAAATTAGGAAATTACTGATAAGCTCTATATCTTGCTCTTGCAAAGATGCCTCTGCAACAATTAATCATTAGTGTTTGACTGCTTGTAGGAACAAGAAGCACTTTTATTCCGGCGCTTCCTGCCTTGACACGGTGTGAGATTGGCTCAAAGCTATGGAAGAAAAAAGAAAAACCAACCCAAACCCCTCCAAAGAGGCGATCTCAAGTTGGCTCGATGAATGGTAGAGATCCGCTCAGCCTCCCCCAGCTGTGCACACGCATGAACACCATCTATCATATCATGACAGAACTAGAGAACCTTGAAAAGAAGATTAAGACTTGCTTGCGGAATGTCGAAAATGCCCATGCTGACATAACAGATGGGTTGGATATCAAGTTTGAATTATCCCTATCTGCTTGCCAAGAAGGGATCCAAAGCCTGTGCGAAACAACTGCATACAAAGTTGTCTTTCATGACCTGAGCTATGTGCTTTGGGAGAGCCTCTATCTAGGTGACACCACATCTAATAGGATAGACCCGTTTATCAAGGAGCTTGACCCAACGTTGGAGGTCATTTCAGGCACAGTTCACAATCGGGTCTGTAACCGGGTCATAACCGCCTTGATGAAGGCTGTATTTGATGGGTTCTTACTCGTGCTCTTAGCAGGGGGCCCGCAACGTGCATTCACCCGTCAGGATTCACAAATTTTTGAGGAAGATTTCAAGTCATTGAAGACTTTGTTTTTGGCTGATGGAGATGGTTTGCCTGATGAGGTGGTAGAGAAAGCCTCATCACAGGTTAAAAATGTATTGACCTTGTTTCGAGCCGATAGCGACACTCTAGTGGATAGATATAGAAGACTGGTTACTGAGGCTTATGGACAGGCAGCGAGTCCCGATTTCCACTTCCGCCCACTACCGGCAACTGGAGTCCCAATGAGGCCAACACAGTTTTGCGTGTTTTGTGCTATAGGAATGATGAAGCTGCGACCAGGTTTCTAAAGAAGACTTACAATTTACCAAAGAAGCTGTAGTTGGATTTGTGTGGAAGTCGGTTTGATCAATATTCGCTCTAAATTGGGGGTTAGGTTTTCAGAGGAGATGATATAGTTTGTTTGCGTGCCACTTGTTTGTAGGAATTTATTCTTTAGCTCTAGTTGGAGATTTGTGGGCATCCTGGTGTCAAATATTATATATATTTGTAATATTGATTTTCTGTGTATTTTCTTGATTTATTGTATTAATTAATTATGCGAGCGAGTGTTTTGTGTAAATGATCTGTTCTGAATATTGTCAGAAAAAAAAAACAAATTATGTTCAGTGTTTAATTCATCTTCAATTGTGAATTGAAGCTGCGCTATATCTGCAATTCACTAATCCCAGCAGAGGTCTCTCTAACCCTCTTGCTAGCGAATTGCCCTACATCATATAGATAACAAAAATTTACAGTCACAATTAGTCCTTCTAAGACCCACAAGAAGCTGCGCTATATATAAAATTTATTAAGACTTAATCAGAAAAAAACCTACTAGCATGGCAAGTGCACTCAAATCAACATCCTTGGCAACTGGGAACTTCCTTGAAGATTTTAGTTAGCAATTGATTCAGCACATGGTCACCAGCACCTCCATCATCACCAACACTGCCTCCTCTCTGAAACATAACAGCTTCACAGGTGAGTACACAACAAAGAACAAAATAAGATCCATAACTTTTGAATAGTTAGAAAGCTCTAAAGCTGTCACAATGTTGCTAATTCTTAGGTGCACTTAGAATTGTTTTAAAGCTCTTAAGAAAGTTCATTCTAGTTGGTAGTATCAAAATTCTACAAAATACAGTGTGTAATTGCAAAGATCTGTTTTAGAGCGAACTAAGCAATTGGCTTGATTTCAAGGCTCCTTCATAATCCGCTGGAGGTTTGCCAGGTGAAAAGATTTTTATGGTAAAGCCCCTATAATTTTATACTCTTGTAACAAAATTAATTATGTCATCCTTCCAAATAAGAAGTTGATCTAATGAGAATGCTAAATTTTAATCTTTTGGATTATTCTGGGTAATGAAATGCATTTCAAAATTTTAATGCTCCTTCAAACAGTTGTTGATAAAGCTTGATGCTTCTAGACAATCTAGCCTAACTTGTTGGAGGTGGTTCATTTAGGCACATTTAAAAAAATGGCCAAGGAATATTCTTTTGAAATAGTTTTCATACTGAGAAAGAACATGCTTATAAAAAAGTTTATATCAGATTCAAGTAAATTTTGAACTTAGATTACTGCCTAGAATTTATGAAGAGTCAATAAGCTCCTCACAAATAACTGCTACGAAATGTAGACAGATATGAATCACGTTTGGCCAAAAAAAATACTAAAAAGTAATGAAATTTTCATTCCGTCTAGAATTTAGAAATCACTTTTACAATATTTATTGAATTATAGTTAATTAGAACACAAATTCAACTGAACAAAAGACATAGTACTTTCATTTCAGATTCAGGATTGTAACCTGAAAGGGCAGGGCCTGTTGCGTATCTGCATCTGCATCAGCATCAGCATCAGCATCAGCATCAAGTGTTGCGACAGTCACCACCCTTCTGAGAATATAGCAAGCCCTTTCCCAGGCAGAGTTAGTACCTTATAGTGACTACACCATGGCACAAAGAATTCGACCAAAACAGTTCCGTTGGAGTTCAAGACCTACAAAAGAGAAAATGGCCGATCTGAGTCTCATTGCTTAGTAGTACATTTGATCTGAGTCTCATTGCTTAGTAGTACCACAGGCACAGATGCATCGGCGGAGATCAAAGAGAGAAAGGCGGAGGAACGTGCATTCACTAATATGAAAAGGAGAAGAACGGAGGAAAGTGTACTTTTTCGCTGTGAGTTTTTGGAATTTGGGAGCGCTGGACAGTGAAAAAAAATAGAGATCGAACTTGAGAAAACAAAATAGATCTCATTTTTAATCTGAGACGTTGATTTTTTACAATTCTGAATTTAAACAGTATAAAGTACATTTAAGTGGGTATTTATGAAATTTCACTCCTTAATAAAAAATCTAAAATAAACTGAATCAATTTCAGTCCTTAAATTCTTTTTAAAATATAGTAAGATAAAGATAAGACTAGTTAGTGTAGTGTGCATGTAATATATAGTATGAGCTCTAAATTGATGCTTTTAAAAGAACTCACTTCCATTAATCACTATTTTGATTTTCTAAAAGTCATAATATTTCTGTTCAAAGAAAATCTAAGCATTCCCTCAAGCTTGCTAATTCTACAACACAAGTAATCCGGTTTGTATGGTGTCTTCCACGCAAACCCAGCTACTGAAACATATAGCAGTTTAGATTCCTATTTAGGTATCTCGCAGTTAGTTCTCCTCCGCTCCAAAACAAAATCACCCGTCAACTTGCAGAAGGTGCACTTCAGCACATGCATGACATTCAGAACTTGGGTCTCCGGCACAATCTGCTCAAGTGAACCTTCTCCTGCAATTACATGAGAGGAGAGTGAAAAAAATAATAATAAAAAATAATAAAAGGGATGATGTGCATGCTAGTATCAGAACCAACAAAGTAACAATATACTTCAAGGCAACAGCAAAAGATAATATACGCACCTCAGTTTCATCATGATCATATTTGACAAGAAAGAGGCACCTACAGCCCCTTACATCATGCAGCTTCCTCTCTATCTCGATTACATGTGCATCGTAGTGGACCGCTTCGTTACTTCCCTCCTAATTTTTTTTTTTTACAAACAGATTTCCTATCAAACCGCATCCACATGTGTAGCAATTTTCCAGTAGTAGACAATCAAATATCACAATAAGAAGTGTGTACCCGGAAACAAAGGACAAGGTCGCCAACATGCACTTTCACGCACTCAGAAGATTCTAGAGGAATGGACCGGACACGTATTGCCTTCTTCACATTGACCCATTCATCTTCATCTGCCCCAAAATCTGCATATCTCACTCTCACCTCCTGCCCCAGCAATTTGTTGAACAAACATATTAGTAGAAATTTAGTGCAGAGAAAGAACCACACATGGCATGGAGGCAGCACAGTTCATTACCATTTCAAGCAACATAACCACTCGCTATCAATACTGTACCAGTGTTTACAACATTTTTGGTGGTACTGAATTCAATAGCCCCGTCTCTCATGCATCCCTTTTTATGCTTATTTCGAAACATGGGCACCAACAAGACCTAACTGATGCTTCAAAATAAGTTACTAGACACAGTGTCACTAGGAGGCCCAAATAATGCTGGTATATTTTCCTGACTAAACCGGGATCTGTTCTCTTCAATCTTCCTCCCCATGACAATCTAGCTAGTAACAAAGCTAAAAGAAAAACAAAACTGTGCTCATGTATCAGATAAGATAGACCCTGGAAGTAAGGAACCTAATGACTAAAATTAAAAATAATGAGAAATTACCACTTCACCGTTGCTGATCCTATGAGCTAAGAATGTACCAACATCATACCTGCACCAACAAAATTTGCAAGTAATGTAAGGAGCATGTGCTTTCAGTGAAGTGAGTTTGCAGAGACTCAAACTTATAATATGACTGATTCAGTTGTAATAGTAATTACCATTGCTTTTGCTTGGCTTAAAGAAAAACAAGGGGAAAAAGTGTTTACCATGCAAAATCCCTAGAAGATCGTGCCTCAAATTCCAGCTTATCCAGATCGGGCATCTTGTCCTTTGGATCAGCATCTATGAATGGAAATAGGGAACAAATTACAATGTAAAGTAGGTAATATTAGGCAATGGGATGCTAAGGCTGGACTTGAAGAAAATTGAAGAGGAGAAGGAAAAAGAAAACCTAATTTGGTGTCGTTGTCGTGGTCGGTGTCGGCAACCAACGGGTCCATATGGTGGATGTGCTAAATTTTGAGTTACGAAATTAAATTAAGAGTAAATGAATTCAAAATTTTAGTAGAAAGAAAGGAAGAGGGAGAGGGAGAGGGAGAGGGAGAGGGAGGCAGCAGAGAAGGGGGAGGACTGAGGAGGAGAAGGGGGCTGCCGTGTGATTTATTTATTTATGTAATGTAAGGTTGGTTTTGGGTGGGGCCCTTTTGTCAGCGTAGAACCACACGAACGAGTTCCTGATGCCCGCCACAGCCCACAGGCCACAGGGGAACTGGGGAAGGGACCGAACCGAATCGAATAGTCAGTCGGATAGAGATGCCATTCCCATTCCCATTCCCATTCCCATTCCCTCCGCGATAGATCAGATCGAGATCCATAGATCCATAGATCGAGGAAGGAATCAAGGAGAGACGAGAGAGAGAGAATGGGGATTCGATTCGTGCTGTTTGTGAACAAGCAGGGCCAGACGCGATTGGCCCAGTACTTCGAGCATCTCTCCCTCGACGAGCGCCGCGCCTTGGAAGGCGAGATCGTTCGCAGGTGCCTCGCTCGCACCGACCAACAGGTCCCTCTTCTTCTCTCCGTCTCCATCTCTTTCTCATCTCAGACGTAATACATTATACATCTCCTTCCCTGTACAGTGCTCTTTTGTGGAACATCGGAACTATAAAGTAGTCTACAGACGTTATGCCTCTCTTTTCTTCTTGGTCGGCGTCGACAATGATGAGGTATTATCTATCCATCCTTTTTACTGCTACTGCTACTGCTACTGCTACTGCTACATGTGCAAATGCCAACAATTTGTCCAGATGGACATGCTATTCTAATATTAAGTCTTCTTCTTTGTTTGTTTGTAGAATGAGCTAGCAATACTGGAATTCATACATCTACTTGTTGAGACCATGGATCGCCATTTTGGGAATGTGGTATTATTATTATTATTATTCTTATTATTCTTGCTAAATATTTCTGAGGGGTTTGGTTCATGTACCTGTCCAAACTTCAAAACTGCCAATATCCCCATCAATATATCAAAATATCTTATTTCCCCATCGAAATTTAATATTTTTTTATTCCTTTCTTATATTTTATGCATTATTAATCTGTTACAAATTTTGAAATTAAATGGTGCAGTGTGATATATGCATTTGTTTATTACATTGTAAAACAAGAATGAGAGATGTAGATTTCTCTTCTCCCACAAATCTCTCTCTCTCCCCTATTTCGCTAAATGGTCCAATGTGAGATTGATTGTTTTTGAACTATTAATGGAGAGTTCTAAGTGTTGAGTGATGGACGCTGAATGTCGTTCAAGTTGGTACAGCTATTAGATTGTTATCTCATGGATTAGGTGCACTACTTATCCATGGAAGACCTGCCCATATATGCACAAGTGCCATATGCTGTTAATTGATGCCAGAATAAAAGAAATTTGATGTCTCACTAAAATCTCACTTTGCTCCATGTAAAATTTTGAATTCATTTACTAAAAACCAAGAAAATTTTGAGTTGCGAAATTACTTGTACTCTGTTTGAGAATTAGATTTTGCATTACATCGGAGTCCCGTTTATAAGATTCATAATGTCATTTTATTCTGCAAATGTTTGCAGGCTTGTTGAATGCTAATTATGTAAATTTTCTAATGAACTATGTTATACAATGCCATTTGAATAGTTTTAAGTATTTCATAATGCAATATTTTAGTTGCAATGAGACAAAGTTGCGCAATATTTTTTTCTTGGTTCTTAGTTCAAGTTTGGATTCCATAGTTTGCTTCTTTTTTTTTTTTTTTTAAATCGACCAGCAAATGCCTGCAGTATTGACTACTGTTATTTCTATCTAATTGTGTTGTCCTTCAGAAAATTTTAATTTCATTCAAAACCTTCTGATGGGTACATGAGAAATCAACCCCCTTGTGTACTTTTTGTTATTATCTTTTTGGGGTTCTGGGATAGTTGTAATAGCTGACATGGTCCCCTGATGTATGTTGAAATTTGATGTGCAGTGTGAGCTGGATATAATGTTCCATTTGGAGAAGGTGCACTTCATGCTAGAAGAGATGGTGATGAACGGTTGCATTGTTGAAACCAGCAAAACTAATATTCTCTCCCCAATTCAGCTGATGGAAAAGGCTTCATAATTTTACAGATAATTGGATGAAACGTTGTAGCGCTTTTGCGCTTCTTCTATTTCTGCAGCATGTAGATGTTTGTTTTTTTGTCTTGTTGAAAATTGTTGAGAATCTATTTAAAGAGAGATTTGTGTTGTTGTATTGAGCGATAGATGATAAGTCTGTGAAAATGAACTAAAAGTGCGTATGCTTCTTACTCTTACTTAGCAGTGCTAAATTCATAGTGGTGCATGATTTCTGGGTTTACTTGTGTTGTACAGCACTCGGGTAGTTTAAAATTACGAAGTGCATCCGAATCTTGATGCGTAGAGAAACAAAAACTTTTTATTTCATTTTCAGATGAATGAGTATATTTTTATTGTTCGACTGAGTTGGAATGGTTACTATTGTTTTCAACACTTCATCGCTGTTTTAAATATATAAATAAATAGTTCAAATAATATTACTATCATTTGAAATAGTATTATATTTTTATTATTTTCATGTTAAACATGCTAATGTAAAAAGTCCATAATCTTTTACTATTGTGAGTTCCTATATTCCTCAAACATTATGTTACTGGTCGAAGCTGACGAACAGGAAACGTTTTTTTCTTTATTATTTTTTTTAAAAAGAAAAAGGCCCAATTATTTAATGAGTGGGGATCACTCGATATTGGATTATTTTGACGCTTCGTATAAAAAAATAACTATGATATATTCTTCTACTTCAAATAATTCATCACTATATATAGTTCATGAAAGATCGTTAAATTAAATATAGTTTTAATGATTTTTAATAAACTATCAAATGATAATGATAATATATAAATTTTAAAACATTATCAATCCATAAATAAAAAATATATCTATCAACTTTTTTTTCAGTTTAAGATTTTATATATTTATTAAAAAATTCATTATTAAAATTATCAAAAAATATCCCGCCCTTAATTAATTAATTAAGTAAGTAAAGATTAAAGAAAGGCTCAGCCCCCAGCCCCCCCCTCGCCTTCCCTCGCCGTCCCCGCAAATCCCAATTTCATTTCCCGCCTTCCCAAACCCAAACCCAAACCCTAACCCTAACCCTAACCCTAACCCCCTACCCTCGCTTCCACTCTCTCTCTCTTCTCTTCTCTTCCGCTGCTTCTGAGCTTAGCTCAGGAGGAACTCCAGTTCCGATTCCGCTTTCATGGCTTTCAAGCACAAAGGAACCGAAGCCGCAGCCACTGCTGATCAAGAGCCCAAGAAGCGCAAGCGGGTCGGATTCGCCTCTAGCGGTAACTCCCTCCCTCCTCTATCTTTGTTTCACCGAGTTTTATGATAGCGTTTCCAGTGCCAGATCTTTGTTCAACTAATTCAGATGCCGCTTGCACTCACATTCTGGTGCTGGGTCCACTAATGTCTGTCTTTTCACTGTCCAAGTTGTAAGGGTCCTAATGGAGTTTTTTTTTTCTTTTTCATATTTGCAGACACTGGTATTGAGCCTAATGATTGCATAAAGATTTTTTCTGGTACAGAAATTTCTTTCTAAACACCCAGTTTTAAATTTTAAAGCATTCTGCTCAAACTTTTTGCTCAAAATATTTCTATTTGTCTGTTTAATTGCGTGCCCAATTAAATCATTAACTGTAGTGAAACATGAGGAGGAAGTCGGATCAACCAACTGTTTGCAAATGGAACCGATTGACCTAAACCATTTCTTTGGTGAAGATGGCAAGATTTATGGCTATAATGGTTTGCAGGTACCACATTATGTTCCATATTATTCTGTCGATTATATATATATATATATTGTTCAAATGTAATCCTTTCTCCGAGGTTCCTTTCTTTCTTGAATATGGCATGCTGATGTTTCATATCAGAATATTTTTTTTTTTTTGTGATTCAGATAAATGTCTGGCTTAGTATGGTTTCATTCCATGCATATGTTGATGTATCATTTGAGAGCAAACGTGAAGTAAGTTCACTATTAGCAGCAGCTTTGTGTGAATAAGATTTTTCTTATATTATAATTTGTATGAGCTTGAAACATTAGTGGAAACCTGATGAGTAACACTTATCAAATTACTGATTTACTGTAGGGAGGGAAAGGTATCACTGATCTGGATCTTCCTCTTAAGGTAATAAATTTTTCCTTGTGCACCATAATTGGATTTTGTCTTTCTCTGTTGGACATCTAATTACAAAATGTATTATTGTTTCCTCTTGCATAGAGCATATTTGGCGAGTCTTTACTTGATAAAGAGGAATTTGTGCAAACCTTCTCAAGGGATCATGATTATGTCAGGTTAAATTTTACTTAATTACTGTGGACACTTTCTTGCTTCTTTTTTGTTTCTAAATGATCTAACAACAACAACAACAACAACGACAACAAAGCCTTTTAATCCCAAATAAATGACCTAAGAAGGATAAATATAGTATTTTAAGACTATGTGGTGCCTTTTCAAAACAATTCTACCTTCGCTAATGCTATGTTTCCTGTTTTCAGAAATGTTGTAGCTAAAGGAGAAGTGGTTAACCTTGATTCCTCAAAGAAAAATGCTAATTCTAATTCTGAGGACAAGGGCATCACAATTGAGGTACTTTTTCCTTATTTTCAGTCTTGTATCAAGCAATTTTAATTATAATATTTTAATTTTTATTAAGAATTGGTACAGGTAATAAGGCTTGGAATGCAGAATGCCAATGCAGGGTTACTTTATAGTCGGCTTGTTTCTCTTGTTCTTCTTTTAGTTGATGGTATATTTTGCTAAATTGTTATCTTCTTTTTTTACTTTTTATCTACTTCCCAGTCCCATTGGCTTAAATTTTAAAGTTTGGTGGTTTTATGGTTATTACATTCAGGAGCTAACCCAATTGACGTGACTGATCCAAGATGGGAGGTTTATGTTGCTGTGGAAAGGTCATCTGAAAGCAATAGTAAAGTGGAGATGCTAGGATTTGCGACAGTATATAACTTTTTTTACTACCCAGATGCTTTGCGCATGCGAATTGGCCAGGTTTAACTTTTTTGGCCCAGCCCTAGTAATGTATCTATATATTATAATAGTTTCACATTATGCTAAAATTTGACAGATACCTCAATTGCACCATAAAAGATGGGTCTTTCAAAATACCCAAGTTGCCCCTGCTGTTATTCTTAGTCTTAGTTTATGTAGAATATATCTGAAGGAGGGTAAGGAATGATACACAGAATAATTTTGTTGTTTTATAGGGATAAGCCATAACTGTGGTACAACTAATGTTTGTAATCGCTGTTTTTTTGCTGATATTTTGATACCCATCAGTTCAAATTACTGCACAGATATTAGTGTTGCCTCCTTTCCAGAGCCAGGGCCACGGCAGGCTTCTCCTTGAAGCCATCAACTCTGTTGCAATTGCCCAAAATGCTCATGACATCACTGTTGAAGAGCCCTCAGAATACCTCCAGCATCTCCGAGCCTGCATGGACACGGTGCGCCTGCTATCCTTCGAACCGGTAAACCCTGCCATATCATCTGTTGTTTCATTCCTGAAGGAAAACAACCTCTCCAAGCGTACAACAAAATCTCATGCTGGTCCGCCAGCCAGTCTTGTGGACCAGGTCCGTCAGAATCTAAAGATAAACAAAAAGGAGTTCCTCCGCTGCTGGGAGGTGCTGATATACATGAACCTGGTGCATGAAAACCAGAGGTGCATGGAGAATTTTAGGCTGCTTATCTTGGACCGTGTAAAGGGAGAACTACTAGGTACGGAGAATGTGGTGAAGGATAATGCAAAGAAGGTTATTGAGGTGCCAAATGATTATGATCATGACATGACCTTTGTTATGTTTCGGTCTGGAGGGGGAGAGGTGGCAGATTCTGGGATGTGTAAAAATGAGGGAGATGAAGCAAAACAAGAGGAGCAACTTAATCAGTTGGTGGAAGAAGAATTGGAGGAGATTAGCAATGTTGCCAAAAAGGTTTCTTCATTGATTTCTCTGATTTGAATGGCGGTTAAGAGCTTTATTTTCAATTACATCAATGATCAATCTATGAAGTTGTCAGTTCCGATGCTGCTTTTGCTCCCAACCCCACTTTTTTTTAAAATTTATCTAGATATCTGGATGCAGGGTATGTGAATTAGTTATGGCCAACGGTAGAGATGCATTTGTCTTTCTAGTTGAGATGTTATGAGATGTTAAATCTGTCAAGTGTTTAATCTGAGATCAAGAGATAATTAAGTTTATTTAATACAAGTTCTAGGATTTATTTGCAAGGGCTTGACGACCCTGATGGTAAGAATATTTATTTATTTATTTATTTATTTATTTGCATATATGCCCCTAAAAGAGAACTGCAAGTGTTAAATTTTTACAATCGTTAATCTATTATTACATAGACTGATCACAATGAGCTAAAATGATCCCTAACAGTGTGCGTCCTGACCCCTTAGGCCTTAGCCCATTGAAGCCCACAGTTTCACGTCATTTCTTGCGTCCTGTATGATTATTTTCCTCGGTTTGCGCACATTGCCAAATGTGCGTGTGTTCTCCTTCCAAATCGTTCACTTTATGTCAATAAAGTAGAGTACACATGAGACTTTCACCAAATTTCTTATCCTAATTTTTTTTTTCAAAATTAATCCTAAAATTCTAACATTCTCTCTAAATGTTATTCCAATACAAATCCTATATACAATTATACTAAAACCTAACATACAATTATATATCATGATGCAAATTCTAGATACAATCTCATCCAAAACATCACAAACATTTTTCCCTCGCATCATTCAATCCCTAAGCTTGTTGAGAAACAGAGCAATATGGGTTTTTATGGGCCTCGGACCCGTGAGGGTATTTTCGTCATTGACCCATTGTTAAAAAATAAGAGCATCAATATTATAAAATAAAATCACTCAATTATTTTCTTAATTATAGCATACTAGAGTTACCGTTGGTAACTTAAGAGTTATCGTTAGATACTTGTACAATATGTCAACTATATATACTAGGGACTGTGCAATTTGTAAAGATTAGAATATAGTAATAAAGAGCAAGTCTTCATCATTTCTTAATTGTTATCAAATTCAACATGATATCAGAGCAGGCTTAAGATTTTGTCTCAGTAAATCCGCATCAGTAAAAACCAGAGCCAATTGAGCCTCAGAGCCAACCAAGCTTTGAATCTCACTTGTCAACAGTGAGGAGACCAGTACAAATATCTAGCCTCACAGATAGAAGACCAGAACAAGTATTTGGCCCAGCAACTCACAAAGACAAAAAGAAACAAATTACTATTAGTCATATCTCAATCTCAGTAACAAATCGACGGATCTCAGTGAAACCTCCGACATAGTACCAGAAGCCACAATTCCCATTTCAGCAAATACCAGTAAACCAAAAATGTCTCAAACCAATGATAGACTCACTTCAATAGTACTGACAGGCAACAAAAACTATGTCCCATGGTCAAGATCAGTGTTTGTAGCACTTAAAGGCAGATGGAGATTGGGTTTCATCACAAGAACCAATAAAGAACCAATACCAGAAATTCCAGAAAAACCAACAGAAGCTGAACAAGCAAAAATCAAAGATTGGCAAGTTGAAGATTATGCTATTCTTACTTTGTTACTAAATACACTAGATACACCTTTCATAGCATGCTCATGTACTGAGAGTCATCAAAAGAACTGTGGGACAACAAAAATGAGATACGGCAAACAAAATTTTTTTGCTCACATTTTAGTCTCAAGCAAGAAATTACACGAATTAAGCAAGGCAGCAAAAGCAACTCAGAGCTTGTAACCGAGCTGTCATTGAAATGGAAGAACTTCAAACTTACCTCCCACCGACAACGGACCCAATTGAAGCACAAAAGAGAATCGAGCAAGATTTAATCTTTACTTACTTGAGGGCATTAGACTCAAGCTACGAGACAGCTAGGTCTCAAATCTCGCTCTTAACAGAAATGTCAAGCTTTGATGATGTCATAGCAATCATCGATCAAGAAGAAACTAGGCGCACCTTGATGAACCCTCAAGCGCCAGAATTAACAGAGAACAAAGCATTTCAAGTCCAACAATCAAACCCACTAAAACCTAGTTTCGCGAACCCTAGCTTCCGAGACTCGGCGCGACAGAGAGGTGGCCCAAGCTCTGAACGATGCGATCACTGCAATAGAGCAAGACACAGTCGGGATAGGTGCTGGATCTTGCACCCTCATCTCCGGCCGAATCGAGTAAATCACGACAAAGGGGGCAAATGGAGCAATACGCGAAAGTGGGAGAAATGCAAGGTAGCGTATTTGGGGGAAATGGGTTTCGATTTGAAGGACTCGAATGCAAAGGGATCGGATCAGTCAGCGTACTCTTCTAATTCCAAATATTGAGGGGATTGGATCGGCCAAGGCGACCTTCCTGTGCGCCTAGCACGTTTATTTACTCAGCTCCTAGTGGAAAAGCAAAAATTAGGTTTTGTATTATATAAATCTAATTCCTTAAATTCCTTGCATAATTCAGATTTTATTTTGAAAATTGCTAATTTATGTCAAAATAAAAATAATTGGGTTATCGATTCCGGTGCATCGGATCATGTGACATGGGATAAAAATATACTACAAAATTATCAAAACTCAAAGGAATCCCAACATGTGACCATTGCTAATGGAAATAAAGTTTAAATTCGTGGCCTAGGCACTACACAAATATTTTCTAAAGATTTGAATAATATTTTATGTTTACCCGAATTTAAATCAAATTTATTATTTGTTAGTAAATTAACTCAATATTTAAATTATAATGTAATTTTCTCACAAATAAAGTCGTGTTTTAGGATCGATTATAAGGTAAGAAGATTGGTGAGGGACACTTGGAAAATGGATTATATTATTTTGATAGTAACTCAAATAATTATTTTGTTTCATCAAATATGATATCTCGAGACAAGTTGCTACATCGAAGATTTGGGCACCCATCCGATCAAGTTTTAAACATTTTTTTTGCTATAATTTAGATTCTAGTGATTTGTGATATTTGTAAACTTTCAAAACAAACTAGATTACCATTTTCATTATCTACTAGTGTATCGGAAAAATATTTTGATTTAATTCATTCCGATGTTTGGGGTCCGGCACCCATTGACTCGTATAATCATTTTAAATATTTTGTATATTTATTGATGATTTTTCCCGCACTACATGGGTTTATCTTTTAAAGGCTAAAAATGAAGTTTTTTCTTACTTTCAAGAGTTCTACAATTTTGTTGAAACTCAATACAATGCTAAAATTAAGATATTTAAATACGATAATGGCACGGAGTATGTAAATAAAAAAATTTTAGAATTCTTCAAACAAAAAGGAGTTGTACATCAAACAACGTGTGTTAATACGCCTCAACAAAATGGAATTTCGGAAAGGAAAAATATGCATCTTCTTGAAGTTACTAGGGCAATCCTTTTTCAAAATAATGTTCCAAATATTTATTGGTCGGATGCCGTATTAACGGCCATATATCTCATAAATAGATTGTCGAGTCCAAGATTAAAAAATATGAATCATTTAGAAATTCTTAAAGAAAGAAAAATAGACTTGGATCATATTCAAGTTTTTGGATGTACTAATTTTGTACATATAAAAAGAAACAACAAATTTGATAAAAAAACTCAATTAAAATAATATTTTAGGATATTCTATCGAAAAAAGGGGTACAAGTGTTATGATCCGAAAAATAAAAAATTATATTTCTCAAAATATGTGTATTTCTTTGAAAATCAACCATATTATCAATTGGATGATCAAGCAACAAGTCCATCAAATATGCAAAATGAAAATAGCTTGTTATTTTCAAACGTCTTTATTTTTCCTCAAGAAAAAAATTCAAGTACAGGATGGACAAATGGAGGAGGAGCATGTTGGTGAGACGAGCGCAATTAGGGAAGAAGCCGAAACTTCTTCAGGAGGAGAATTTGAGAATGATTCGAGTGAGGAAGCGACACAACTTGAGAATGATTCGAGTGAGGAAGCGACTCAAGAGGCTACTTTGAGGAGATCCACTCGACAAATTTAACCTCCAATTAGGTTACGGGATTATGTATCTCATCAGATTATGTATCTATTCAAAATTCTTGATAAAATATCGAATCAATATCAAGTCTTTTTAAGTCAACTCGCTAATCAAAGTGAACCGGCTTCATTTGAGGAAGCCAAAATAAACCCGGTTTGGTGTAAGACAATGGAGGAGGAGCTCCAAGCCTTGGAAAAAAATGATACTTGGGAAGTTATTTCATTATCAAAAAATAAAAAACCCATGAGATGCAAATGGGTATATAAAATAAAATATAATTGTGATGGAACGATTGAGAGGTACAAGGCTAGGTTGGTACCAAAGGATTTACACAAACTTATGGTCTTGATTATCAAAAAACTTTTGCTCTCGTAGAAAAAATGAACACATTTCGAATTTTACTCTCGGTGGCTACCAACCTAGGATGGACCTTATCTCAAATGAATGTAAAAAATATGTTTCTTCAAGGTACATTGGATGAAGAAGTTTATATGACTCTTCTACCCGATCACAAAAATGTATCCAACTCATCCCTAGTTTGTAAATTAAAAAAAGCTATTTATGGTTTAAAACAATCACTGAGGGCATGGTACGCAAAATTAAGTCTTTCGCTCTTAAAAATTAATTTTGTCAAAAGTAGTGCAGATTCCTCTATGTTTGTTAAACACTCTCAAATTTTACCATTATTATTCTTGTTTATATCAATGATGTTATTATAATCAAAAACAGTAATGAGAAAATTGAAAAGGTTAAAAAATATCTAAAAAAAGAATTTGATATCAAAGACTTAGGACAACTTTCATACTTTCTTGGAGTAGAGATTGCCACATCGAGCAAAGGTTTATTTTTATCTCAACGGAAATATGTCCTTGACTTGTTAAAGGAAATAGAAAAATTAGGATTAAAACCGGCCGGTACTCCAATGGAAACCAATGTTAAACTTGGGACCAATAATGGTGAACCACTACCCAACATAGAACAATATCAACGGTTAGTAGGAAAACTAATTTACCTCACAGTCACTAGACCCGATATCGTATTTGCAGTTAGTATGGTAAGCCAATTTATGCATGCTCCATGCATTGGCCACTTAAATGTCATTGATCGAATTCTTAGATATCTCAAAGACACATCGGGTCAAGGAATTTGGATGAAAAATAATGGTACTAATGATGTGGTTGGTTTTTCGATGCGGATTGGGCCGGAAGCTGTGACAGAAAATCAACCACGGGTTTTTGCACTTTTATAGGTGCAACCTTGTTACTTGAAAAAGAAAAAATTAAAATGTGGTGGCAAGGTCAAGTACGGAAGCCGAATATCGAGTCATGGCCTCAACGACAAGTGAACTCATTTGGAACAAGCACTTACTTCGCGACATGAAGATAGAAGTCAAGGGAGCTATGAACATGTACTGCGACAATCAAGTTGCGTGACATATTGCTTCAAATCTAGTTTTTCACGAGCGAACAAAGCATATCAAAGTGGATTATCACTTTGTGAGGGAGAAGGTTCAACCGGGAGTAATAAAAACATCATTTGTTAGAAGTCATGAACAATTAGCCGATATTTTTACAAAGGCTCTTGACAAGTCGAGCCAATAGAATATACTCGGCAAGTTGGGTTCAATAAACTTATACGAACCCAACCTGAGAGGGAGTGTTGAGAAATAGAGCAATATGGGCTTTTATGGGCCTCAGACACGTGAGGGTATTTTCGTCATTGACCCATTATTAGAAAATAAGAGCACCAACATTGTAAAATAAAGTCACTCAATTATTTTCTTAATTGTAACATACTAGAGTTACCGTTAGATACTTGTACAATCTGTCAAGTGTATATACTAGGGACTGTGCAATATGTAAAGATTAGAATACATCAATAAAGAGCAAGTCTTCATAATTTCTTAATTGTTATCAAATTCAACAGAACTCAATACTTTTCATTAATAAAAAAAATAAAACATTCAGATTTTAAAAACTTATAAGATTTCATATGTGGTCAGGTCGGGGATGTCATCTCGTCTCATGTCAGTGTTTTTATCTTTACTTTGTGCCCCGCGATCGCATCCGAGTTCTCCTAATAATTCTTATGCCATATGCCCAAAACATGTTTTCCAAAATTCTTGAGAGGTCCACACGATGTGTGGTCAGATGTGTCAATTTTGAGAAAGAAAATTAGAGAGAACTCAGTTTGAGTAAGTTTTAGATTGATATTTATAAAAATTTCACTAGGACTAAGTAATTAATCACGAAGGGAGAATAGAAGTGGTTTGAATTTAACATTTGATATCTTGGTGGGTGTTTCAACCTCAATTTCAGCGAAATATGAAGTTTCTAGAAAGACGGTGCTAAAATTTGATCTGCACTCCACTGATTCGTGCATTTGGGCCTCTGGAGAATCCAATTTCACCCTAGTTGCTTCAGATTGGCATATATTCATTAGATTATCTTCATTACTTGATTTCTCATGTATGGCTAGCAGTTGCTCCCCACCAATACCTCCGCCCCCAAGACATACCACCTATCTTCTCTTCTATTTTGCAAAAGAAATATCATTCAATTTGATTTTTTGTAGACAAAATATAGAAACATTAGAGGCTCTTAGGGTGTCCTTGACAAGAATGCCTTCGTTTTTTTTTTTTTTTGGTTTTGCATGTGCTAGGCCTCAGCACCGACAGCGTGTTTGCATCTGACGTCCATCATGGATGCTATGCATGTTGAGGAGAGGGGAGGGGTAGTATTAGTAACGAGTTTAAGCACAATATATTGGTTGAAGGCCTCATTAGTCATTAGTCATACTCAATATATTTCAGGAGTTACGGATTCTACGCAATATTTGGATCCAATGGCTCGTAACTTCTTATCACTTTGCAATTATAACAGCAAGATATATCCATGTAGAATAATTACCACAAAAAATGACTCCTCCGTACTTTTTCCTCAAAAAAAAAAAAATAGTTGAACAAAAACCGATGACATTATTTTCCATCCCTTGGGTAGAGAGTAGAGATATTTCTCATTCAAAAAACCTGACAGCCAAGGCATAGCAAAGGTATTCAAATTTAAATTGCAATAAAAATGTCAACATAAATCAAATCATGGTAGTAATGATAATTAAAATACAACAGAATCTCCAACCATTTGGTCTCAAACGGGTGGCCGTCAATCAAAAATTAAAAGCAAAATTTCCTGCAATATAATTAGGGCCAAGTAACAAGCCCTCCATGTTCTTATGAACAGACAGTTATGTAACTTGTCAATGCATCTTGTAGTGTTGCGTCCTTGACAGGCGGCAGTGTTGGCCGTTAAATGAATATTTGAGCGTTATATCCACGTCACGCGGATTTCTTTTATTTTGTTCAACTGTCATGCTGCCAACTATTGCTTCTCCTTCGCAAATTGATATTACATCTTCTAGGTACAGAACTGTTTGCTTCCAGTGTGTACTCTTTGACCTTGGGCCTGTCAGTAACAGTAATAACATATTATATTATAAATAGCAACAAGAGTTACAAGAGAACATAGAACAGATGCATCCAGAGAGGAGGGACCATACCAGTAGAGAAGCCCATGAGCTTATGACACTTGGTGAAAGAGACATCAAAGTAAGCGACAAGTGCATGTATGTAGTCTGTTCGCTCAGCTATCAGCTTAAATGGTGCAGTGAAGGAGGCATCCCCTGGCGACATTTTTGATATATCCATAGTCTGCAAGCAATTCACAGAAAAATTTGAAATTTCACAATAGGAATGCAGATTAACTTGCCTGCATGAACTGTATCGAAGTTAGATCCAGACAATAGCCATTGTTTATTATTACCAATACAGTTACCCCAGTTACGATTTTGGTACTATGATTACCACTTTATGCTCGTGAGCTAATCATTCCTGGATTTCCCTTGACCATACCGGCAGAGCCAGGTAGCAATAGTTCTAAAATCTATTATATAAGAGGAAACAGAAACCAACTTTGAGGAGTTGTGAGTTGGTGACAATCTGATTGGGATCAACAGTGTCAACAAGAGGCTCCATCATTGCTTGTTTCTTGATGCAACTCATGTTGAATCCATACACATTATCCCAGACTGTATCACACCACAATGAAACACCGTTAGATTACAAACATAGCTTATCTAACAAAACATGAAAAGAAAAAAAGAAGAAAAAAATCATCATTTAGTAAAGCAAAATCATACACTCAATCTTGTCATCTTTATACTCAGCATCCTCAATTGCAGTTAAATAGAGAGCCGCTTTATCTGGTAATACAACCCCATCATTTGCCTACACAGAGATGCAGATTTTTAATAAGCACAATGAAAGGTTCAACATGCCCAAAAAAAATGAAGCACCAGAATTTGAACGTTGGAGTTGGAAATAATGAAACATCTTACAAGCCACTTGTCACGAGCATATAGAACAGTGTTCAACATGTTCTCAAAAAGCAAGAAGTAACCCATCCACTCTGAAATTATCACATCCACCTTTGCAACTGGTAGTTCTATCTCTTCTACCTTCCCTTTGAGAACTGTTATCACTGTATGTTGTAACAGAAAAAGAAATTACTACATGCATTTCAGAGAGAATAATAATAATAATTAAATAAATAAAGATACAATATCTATGGTCTACTATGATAGATTGTACCTTGTGATAAACCATTGGCTCGGACAATCTCCTTTGCCATGTCAGCCATTTGAGAGCACTCTATCTGTTAGAAAGAGGACAAGTAAATTAAATGAGTGGAGCGCAGTATACTGAAAAGAACATACATATTTGGAAGGAAAAAGAGGCTTACAGCATAAACATGCTTGGCTCCAGATTTAGCACAGAAAAGAGAGAGGATACCAGTACCGGCACCTACATCAAGTACGACTTTGTCCTTGAAGAGAAAGGTGTTCTGGTAGATGACATTTTGGTATGTTTTTGTGCGGACTACATCCTTTAGCATTTCCTGAAATGGGAAGTAATGAAGGTGGAAGTAGCATTAGTAGCATTAGTAGCATAGCATAGCATAGCATTAGTAATGAAAATGGAAATGGAAAATGGAAAATGAAAAATTAAAAATGAAAAATGGAAAATGGAAAATAAAAAATGAAAAATGAAAAATGAAAAATGAAAAATGAAAAATGAAAGGGAGGATTGAGGGCTGCTGACTTCGTGAATTCCTGGAAAAGGAGAGGAATGTTAGAGAAGGAGCGGAGCAATAAAAAAAAAGAATAAAAGTAGTGAAGTGAAGTGAAGTGAAGAATACCGAAGTGGGAATAGGAATCAAAGTAGTAATCAGCGCTGGTCAGGGTCTGGTCGCTACCGACGGTGGTGATGGCGGCGGCGGTCTCGTCCATGTCCGTGTCCGTCTCCATGCGAGCGAGAGTTCTCCTGTGGGTGTGGGTGTGGGTGTGGGTGCGCCTGCGCCTTCGCCTTCGCCTTCTACTTCTCTCCGCCACCGACGGGAAGAGAAGAATGAGTTTAGGGTTTTAATTTGTTGGAGAGGGAAAAGAAAGAAAGAATCAAAGATGAAATAATAATTTAGGGTTTAAAAGAGAAGGCCCACTCAATTCTTGGGCTTCAATTATAACAAGTGACACATCAACATGAATTCAAGCTCATTCTTCGGCCCAGATAATAAATAAATAAATAAATAAAATAAAATCCATAAAGAAAATTGCATCTCCATATCAAAGATCCATAAAGAAAATTGCATCTCCATATCAAAGTTATGGCTCGATGAAAATTTTAATCCATAAAACCCGGTATAATAAGATTCAAACGCGGAATAATGGTAAGTACTTTAAATGTCTTATATTTGGCACTTCCATGTTCCATCCATAAAGAGAATTGTATTTGTACATTTCTTTATGTATTTGTTAGAGATGGCAAAACTAAATGATTCATAATCTAATCGAAATTAATTTAAATTTTTTTTAAAAAAATA
This sequence comes from Schoenoplectus tabernaemontani, assembly GCA_037127355.1. NCBI lineage: Eukaryota > Viridiplantae > Streptophyta > Magnoliopsida > Poales > Cyperaceae > Schoenoplectus > Schoenoplectus tabernaemontani. The sequence continues at coordinate 28,633,359 of CM073756.1, forward strand.
ATATATAAATTAATCCAACCCAATCCAATTTTATTCTCTCTAAAAAATCAAATTGATCCTACATGATCTAACCCACCCAAACCCTAAACTAAACCCGATTCGTTTGATTATCACTTCTAACATTTGTAGACAAATATTGTGGAAGTTCATGTCTTTACTGTTTATATATTCCTCACAGAAGCTCCATATCATATAATACAACAAGATTGATAACGTTTTGTATTATTACTAGTAGTGCCTTGAAAAAAAAAAATGAACCAACTAAAATTTGAGAATAAAATTACCTTTATGTTCACTTACAATTTTAGATAGGTCTGATTAAAAATTATAATTTCATATTATTAATTTTAAGTTGTAAATAGTGATTATAGCGTCATCATGGTTATTCTCTAAAAAAAATCTATTGCATTATAGAGAAACTATCCTCCATCGTATCTTCTTCAAATTAGAAAACTAAATTCTATATTTCTATTAGTTTTCTCATTAACTAGATTTTCATAGAACACATAAGTAAAACAAAATTGAAAAGAGTTATAATATTAGCATAATATCATTACAAAGTTCTAATTGTTATTTTATCGTAAAACTAGGTTTCTTTTTCTAGGGGAGGGATCTCTTAATAATTTTTTATTTTGATAATCTTGAAATTGGATTTTTAAATAAATATGAAAATATCTTAAATATAAAAAATTGATTGATATGTTTTTTTACTTATAAATTGATACTTTTTTAAATTTCATACAATTTCATTATCGTTTGGTAGTTCATCAAATATCATTAAAAAAATTATACAATTTTCAACTATTTTAATTTAACGATTTTTATGAACTATCAAACAATAATGAAATTACATAAAATTTAAAATACCATCAATGAAAATCTGTTGTCAAGATTTTCAATAACCATTGTCAAGGATCCCCACCCTTTTTTCTATTCAAAATAATTTAAATAATCATAAACTATATAATTTCTTTCATTAAAAATTTCACACTATAAACTAACCAAGTTTTGACATCTAAAACTACAGAAATCAATTTTGGATAGAAATAATGAATTATGTCGAATAACGCATTATTTTGCCACTACACATTTGCTGAGTAAGCGTAAATTTATCTTAAGTTTTGATGTAGGAGAATAAAGCTTGCCTATTTAGAACTTTAATTATTGATTATTTTTATAAGTAATGTATACCGTAAAAATTCACAAAAAAAGATAAAACAGGTTTTGCCAAAAGAACGCAAGGCTGGTTTCTTGTATGTTATAAACTATCGTTATGTATGTATGTTATTTTTCTGCTACTTGCCAAAGATGTATTTTTTTTTCTCAAATTATGATACAGCACGATTTTTTTGCCATCCAACGAGCTATCAACTTACGAGATCTTTGATGCTGGTATATTATATATATATATATATATATATGCCTTTAGATGTCTTTATTTTTCTAAAAGGAATAGGTTAATTTTTAATATATATTCTCACAATGTGACAGCCAACCGAATGTTTGAATGGTAGTTCGTTTGGAGGAAAACATTTAATTTAATAATTAGATAAAAGTAAAAATCATTATTGGGTTTCTAGTACATGGGGTGAAATTATTATTATTATTATTATCTATGTAAATATAAATATAAAAGAGTATAAATAATTGCAAAACATCATTCTTGTTACTTGTCAGTGATTAAAGAATAGCATCTTGAAATAATAATATTATATATATTATATTAAAATAAAAGAGGAGCTGTGTAGTATTTGACTGGAGAAAGGACCCCACGCCGTGGAACTGGTCTACAGGGAAGGGAAGGGAAGGGAAGGGAAGGGAAGGGAAGGGAAAGGAAGGGAAGGGAAGGAAAAATCGCAATTCGCTTGAGAGAGGATTCAGGACTCCGATCAAAAATCGAGATTCCAGAAGACGAGAAAGAAGATTTCGAGCTTTCATGGCTTCGCGTTACTGGATCGTCTCTCTCCCAGTTCAGACCTCCGCATCCGATCTATGGAACCGATTGCGCGAATCCGTTTCCAAAAATGCCTTCGACACCTCTCTCTATCGGGTATGATTTCCTGCTTTTAATTCTCTTCTCTTCTCTTCTCTTCTCTTCTCTTCTCTGAATGATTTCATTTCTCACTCGCCTCGCAATGGACCGATGGTTCAATTTTAGTTTTTGTTATGACCACCTCACCTCTCAATGAATCTAACTCTCTCGCTTCCTCATCGATTCAAGTTCCACGTGCCGGATTTGCGAGTTGGGACCTTGGATTCTCTGTTGGCCCTCAGCGACGATTTACTCAAGGTCGCTTCATTTTCTCCCCCCTTCTTTTTTCCTTTTCCCCTCCTCCTTCTCCTTGTTTCCATAGTCAAATCAAATGCATTGCTTGCGTTGCAGTCCAATGCATTCATCGAGGGAGTGTCCCATAAGATCAGACGCCAGATCGAAGAACTCGAGAGGATCTCTGGTGGCGAAGGTGGTGCTCTCACTGTTGATGGGGTCCCAGTTGAGACCTATGTCACTAGGTGAGCATTCATCCTTGTTTTTGTTACTCTTCTATTTTATACTTCTCATTACGTCTCTATTATATGGTTTGCCGCCCAAACTCATACACTGACACTGGCACTGCGAGTAAAGCAAATCTTGCCGTACGGACCTCTCTGGGTTGCTTTTACATACTTAACTGTACATTTCGCTTTCCAAGAAAAGGAACTGTAGGATGTTGAATTACTTGGTACAGTTGCTTGGCTATGCTCTTTTTGGATTTTGTTTATTTGTTTATGGGTTGTGGAGTGCAGGTTTGCATGGGATGAAGGAAAGTACCCTACAATGTCTCCTTTGAAGGATATAGTTAGCAGCATCCACGCCCTTGTTGCTAAGATTGAAGATGACATGAAGGTCCTTTCCTGACATATTTTTCTTCCACTTATTCTGATAGCCTTCATTTTTTTATATCTTGATGTGGCCACAATTTCAATGTTGAAATTTTGAGCTTCACAGTTTTTAAATCGAACAGGTGCGAGCATCAGAGTATAACACAGTTCGAAGCCAGCTGAATGCCATCAACAGAAAGCAAACTGGAACGTATGATTATTTATTTATTGTTTTATATCTCAGTCCTGTTATGTTCCATTTGTTTCAAAAGAAAATAATTGGGACAAATTTGGTTATATTGGCAGGTTGTCTGTACGTGACCTGTCAGATTTGGTCAAGCCAGAGGACATAATAACAACAGAGCACTTGGAAACACTTCTTGCTGTAGTGCCCAAGTACTCGCAGAAGGATTGGCTCTCCTCGTATGAAACCCTTGCTTCCTATGTGGTACTTCTTACTTTTTTTCATACACAATATTTTTTTGGGCTTACATGAACATAAAACCTCCCTCCTCCCCCCCTCCCTCCTTTGTAAAAATAGGATGAAATATTGACAGGCCACCCCACCCCCTAAAACTCTTTGGTCCCTTTTCTAGTACCCCCAACTTGTTTCATTTTATTTATTATTAGTGCTTGCAATGCCCTTTTTATCTATTTTAAAGAAAACAAGGGAATGTGCTCCGCACAAAAAATAGATAATATGTTTTCATGAACCCGGGTTGCTTTCTGGTTTGAACTGCTCATTGTAGGTGCCAAGGTCATCAAAGAAGTTATATGAGGATAATGAATATGCTCTGTACACAGTGACTCTTTTTAAGCGTGTTGCTGACAACTTTAAAGTCGCTGCTCGGGAGAAAGGATTCCAGGCATGCCTCTTCCCTTGCTCCCCCCCCCTTCTGTGTTTGTGTGCAAATGTAACTGATTGAAAATTTTATTTTATATCAGATGCGTGAATTCGAGTACATTCCAGAGGTGCAAGACACGAGAAAGCAGGAGCTTCAAAAGTTAATGCAAGACCAGGATGCCATGCGCTCATCTCTTCTCCAGTGGTGCTATTCTAGTTACGGCGAGGTACTTGTTCTTTCACCTTCAAAATTACATATAACCAATCTTTCCTATTGGTGTATTACATTTTGATTTTGCATGTAAATAGGTATTCAGTTCATGGATGCATTTCTGCGCTGTGAGAGTATTTGCTGAGAGCATTCTTCGATATGGCTTGCCGCCTTCTTTCTTGGTACTGGTCTTATCTTTGCTTTCTCCTGAACTCCTGGCTCCTGGATTACAATTAATTTTTAATATATTGCTCAAATATGAAATTTCTGCAGTCAGCTGTGATATCACCATCCACTAAAAGCGAGAAAAGAGTTCGCAGTATCTTGGAGGATCTATGTGGCAATCTTCAGAGGTAAATGCAAATTAAATGCTTTTTATTTCACCTTTTGCTCTTGCTTCTCGTCTATGCATGAAATTTTACTATTCTAGTAATTACTTAGAGCATCCTTTTTCTGGACTTTGTGGTATATATTAGTTCTTGCTATCTATTAGCCCAGATATGGTTATCAACAAGGTATTTGTGTATATTATCAATCTCATAGGGGTCTGAAGCTTGCCTGTATATTTGGTGCCTAGCAATAGTATAGGGGTAATATGCGACTTTGCTCACACTACCAGCATATCTAATTGAACTTTATTTTTCATTGGCAATTAGCATTTATTGGAAATCTGATGATGATGTTGGAGTGGCTGGTCTGGGCAGTGAAGAGGCATACCCTTATGTGTCCTTTACCATCAATGTTATTTAAATTTACAAATATTGTGTCTTCTTTTCTGCGGATTGCGGTATAAACAAAGCTTCTCGAGTATTGTTCAGGTTAGCCTTACCTGATGTATACTAGTTGCAACATCATCACCAATTTGTTTCTTTTTTTCTCTATTGTTTCCTTTTTACAATAGCTGTTTGAATTTTCTGTGTATTGCCTTTTAGTGATGCAAAATAAATATATATATATTTTTTAAATTTAAGCTGAGGGGACATTTATCCAGGATTGTATGGTTTACTGTCAATAATGTAATAGTGGGGATGTATTACTCCGTCCTACCTTGAAGAGTTCTATTATTATTATTATTATTATTATTTTATTTAACAATGTGCAAGGTGTTGTTGTTTTGTTTAGCCTTTCTTAATGTGGCAGTTTATTATTTTTTTATGGCAACAATATTTCCTAATTGGTCGTCACAGGCTCACAGCTCCAGCCTCCAGCTCCAGCCTCCAGCAGATAAGTTTACATGGGATTAGCCTACTCGGTTACAAGTACAGAGTTCAGGGAGAGGAAAGCCAAATGAGAGATGCACAAAAACTAGATAATTAAAAAGTAAGAGATATTGTTGACAGAATGAAAGAGTATCTAAGTTTGCATTTGCATATCACTTACACATAAGGTACAGAAGATACAAGGATTAAAAAAACAAAGAAAAATGAGAAAAGAAGAATGGTCTTTTTGAACAATATAGGTGTTGCAGCTCACAATTTCTATGTAATGAATAAACCAAATGAATTACTGTGCAAACTAAAGAATACGAGAACCAAAAAAAGAAAAAAAAAATCCCAACTCCTAAAACAAGAACAGCTATCTGCTAGGTTTGCTTCACCAGCTGCCGCGGCTTACTTATCCCATCTTTATTTTTCGCCCTTGTGACTCGCTTGCCGGAGTTGCCATAAACAGCCTTCACTGGGGTCAAACTGAGAGCTCTGTGGCCCGTCTCCCGTCCACTTGCCAGCGTGTCCAGCTGCTGCTACACCAATTTCACACCAAACACATGCATATATACATATGTGAGAACTGCACTGCACATTTTAATGGGATGACAGAGGTCAGAGGAGCAGAGAAGGTAGAGTACCCGAGTGTATTGCACAGGAGGATCATAGTAGGTGACAGGCGCGGCAGCCGGCTGAGAAGAGTAGGTGTCTGCACAGTTGAGGAAAGGCACAGTGTAGCAGTTATTAGGCCAGAGGTTTTGATCCATCGACTGCACGTTGTACATGCCCTGCATCTATTGGTCCATGCATGTCACTCATAGATGTGATTAATTATATTATATCATATGACAACACAAAAAAAGCTAATTAACAGTATCGATCTTACCATCAGAGGGACGTTAGGATATACTTGGTACGAGAATGGAGGTTGAACGAGGGCCCCAGTAGCAGCGTGAGAAGACACAGTGCTTTTGGTCATCTCAGCACACTTGTTGCGGCTTCGTTTTGGATATGCTCTCTTCACTATTATTGGCCTGCTTTTCAATATGCTCATCCCTGCCCATTTTAAATTTATGCACATAACAAGATAGCTAATCAATTGATCAGTGTGAAAAAATGAAATCAATTTACATGTACCCTACCATCCATACTAAGGGCACACTGGACCCCTTTCAGGCTAGAGAGGTAGACAAAGCCAAATCCACGGCTACGCTTGTTTGGGTCGAGCACAACCTTCACGAAGACTACATTGCCGCAAGATTCGAAGAGCTGCTTGAGCTCCCCAGAAGTTACCGACTCCTCGAGGTTGCCAACATATACGCCATACCACTTCTTTCCTTCTGTCCTGATTTTCTGCTGCTCCTCCTTGCCCTTTCTGGCAAATTGCTGCTTCAGGTGGGCATCTCTCTCAGCCTTCTTTTGTGCAAAACCAACGTAGATGACTTTCGAGCCCCAGGTGGAGCCATTCATGGCAGAGAGAGCTCTCCCAGCATCTTGGATCTGCTCAAAGGAGACGAAGCCGAAGCCCTTCGAGTTTCCATGCTCGTCCTCCATAACTATGGCACTTGCCACCTGACCAAACTGAGAGAATTTATCCCTCAGAGCCTTGCTTGTGATGCTTCCCTCCAGGTTCTTTATATAAAGATTCTTCTTTTCACCGCCTTTCTTCACAAAATTTGCCACATACCTGTCACGTTACATGCATTAAATTAAGGTTAATTAACTGATCTGAATTAAATTGACTACATATGTACACATGATTTCTGTTTAAGTACAATAAAACAGCTGGATAAACCAAGACCAGGAAAAAGAAAAACAAGAAGATGTAGTTAATAGTATACTGACAGCGACTTGCTGAGGCAGGTGGAATTGCTGCCATGGAGAGCAGAGATTGCTTTCTGGGCCGCCGCCTCAGAGCACATCTGCACAAACCCAAATTGCCTGCTCCTTCCATTGCAATCGTCATATACGACCTTGCATGATAGCACCGGTCCATACTGCGAAAACACCCTCTCCAAGTCTGCGGCGCTCACCAACAGCTCCAGATTCTGCACACATGAATTGCATCCATTTTCTATCACTCTGCAAACTAAAGAACAAAAAGAGATGCTGGAAGATAGGGTAGAGATGGGTCAAACCTTGACATACAGATTGCCCACACCAGTCTTCCTGGAAAACGGGTCTCGCTTGATCCACATGATTCGTATTGGTTTCCCCATTAGCACGTTGTGGTTCATTGCCCTCATTGCGGTCTCGGCTTAATTAATTTGCAGAGTTCAAGCAGATAGAATTCAGTTAAAGAAACCAGAGGGGACAAGAATTCAATGCATCAATTGACATGACTACCTGTCTGTATAGACCAACAAATTATATACATATGCATGCACCGTCAAGAAAGCATCTTTTGCAAATAAGGTACACTTTAGTAATTCAACGTTAGAACGGCGCATATGGAACAGAGAAAATAGTTGAGAAGAAAAGTAATTAGTGCGACCAAGATGAGAACTTTGAGGGAGAAATGACTAATTAATGAAACGAGGGAGCACAGGATAAACAGGAAAGAAACAAGGAAGAAGCCATATATAGCATGTATAGCATGCAAGAGCAGATGAATGAAGGGGAGAGGAGACCTTGAGGGTGAGTTTGGAAGTTGACATAAGCGTAGCAGAGGGAGCTGCTGGAGACGTGATCCCGACAGAGCTTGGCAGTGAGGAAGCCGGGAAATCTGCTGAATGCGCGGATAAGATCATTGTCTTGGACCGCACTGTCGAGATCACCAACATAGAGGGAGCTCACTGGAAACATAATGGGCTCCTCCATCTTCCAACGTAGAGAGAGCTTGTGGATGGATGATCGATGATAAGTTGAGAATTAAGGATGAGAGAGGGAGAAGGAGAGAGAAGGATTGAATTTTGATCAGTGAGAATATATGAGACTAGCTAGCAAATTAAGACTGGGTGAGGGAGGGAGTGTGCGAGTGCAGCTATGCTATATATAGAGTCATAGAGAGAGAGAGAGAGAGAGAGAGAGAGAGATTGACATTTGAACAATCAGATCATCCAAGAACAAGAAGGATGAAATAAGCTGCATGCGTAACTGATTCTGTTAGAAGAGGTTAATTATTAGCTAATTCACTACATCTTGATCTTTAATCGGACGGCCACATGCAGTTGCAACTCGCAAGAACTCATGGAGCTTTTTCTTTTTACCCAAATATAAAATAAAAAATAAAATAAAATAAAATTCACAAATCCTATTACTATAATTCTGCGAGGAAGGATCAACTTGATATTTGAAAAGGATCATCCTGACAGTTGAAGAAATGAAAATAAATAGATAAATTGGTGTCTATCTTCAAAAGAAGAAGTCGCTTTGTTTTCATTTCCAGTGAAACCCCAACAAAAGCAAAATTAATTGTTATTATTAAGTTCAGTGGAATAGTTTTGAATTTAGACATTTGAGCCATCTCATTATTTTAATTCTTTGACTATGAAAATTATAATCCACAAATATAATATATACGAGCTGATGAGCAAACTTGGCTCACATAAGCTGATGAGTCGTTGGCAAGTTAAATAAAACATTTGATCACGTGACAATTAAATTAAATTGGAAGGAATAAAACAGGCAAGGCAAGGTATTTGTATGCCCAACAATTCAAATCACCAATGAAGTTTTTCATTTAGTTTATGAACTCTTTTTAAATTGTTTAAAATTTTTATTATGTCAATTGATTCTAGTAAATAAGTTTAGGCACATTTTTTTATTTTATATACTAAAGCCTATATTAAAAAAAAATTCAACAAATTCAGACACAATCATCTATTTTTCTGTACATCATTTTCGGTCCGAAGACAAATTATAGGCTTTTATAATTAATTTTAAAATTTAAACAGAATCAGAATCATCTCAGTCTCAGTCTCACTGACATGAGTAGTGCACCAGGAATTTACCATTTGCTTCCATTCAATAAAATTACAACCTCTGACATTTGTGTCATTCTCAGACCTCATATCAATCAATACTAAAAGTAGAATACAGCATTTTCCACCACTAAAAGCAGAATACATCTTGATGTAACCTTATGCTTTACTCTCTTTTTTTTTTTTTTTCAAAAAATTAAAATTAAGGGCACCAACAATGCAAGCCTCTGATGGAACAAGTAGACGAGGGGGGGTGTACATCACGTTTGATACCTGAACAAAACAATGCTGATGCCTCCATGTATTCGCTCTTCCATCCCTCTCTCAGATCCGACGATTCTCTGTACCATTGCCTGATTGACACCATCAACCAAATGCATCAATCTCAATTATATCTGTCACTTGGTCTTTCTAATCATATCCCTTTTGTATAATGACGTCCCAAACGCAAGCAAACATTTTTATGACAAATAGCAGGATTATGCCAGTCGGATTAAGTCTTTCTGTACCTGTACCAGTACCAGGATTCTACAGCTATGAAATTAATTTTGATGTTGAATTGGAATTGAAGAGTTTTCCTGTAATCTAGGCTAGGCTAGGATAGGCTAGATAAATCGTAAAAGAAATCGAAGCAAGGAAGGGGGGGGGGGGGCTGGGAACAGAGAGAGTAGAGAGAGAGAGAGAGAGTACTTGCAAACGAGGGAACAGCTGAGGAGGTCGAGGCAGTCCAGCTGGGAGAATACCCTGCGGATGACGTCAGCGGGAGGACGCAGCGCCGGCGGGGGCGGAGCGGAGGATCGGTCTCTCTCCGTCTCTCTCGGTTTCATTTCCATAGCGACAGTCCACAGATTGACAGGATCCAAAAGGAAGGAAATGGAAAACGCACAATGGTCAATGGAGGAGTCCCTCTGAGTAAATATCAGAATGTATGGGGGTATAAGAACAAAATATACTTGTGAGTAAATATAACAAGGTATGAGGGCATAGGGGAAAAAATAAATTATTTTGTGACTCAAATAGAGCTAGGTTTCTCCTCTCTTTCTGCGCCGCCAGTTTGTCTCTCTCAGCCTCTCTCAGTCTCTATCGTCGCCGGTCTCCTTGACCTCCCCTCCCCCTCCCCTTGATCAGCCATGGTTCCTGGTCTCTACTCCGACATCGGAAAGAAGGCGAGAGGTTATATCTCCTTTCTTAGATTCTTTTAATACTGCTTTCGAATCTAGGTTTCCCTTTCGATTGCCTGCCTTTTCTTCATTCCTGAATGATGTGTTGCAGATCTCCTTTACAAGGACTATCAGACTGATCAGAAGTTCTCTGTCACCACTTACACTTCCAATGGAGTTGTTAGTTTTTACTTTTTACTCCTTTTCTTTTCTTTTCTTTTCTTTTCTTTTTCCATTTTTCTTTCTCAAGTTTTGGCACCTTGAGGAATGTCGTCAACAAAACTACACGTGTTTAAGTTGTTATCTTTCAACAAAACTAATAGATTATGGTTTGTGCTTCACAACAATATTTAATAGGGAATGGGTTTCATTTCTAGCCTACGCCCAATTTATTTGGGATTAAAGGCTTTGTTGTCTTTGCACTTGTGTTTTATCATTTTGGATACAATAATACTGTCCTGTTCTGACTCTGTTATGCCCTGCATTTTGTATTATGGTTGTCAATTTAGGATCTCTAATATATCTCCTTATGTGTTTAATTTCCACTCAGTTAACATTTCAGAAGGAAAATAATTAGCTTAGGAATAGGTAATGAACTCTACTAAGAGATACATGTATCAGTCCTTAAAATGTATCAGTAGTTGTTCTTAATCATAAACATGCATGGTTAAAACGATTGGCAACTACAAGTTGATTTGTTGCAAACTTGTATTAATACTTGTTCTATTGCTACCTATAACTTCATAACTTAATGAGGTATGTCCAATTTACTGTATGATGCCTTACTTTGGTTTCTGCAATTATTTGTGACATGGTGTTTGGAACAGGCTATCACGGCGACTGGCACAAAGAAGAATGATTTCATACTAGGAGAGATACATTCTCAGATCAAGAACAAAAATGTTACCCTTGATATCAAGACCAATTCCAATTCAAGTGTATCTCTCTTCTCTACTCTATCTTTTGTCATAATATTGCATTGTTTTTGTTATTCTCTCTTTGGACAGTATGAATAAACATAATTTCATTATTGTTTTCTTCTGCATATTGTTGGTGCGCCTAATTGGTCTTGTTTATCTTATTGTTTGTTTTTTAATAGCTCACAGCCACAGTGACTCATCATGAGGTTGGGGTGCCAGGATTGAAGGGGATCTTGAGTTTCTCTGTACCTGACCAAAGGTCTGGCAAGGTATGCTGTCTATACTTGTCATTTCTTACTATTTCCATGTGTGGAAAGGAAAGTGATATGTGCATTTTCAATGATGCTATTGTTCTTACTTCCAGTAGATTTGTGTTTATTCATTTGACAATTGCCCCATGATAGCAGTCTTATTATGATCTTAGAAATTGTTGTGTATGTAGTTGGAATTTATGACAATAAAAGGAAAGATGCATCATTTAATGTGGTGGGATGCAGGCAGAGGTGCAATACTTGCACGACTATGCGGGAGTAACCGCCAGCATGGGACTGACTACAAACCCAGTGGTGAACATGTCGACTGTTGTTGGCACCAAGGACTTTGCTGTGGGAGCTGATGTTTCTTTTGATACTGCCAAAGCCAATTTTGTCAAATACAACGCTGGCCTCAGCATCACCTCTGCTGATCTCATTGCTGCAGTCAACCTGTCAGTACCCCCAACCGCCCTTTTATTTTCTTTATGCCACAGTATCACTATTTATTATTATATATTTAGATGCTTATATGTTTGTTTGCAAAATCTTCAAATGTAAGTATATCCTGATAAGCAAGAAATATCATGATGCATAGCTGCACAAATTGAGCAGCTATCTCATACAATACCATTGCCTTTCTATTTCTCTATAGACAAACAATGCAGGAATTGTAGATATTTTGGTGTTCTTTTATATAGAAGCTAGGATTAGTGTGTAAGGTAGATAACCTATATATGATAATTGGGGTATGTTTTCCCTGCTTTAGAGTATTGTGATTTCTGGTTATAGATAATATGTTACTGGGTATACATTATATTTGCTCTTTTGGGGGCACGAGCACCAAATGAAACACCTAGTACCTTTGCTTTCAACTCTCTTGATTTTATTTTCCATCCTTTTCTTTTTTGATCAGAGGTGGTGCCGTGTTGTACTGGGTATAGAAATTGTTGCATCTGTCCAGTATAAGCTCAGGATGGGTGTGTTTATCAGTTGTTGTTGCCATGAACTGAAAATTAGTATAGAACTTGTATCTCATAAATGGAAGTCATTGTTGACTGTATGAAAGGGTTGAGAACACTTATTGTTTGATTGTGAATTGAGAGAGATGATAATAGTAGGCATTGATTTCAGTATCTTACGATTCACGATACGAATCGTACGATACGGTACGATTTTATAGGTTGGCGATACGTATCGTACGATACGGTACGATTTTACAGTATTAATATTTGATTATTTATTATTTAGTGTACTGTACATTATTTGTTAGTGTGTTAGTATGATACCCGTAGAATTATTCACAAGGTATAAAACTATAAATGTGACTTCTTTGTGTAGTGTGTACATATTAGAAAACTCGTACATTTTATAATTTATCTTTTTTAAGGTATAAATGTGTCTTCTCTGTTTTAATTTTTAACTTGTACATTTGTCTATGACTTTCTTTTACAAATTAACTACATTTTTTAGAATTGACAATGAAGTAGTTTATTTTGATAGTGTTTAATGGTCATATAGCATGTAACATAATGCTGCGCCATAGAAGTATGATAGATTTTGTTATTAAAATTTTCTTTTAATGAAATTCATTTGTAACTAGTTATATTACTTAATTTCTAGAATAACTTAGTGTATCTTAAACAATTTGATACGATATACGATACACGATACGATACTAAATACTACGATACATGATACATTGTACGATTCGAAATCATTGGTAGGGAACAAGTTGATTGATATTTTATTGATCGATCGTGGATTTGATTGATGATTGAAATTTAAGAAACTGAACAATTGATATGTTGAAACAGGAACAACAAGGGAGAAACACTGAGTGCATCATATTACCACCTCGTGAGTCCACTGACGAGCACGGCAGTGGGAGCAGAGCTGACACATTCGTTCTCAAGTGGGGAGAACACACTGACATTTGGGACACAGCATGCACTGGACCCACTGACGGCAGTGAAGGCGCGCTTTGACAGTGCGGGCAAAGCGTCAGCACTCATCCAGCACGAGTGGCGCCCCAAGTCCCTCTTCACCATCTCGGCGGAGGTAGACACCAAGGCCATTGAGAAGAGCTCCAAGCTTGGCCTCTCCCTCGCCCTCAAGCCTTGATCCGTTCCGTGCGCCACGCCCACGCCTTGTCCTTTTGTCTTTTCCGTCCTTTTGTTTTCTGGTGGGGGTTTAAACCCTTGTTGGGCAAGGAGAACAGGAGAAGAAAGAAAACAATGATTAAATAAATGTCAATAATGATTTTGTTGTTATGGATGGCTACAAAACTTGTAGAGAGACCATTTGTTTTGTTGTGGTTTTGAGGGGGAGAGGGTTAGAGGGGGGACGTGGTTTCTTGTTTTGCAAATATTTTCTTTATGTTCATCGACATGGTATTTTTGATTGCCTGTGAAATGGAACCGGCATTTTGAGTAGCAGAGACTAATGGGACTTATTTTTCTGTGCTGAATTGTTTTCTGAGTTGTTTGCCACTGGAACTGGAACTGGAACTGGTATTTGAACGGTGAAATGAAGTGAAGTCGGCGCTCCACAGACTACGGTGTAGGGCTGTATGCTATAATAGTAATACTGTAATAGTAATAGTAATAGTAATAGTAATACTGTAATAGTAATAGTAATAGTAATACTGTAATAGTAATAGTAATAGTAATAGTAATAGTAATAGTAATATTAATATAATATATAGCGTCTATAATATCATAGATAGTTGATGTGACTGAGGGTCATGTGACTATGAGTCTTATGACACAGGCACAGCACAAAGAGAGAGTACAAGTCTTATGCCTCTGCTCTACGCCACTCATGTAGTTGAACTGTTGAAGGCGTTTTTGACAGTTTTGCCCTCGCCTCCTTTTCCGCTTTATCTCTTCATGCAAGTTGCCACTTGGGTTTGGTTTACTTATTACTACGGAAGTAAGCTAAGCTAAGCTAAGCTAAGCTACCAATGTCATGTCTCTTACTCTCTTATCTCTTGCGCTTGCTGCTTCCACTGTCTTTTCAACTTCAACAACTAGTCGTCTATAACAGATCCCTCCCTCTCTCTCAAGCATCCCCGCCTACCCTCTCTCTCACCCATCAATGGCAATAGCCTTAAACCCAAACCCAAATCCAACCCCAAATGGGCCACTTTCAACCAGTTTTGGCTGGCTGCACCACCACCACCACCACCACCACACAAGAACATCAATCAATGAATATTCATTCAGTCAGAGGCAGAGGCAGAGGCAGAGGCACAGGCACAGGCACAGGTGGGAGGCCCGGCAGCTCATGTACTCCCTCTCAATGAACGGATGCGATTACTGCAATCAGGTTGAGCTCCCCCCCAGCATTTCTGAGACCCACACACTTCCCTCCGTGCCCACTTTGCACTCTGCCCCCGCACAACTCAGCTTGGCACTTGCCGCACTACAGGGGCAACCTCCGCTCTCCGGCTCTGGCATTATTCGCCTCCAGGTTTGGATTGTACTACTTGGAAAAGAAAAAAGAAAAAAAAAACCCTATTTCTTACAATTAAACTACCTGGCTCCTGGGCCCTCTTTAGGCAGCTATCACTGATATGATTTTCCAAGCTAGTTTATCTTTGCAATGCATCTCTTGATCTCTTCCCTCTCGTTTAACTCTTGGCAGTTTGTCATCAGTTTCATTTCTATGGTACCATTATAACTAACATATATAATACATTTGAAAAAAATATGAGAAAGAGCAGGTGCCAATAAGGGAAAGGGGGGACGCCATCGAGTGGCTACATGCACAGAGACACAACTTGTTTCCACGCTGCTTCTTCTCTGCCCGATCTGCTACAATTGGTTTCCCCATCAGCACCAATACCAATCCAAGTGATCCTGTTAGCATGGCCGGAGTCGGATCCGCTGTTTTCTTCCGGAGCTCTGACCCCTTCTCCATTCACCACTGGACCTCCATAAAGAGGTACCTGCCTATTTTATTCTTACCTTCCTTTCCTATCTTCGACTTTCATGCTGGTTGCACAAAATTAAATTTGGATTTGATTTATGTAAAATGGGAGGTTTCTGTCAAGAGAGAGCCCGCTGATCCGTGCATATGGCACCATTCGCTTTGATGCTAGCAGTAGTGTTTCCCCTGAATGGGAGGATTACGGTTCTTTCTACTTTATGATCCCCCAGGTACGTGCAATGTTTGTTTATAGTCAACCAATCAATCAATAATCTTATGGAATCTTGGTAGATTGTCATTGAACTCTACAACAACAAAGTACTAAATTGGTGTGATTCATGACGGATGTGATAAAACACAGGTAGAGTTTGATGAGCTGGAGGAAGGTTCAATTCTTGCAGTGACTGTCGCATGGGATGACTCTCTCCAGCACACTTGGCACACAGCCATTCATCGACTCCAAGCAACACTTCATCAGGTCTCGCCTTCCTCCTGCTTCCTTAACCATTTTAAATTTTAAGGTTCCCTCTTTTATTTCTTATTTATCTCTCCTTTTTTTCTGGCTGTGCCTATAAAAAGCAGATATGTCCGTACTTCACCAAAATTAAGAAGTCGAGCCTTGGAAAAAGTACTACGAGCCTGAGCCATGTTCCAACAAAACCTTGTTGGGATAACTCAGTTAAGAAAGCTCTTCAAATGATTAGAGGCGACTCCGATCTAGTCAAGGTAAGCGTGTATCTTTTTTCTATGATTGAATTGCATAGTTGTTTGCTTGTTTGTTAAGTTGTAATTCAACTCTCCAGGTAGTGTTAGCAAGGTGCAGCAGATACATCACCGATATATGCATTGATCCAATTGAATTACTTGCCTGTTTGAGGGTACTTGATTTAGTGCTACCTGTTTACTTTTTTTTTCTTCGTTGCAATTAATGTTACTGGTACATCTTCTAAGAAAAGCACTAAAGGCTACCAATTGTATGACAGATGGAGGGTCAGAATGCATATCAGTTCTGTATCCAGCCACCCGGTGCACCCGCTTTTGTCGGGAATAGTGTATGCTCCTCTTTTCCGCAATATTGATATGCTTAAAAAAGTAAAACAAATCAAGAAATTTGAAACAGGAAAATATTATGATAAACTAAATAAAGTTCGGGTTCTGAATAGCCAGAGCAACTATTTCACCGGAAGAACTTGAACATTTCAAGCGAGGCCTTGGCAGGCACACGGCCTCGAGGTTTCACAAACCTTGATGATCTTCATATTGGTCAAGATTTATTATTCAGGTTTGCTCCTCATTTTACACTCTTGCTGTAGTTTTTCTTTTTACTTCAACTGGAAGTGAAGTTACTACTTGGTAAATGTTGTCTCACTGGCAGTTCAAAAGACAATATAGAGTTCACAATCGTGAGAGAGAACATTCAGAGAAAGCTAGAGGTACACTGAGTAAAACTAATCCCTTTAATTTACTTACTTTTCTTTCTTTTTTTTTGACTTCGATGCTTGCATTATTAAAAGACAATCATACCCCTGAAAATATTGCAAACATCCAAAATATGCAACAACAAAAAAATATGCCACTGCAAAGCCATGCACAAGCTCCAGTCTTTTATTTTCTGTATCCCACACTAATCCTGTCATCTGGACATGAGGAATAAAAGAAGATACACATGAGTGTTATTTTTTCAACAGTTGAAGAACACGATATGAGATGTTGCATCTATTCGCTTAAATAGTTACAATCTTTAGGTACCTTTGTGAAATATTATATTCCTTATTTATAGTAGATATTTGGAACGGTTGCATACACCGACTAAAAAAAGAAACATCCTGTGCAGGCTATATGTAGTGAAGTAGTTGTAGAACCCAGAAAGGCACTGAGGAAGCTTCCTCGAGTACAGCACTTGTGCGCACAGCTTTCTGGCAAGCTAACTAGAGAGGATGATGAGGTGCCTTTTTTCATCTTTGGCAAAATGTACCATTTAGCTTGGGGATTTCACAATAGTACTGACGCGCGCGCACGCGCGTCACACACACACACACATGAAAAGGAAGGCTTGGTTTACTGTTTTTCTCTTTCATCTTAACTGTTCAGTTTGAGGTATTAAAAACTCTTCATCCTAGCCCAGCTGTTGGTGGATTGCCTACAGAGGAGGCACGCAGATTCATAGAAGAAAATGGTACAACGATTTTATATATAATATTTTTTTTGTGAACAATTTATAAGCAAATTTGACAAAGAATATATAAACATGGGCAGGTAGAAAAGAAAGAATGAAAAAGACTTTTCTTTAAAATTTTGTAGAAATGTTTGATAGAGGAATGTATGCGGGTCCTATCGGGTGGTTTGGGGGAGTTGAAAGTGAATTTGCTGTTGGTATCAGATCAGCTCTGATCGGCCGAGTAAGAAATATCTCCTTCCCCTTTCACTTACTAGATGATGTTTACTTTCTAATGTAGTAATCTACTTCACCAAATTGTATGTTTTTATTCTACTCTACACAATACAGGGGAACAGCACACTAGTTTATGCTGGTGCTGGTATTGTTGAAGGTACAAATCCTTCTTCTGAGTGGGAAGAACTTGATCTGAAAGCATCCCAGGTAAAAGAGAACCTCGCACATCTGAAAGCATCACAGTTATTTGTTTATTTATTTTTTATTTATTTAAGATGGTGTATTGCTGTTGTTGTATTTATTTATTTATGTTTTTAAAGTAAGTTCCTCTTCTTCTTCTTCTTTTTTTTTTTTTAAATTTTGTGTTCAGTTCACAAAGCTGTTGCAAAGTAAAGAGCCTAAAGTTTACTATCAAGAAACAGAGAACATTGGAACCTCCCTTTGAGAAGGTAATTGCTCAGAAGAACCCCAGTAAAAATTTCTGTGATGGTTTTCCTTAGTTTTATGTAAATGAATTTGGCACACAACATTTAATGTGGATATGTTAACTTGCAGGCAGTAGCGACACCATGCTTCATCAGGTCTCTTATCATCTGTGAATTATTCATCCCAAATTTGAACCCAGCATGAAAAGAAATATTAATATTGCATATTTTATAATTAGTAAAAACAATTAAGGTGCTCGATTGATTGAATGAATGAATGTAAGAATCCAGCTGGTGTATGTTTGTATATCTCATTTGTTCCCACAGTATGAAAATTCACATTTATTTGTGTGAATATCAACAAAAGACAGAGTACAAGAATGATGTGATTGGACCAACAAAAATGGGTCTACATTATCTTAAAAATTCATGCACAGTTATTTCGAAGAACATTTCAAAGCAAACTTTTTGAGTATACACGTCAAGCTTTGAAGAAAGGATTGAGTACGCTATGGTCTATGACGGACAGGCAAAAAAAAAAAAAAGAAAAAGAATATTGAACTAGAAACTGACAACAGGTGTGCCTTCTGCCTTGTGTGAAGCAGCCTAGTCTTTTTTGAAGAGGCATCTCCATGAGATATAGAGTCTGGAAGGCCAACAGAATTTTGTGATTCTAGCAGAATCTTTCTCAGGTGTTTGTCTTCCAAATGTTCCTAGCAAGATAAAATATTTCTATATCAGCACAGAACAGAAAAAGAAAAGAGATGGCTTTGTATTTTGCAAAGGATGGGTAGGCATGATGGTTCAGAAAAAAGGGAGAACAGGTGCATGCATAATCAGCAAAGCTGAGAAATTGAGCCGACGCCTTTTTCTGAATTGGAATGAAATGCAAAGATGTGACAGAAAGAAGAAGAAATGGATTGATGTTATGTTACCTCGAGGCAGGATCGGTATTTGTTCCATTCAGCAATACAGTCTTGTCGGTGCCATTGACCTTTAGAGAACTTCTCTGCGTACCACCTGCTAAGTACCCAACTACCCATTATTTTTTATTATATATATATTGCTCAGAGAAAGAAGAAAGAGAGAGGGAGAGGGGCGGGGGGCAGAGAGAAGAAAGGAGACCGATTGAAGCAGTCGTGGTATGCAGATCGGAGCTGAGAGCAGGCGGCGGCCGTGTCAACTGGCGGCGGCGCTCGGCTCCCTCCCAGTATTCCCATCGCGGCGCAGTGTTGCTCGCTCCTGCACTTGTTCTCTATTTCTATTTCTATTTCTATTTCTATTTCTATTTCTATTTCTATGCTATGGCTACTGCCTGAGCGTCTATTTCTATATGATCTTGATGCAAAACAAAGTAACAAACTACTGGCTCTTTAATATCATTTCATCTCATCTCATCTCATCTCATGTAAAATAAACAAACTAAAAAGGCACATTGTATCATTTTAAAGTACAAAAATCCAATTTATAAATAAGGCACATGGTAGCATTTTAAACTAAACAAAAACGTATTTATGAATTTTGTTTAAGACTAAATAAGACACATGATAGCATTTTAAAGTACAGAAATCGTATGAGTACCAGTCAACTCACTTTTTAATTTATATTTTAAATTTTGATATTCAAATTTAAAATCCAAATCGTTGATATTTTTAATTTTTCATCCAATATATAAAATTTCATGAATTTTCATACCATATGAATGCATAAAAACTAATTAATCATAGATCACTAGATTCATCTCATTTTGCTATCATTTGATCTAGTATAAAATGATCTTCAAAATTAATAAATATTTATAAGCATATATCTAACATGAAAATTATTCAAGTTAAATTTGCTAGCCTCTATTTAAAGGGGTTACTCTCCGCTTCTCAAACAAAAAAATCTTGGCAAAACACTTAAAAGCAAAGCGATCTTACTTTCAATAAAGAGAAAGCACTTTCTTTGTGTTTTCTCTAAAGATCTAGTATTAAATTCAAGCACAATAAACAATAAATTAAAAGAGAAGTGAGAAAGAACACACGATATAACATAGTTCGGATATAACGAACATACGTCTTCGAAATTACCTGCATAGACATAGATTTCTTTTTGTTATTGTATCCATCATTCTAGTGACTTGACTTATGATCTTGTCTCCCTTCATCTTCTTTATTTTTTAGATGAGGAATAACTTAAAGCAGGATTGAATATCCTTCTTTGTGACAAGTGAAACACATCACCTTTTAATGTTTCTTCTCCCGTTTCTTGTATTTTCGTTTGAAACTCAACATATCATAGAACATCTTAGAAGAAGTGCATCTTTTGAGACTTCATGAACAAGTCTTTGTTCAAAGGAGTCGATTGTGAGCTGAGAGTTAGATGTACTCGAATGATTGTGAGACTTAAAATTTTATGCAAGGAATGCTTATTATCTTGGATCCAATCATGGGCTCATCGGCTTACTTTAGGGTTTTCTCAAAACTCCTCAAGTGAGCATACACCTCATCAGGAGTGAATGAAGCTTGAACTCCCTACATCGCCTCCAAGACGCTCACGCACACTTTTCATCGTTGTTTCTTAAGCATCACATAAAAATTCTCCAATAACTTTTTATGTTAGATAAAGTTTCTCCTAATTCATCAAATTCATTATGTATATATATAAGTTTATTATACATATTTTCAATGGTTTCACCATCCTCTAGCCTAAAATTCTCAAATTTGATTTCAAGTTTAATAGTTTTGATCTTTTTAATTTGTGTATTATCTTCATACCTTATAATCAGGGAATTTCATATTTCATTAGTAGTGATCATATTATCAAATAAGAGGGATACACCTTCACTTACCGAGTTTAAGATGATATTTATGACATTGTCATTTTCTCTTTTTATTAGAGAGAGCTCATGTATAAGTATATTAGTGTCTTCATTATATTTTTGTATGTAACCTTTTTCTATCACATCTGAAACTTCTAATATATTCAAATAATTTGTTATAGTCTTTTTTCAATGGCTAAAATTTTTGGTAGTTTGATCAAATATCGGAGGTTCTTTAACAAATCTCAGTAGTGTCATTTAATGAATTTAATATTATTATGATTTTATCGGTGTAACTAGTGTATAGATTAAAAAAATTTATCTAAAATATTAAAAGAATCTTATATGTGACTTATCTAAACCAAATATAAGTTATAAATAAAATTAATATATTTTTGAAGCATGTTTGAGTCACCTGAAGGGTAAAAAATGATTAGGAGATATACACGATACCAAGAGACTAATCGAGACCTCCTCCAATGATATCCACCAAGAACAATCCGCAAATACATTCTCAACCTCGAGGGTATTGAGAGTGATCTCCTTGA
The DNA here is from genome assembly GCA_037127355.1 of Schoenoplectus tabernaemontani. NCBI lineage: Eukaryota > Viridiplantae > Streptophyta > Magnoliopsida > Poales > Cyperaceae > Schoenoplectus > Schoenoplectus tabernaemontani. The sequence continues at coordinate 28,654,833 of CM073756.1, forward strand.
TTCTATGGTCTTTTTCTATAAATTCTAACTCTTAGATATGATAGAAGAGTTCTCAACATATGAGATAGTCAAAACGGATGTGCAAAAAATTTAGCAGAACTTTCGCGTTTAGGAAAAACTTATCGATTTTTAAAAATAGATTGAATATTTTTTAATTAAATAAGAAAAAGTGAAGATAATAAAAATAGAAGATCCTGCTCCATTTTTCATATTACACCCTCTCAAAATAGTCAAAAAAGTACATTAGTGAAGAGTGAGTGTCTAATTTCAGTCATATCAATATATGACTAAATTCAAAATTTTCTAAAATAATATAATTCACACCTAATTATGTCATATGAACTTTCTTAAAAACTCTTTCATTTGAATCTTATTAAATATTTTAATAAGTTCAATAGTTATACTTTATAATTATTTATCTCATATTATTTGATATGTCTAACATATCAATGGATCAAAAAATATTTATAGGCTTCGTTCTTATATAGTGTGACTCTTTGGGACCTGTATTGACTTAGCAATGTGATGGTACGAATACGTATAGGCTTTTAAACCTAGAAAATGCTCTACTAATCGCAAGCGTACGACTTCGTTGAGTAAGTTCGTATCGAATCCACAGTGACGGAAATAAACTCTAAACCGACTCGGTTCAATTCGGTTCCTAAAGGTAGGTCTTTTTGGTATTTTTGTATAAAAAAGGGGGTTTTGTAAAGTTTTAATTAAACTACGCAATTAACACTAACAGTAGTAAGCAAATAAAGATAACAAAGTGAACAGTGTTTAAATCAATCAATAATAAGATCTCGTGGTTTCGGGAAATTGTCATCCACCGGAATGGTTTCTTGCGGCCCGCAAGCTCTCACTTGCGCCCGCAAGCAACGCAAGCAACATGCGCAGAGAATGGTTTTCGGTTGTAATTGGTTCTTAACTATTAGTTCGTTATTCTAATAACCTCAACTCTCGTTTGTTGGTAATTACACACTTGCTAACAAATTGTAAACCCTTAGGATAATCTCTTATACCTAATTTTAATTGGATTCGTTCTATCGGTTTGTTTAACCTCTCGATCAAACACGAAATGTCCCTCTCGGGTATTTTCGGATTACAAATCAACCAAGACAGCTTCCTAATCAGTTGCAAATCATTTGATAACTCATGCCACACTCGGATTTGGCCTTATCCACGGCTTACCAAGTAATAAACAAGTTTCAATAGGAAAAGATGAGAATAAAATCAATCCAATATAAAAATTATGACCAAATATCAATTATAATCAATCATCCATGACAAACAATCTGTTCCCTAACCCTAAGATACAGCTTTACTACTCACACATAGTAGCAAACAACAAGAAAAGAGGGTAAAAGAATTGGTTCATAGTCAAAAGAACCGTAAAAACCCAAAATCAAGAATCGCCTTGCGGTGGTCTTCTCGTCGCGATATCTCTCGAAATCCGTGAAGAGAGACACCAAGCAAGGGTCGTCCTCTTCTCCCGTGTCGATCTAGACGGCCGAACCCTAGAACCTCCCAAAAATCACTATAAATAGCTCAAAACGCGAGAGGAAAGTCCTGGAGTTTCCATATCCGGCTCTTGCGGTAGCAAGCAAATTCTTGCGGGTAGCAAGCAAAGTCTTGCGGGTAGCAAGCAAAGTCTTGCTGCCCGCAAGGAAGGTGCGAGAGGTAAATGTCTCAAAACGGAGCTCTTGATGCTCTTGATGTGCTCGTGATAGTCCCAACTGCTCCATATACCTGAAATAAGACCAAAGTAGAGCAGTAAACAAGAACAAGACAGAGAAAAAACCTAAATGCAACTAAAATGATGATTTTAGGATGAATATGAGTACATGTTGGGGCAAATAAGTGCATATGAATGCAACGCATCAAATCCCCCCAAGCTAAAGTATTGCTTGTCCTCAAGCAAAAACCTAAGTCCTAGGGTGCAAACCGTACTGAAATTCAGACATAAATCCCATCTAAACTAAAGTCCTAGGTACAATTGAGAATGTTGCCAACGAAACCCTAAAATGGTCAAGTTAACTGCTTGGTTTGGTTTCAACTAGAACGACTAAAGATTGGAAACTATTTGGGTCGTCGATTGGAGGTCTTATTCACCACACAAGCACATTTTTGATTTAGTTTCAAAGCAAACCTAACTACATGCAATTCGGTTTTCAAATTAGAAAGGTGTCAAAGCAAGTAAACAGCCTTGTCCTGACGTTGTTGGAATTTACAAGAGGTCACCCGTTTATTCCCATTAACCTATGAGTCTCTACTCGAGGAAGAAAAGTACAATTTTACCCTACAGAAAGATATATTGTCAAGTTGCAAGAATTTACTCCACCTCAGGCTTATCTTTCCGCTTGTACTTGTTATTCGAAAAATAAAATTTATTTTTTTTTTTTTTTTTTTATTAGCAACGTAGTTTCCAAATTTCCAATCTAGGAAGATTTGGACGCTATGATATATCCAGACTTTTCAAGGTAGTACGATCGGTACACTTACTCATAGCTCGCGCTAGCGGAGTAATACCCTTGTCATGTGCTGGAACATAGATGTTGCTTTTTATTACTTGTTTTTGTTTTTATTAAAAATTTTGTTGTTTTTGGTTTTTGAATTTGTCAAGTTCAAGCGGATGGAAAATCCTTTGGTAAGCGGTTACTTGCAACAGGACTCAACCAAAAATAGAAACCCTTTTCAAGTACTCACTGGTTAATAGGGACAACGGGATGTTCTCGACCAAAACGTCACAAAATCTGATGTAAATCAGATGAACAAGGAAAAGTCGGGGTAAACCTCTCTAATTTGAAACATTTATTCACAAAAAGCAAATATATTTTTTTTTTTTTGAAAATGCAACTCTTAAATCAAAACATGAATGCAATACGTGTTTTTGCGTGCTATGCGGTTATACCATCCAAACTCTTCAAATTTTGTTCCAATAGGGTTAAAACCAAACCATTAAGTCAAAATAGGTCGTCAAGAAACACTCAATTAGTACCATTTACATTATACTACTCCTAAATTACTTTAATTACTCTACTCCTAAGACTCGTGTTTGTTTCTACTCCCCCCAAGTTTGAATCATGCACCGCCCTCGGTGCACAAAACCATAGATAAAGAAAAAGTAGAAGAAGGGTAAGTAGAACACAACCCGAGGGAATCGATCCTGGCCGGATGGTGGGAGATCGAATGAGGAGAGAGAGAAGAAAGGGGCTGGCGGCTAGTGTTTAAGTAGGGCCCCACAACGCCTTGCGAGCCTCAAGAGACCCTTGCGGGTCGCAAGACATGATGTCTAGCGGGTTGCAAGCCCTTCCTTGCGGGTCACAGGCTGTGTGCAGACTTTGTCGTATTAGTGTTCCCTGATCCGCTTTATTGCATATTTCCTTCCACCTGACACCTGCAATCTCACAAATAACTCAACCAAGTGTATGCATGAGAAAGAAAAAGAAAGTAATGCAAATGAACAAAATAAAGAAAAAGAAAGAAAGAAAGAACCGAAAAGCTAAACCCTATCCCTTGGGTTGCCTCCTAAGAAGCGCTTGTTTTAGGTCCCGAGCTTGACCTTCTTTCCTCTACGTCGCTGATGGGGTTGGATCGGAAAGGTGCATCTCAATGCGTTCGCCATGATGCGATCGAACATAGCCCTTGAGTCGCCATCATACCTCAAATCAAGGGAAGAGGCTTGAGTTCGGCCTTACTTGCATCCGTGAGTGGTGGTGCACGATCTCGCTAAAACCTCATGTGATTCGCATAGTATGCGTTCGGTTCATCTGTTGAGACTTCACCGCACAAACCGCTTCATCCCCGTTCGGGCCGATGGGCTCTTGCGCGGCCGCAATGGTGTCCCGAGTGCTCAAGTCATCCCGAAAACGAGACAAGAAATCAATGTGATACCCGAGCGAGCTCGGGGTTTGCTCGAGAAAGTCTTCCCGCACGTCATCGACCGGCTCATCAATGACATCAACACGATAGCAATCATCGTGAGTCGGGGTACTTCACCGCCTTAGCAACTTGAAACCGCACTTTTTCATCCCCAATTCTCATGGTGAGAGTTCCTTCATATGTGTCGAATATGGTCCTTGCTTGTTCGGAGGAAAGGACGCCCTAGAATGACCGTACATCCTTGTCCTCATCCATCTCCATCACCACGAAATCACCCGGGACAAAGAATTTGCCCACCCGAACGGCACGTTCTCCACTATCCCCAATGGCAAGCGGACGAAGAATCCGCAAGCCGCAAAGTCATACGGTGGGCTTGAGCTCACCCACACCTATCCTTTGAAAGATGGTGTAAGGCATGAGACTCACACTTGCCCCCAAATCACATAAAGCCTTCTTGATAACCGCTTTACCAATGGTGCAAGGGATAGTGAACTTACCCGGATCGCTAAGCTTAGGAGGTAGCTCGCGACTCACCACAAAGATCGCATTCAAGGTTCAACCGTACGCTCTTGCAATCCTTCAAGCTCCTCTTGTTGAATAAGATGTCCTTGAGAAACTTGGAGTAGGAAGGCATCTCGCATAAGTGCGTCGAAAAAGGAATAGAAATGGTGAGTTGTTTCAATACCTCCATAAATTTGGCAAATTGCTCATCCAAACGAGCCTTAGCGAGCCTCGAGGGAATGGGACAAAGCGGTCCGTAAGGTGGGCCGTGTCACCGCTGACTTGCCCTTCTCCTTACTCGTCACCCGCCGTATCGGTATCGGGCGATCTCCTCGAATGGATTGATGTTCGTCTCGCTCCTTTCCTTGCGGACCGCATGAGATGTCTTGCGGCCGCATGTCTCGGGCCGATTGCAGGTGAAGAGCTGCAGATGTGCCTTGTTGTGCCTCTTGCGGGCGCATGGTGTGTCTTGCGGTCGCAAGCCCGCCGTCCGATAGTGATTCTCCTTCCGTCGAACCGTTTCCTCCGCATAGAAGGTCCAGCAGTCTGTGTGTACCACTCCTCAATGTGTGGATTGCCTTAATTTCTCCATGGGGTTGGTTGGTTGGCTTGGTAATTTGCCCTTATCCCCCGAACTTGAGGTTCCACTTGCGTCACCAAACCTCATTCTTGCCAATTTCTCATTCATCGCTTGCAAATCGCTCAAACATCATCATATTCATCTTCCTTGCTCGTGCATGAAATCGCAACATGTTGGGGCACGAAATCTTGCTTGGGTTGATTGTTGAATTGTGGTGGTTGAACATTACGGTTTTGGCCTTGGTTTGGAAAATGGGTGTTGTTGTAGAAGTTACGGTTCTCACTTCCTTGTTGTTGCTGCTGTGGTGGGCCTTGATTTTGGTAGCGAGGAGGGTTGTTGCTATTGTTGTAAGACCCAAAGATGTTTGGTCTTTCCCTCCAAGCTTGCCGATCATTGGGGTCAATTGAGTAGGAGCGGGTGAAGGGTGGTTTCGGAAAGAAGGAAGGCTCGGAGTTGAGAGAGTTGGCATATTTCGTGTCCTCCTCGGGTTGTGCTAGTGGACATGCTTGATAGTCATGCTTCTCGTCCCCACAAAGGGTACAAGCTTGGACTTGCACCATTTTTGAGGTCGCCTTCTTTGTCCACTTGGATTTGAAGCGCATCAATCTTGGCTTGCATCAAGGCAAGCTGATCAACCTCGTACTTTCCTCCCGAACTACGGACCATCTCACGGTTCGACCACTGTTGCTGCTGGGCCGACCGTTCAAAGAGATTGAGGATCTCTTGAGGCTCCAAATCAATGATGGTCCCACCCGCACCATTATCAACAAACACACGACTGGGAAGTTAGACCATTATAAAATGCATCAACAAGCATCCAAGCATTACTCGATTATGGTGTGGGCAAGACCGAGCAAATGGTTGAACCTATCCCAAGCGTCACTAAATGACTCATCATAACCTTGTTTGAACGCAGCTTATTTGTGCTCTAACCTTAGCAGCTTCTCCTAACAGATAGTACTTTGCAAGGAAAATATTAGACATTTCACCCAGTACCAACCGAGCCTTTAGGGAGAGAGTTAAACCAAATTTTCGCTTTGTCTCCGAGAGAGAAGGGAAACAAAGCCGCCTTCACATACTCCATGCTTGCTCTTGCACATTTCACCGTTTGACAAAGATTGGAGGAAGTTGTTGAGATGCTCGTGCGGGTTCTCAACCTCCAAGCCGTGGTAACAATTTTGCTTTGGATCGGGTTGACAACGCCCGAGCCGAAACTCGGTGGATCTCCAAGCACCCGTGGAAGGACGATCGGTCCTTGTGCATCATCGCCTCTAGGGATGTGGTAGTCCCCGAGAGAGCGCGGCACAAATGGCGGAAAGTCATCCTCCTCTTCATTGTTGACGGGATCATTTCGTGGAGGATTTTCTCCTCGATTTGCCATGTCGTATGCTTCGTAATGAGAAGAGACGGAGATTGATTCGGTGTGATGGTGGCTTCGGTTTCTTGGCTCTACTTCTTAGGTTGTAGTCACCAACCGAGGAAGCTTATCCAGTTTGAGTACCCGAAACAATCAAAGAAAGATGAAGATAAAATATTAGAACCGTAAAAGAAATAAGAGTTAGGTTCAAAATAAATACTCGCCGTCCACACAAGAACGCGCCAAAAAGCTTGATGGTACGAATACGTATAGGCTTTTAAACCTAGAAAATGCTCTACTAATCGCAAGCGTACGACTTCGTTGAGTAAGTTCAGTATCGAATCCACAGGGACGGAAATAAACTCTAAACCGACTCGGTTCAATTCGGTTCCTAAAGGTAGGTCTTTTTGGTATTTTTGTATAAAAAAGGGGGTTTTGTAAAGTTTTAATTAAACTACGCAATTAACACTAACAGTAGTAAGCAAATAAAGATAACAAAGTGAACAGTGTTTAAATCAATCAATAATAAGATCTCGTGGTTTCGGAAATTGTCACATCCGGAATGGTTTCTTGCGGCCGCAAGCTCTCACTTGCGCCCGCAAGCAACAAATCAGAGAATGGTTTTCATTGTAATTGGTTCTTAACTATTAGTTCGTTATTCTAATAACCTCAACTCTCGTTTGTTGGTAATTACACACTTGCTAACAAATTGTAAACCCTTAGGATAATCTCTTATACCTAATTTTAATTGGATTCGTTCTATTGGTTTGTTTAACCTCTCGATCAAACACGAAATGTCCCTCTCGGGTATTTTCGGATTACAAATCAACCAAGACAGCTCCTAATCAGTTGCAAATCATTTGATAACTCATGCCACACTGGATTTGGCCTTATCCACGGCTTACCAAGTAATAAACAAGTTTCAATAGGAAAATATGAGAATAAAATCAATCCAATATAAAAATTACGACCAAATATCAATTATAATCAATCATCCATGACAAACAATCTGCTCCCTAACCCTAAGATACGCTTTACTACTCACACATAGTAGCAAACAACAAGAAAAGAGGGTAAAAGAATTGGTTCATAGTCAAAAGAACCGAGAAAAACCCAAAATCAAGAATCGCCTTGCGGCGTGGTCTTCTCGTCGCGATATCTCTCGAAATCCGTGAAGAGAGACACCAAGCAAGGGTCGTCCTCTTCTCCCGTGTCGATCTAGACGGCCGAACCCTAGAACCTCCCAAAAAATCACTATAAATAGCTCAAAACGCGAGAGGAAAGTCTGGAGTTTCCATATCTGGCCTTGCGGGTAGCAAGCAAATTCTTGCGGGTAGCAAGCAAAGTCTTGCGGGTAGCAAGCAAAGTCTTGCTGCCCGCAAGGAAGGTGCAGAGAGGTAAATGTCTCAAAACGGAGCTCTTGATGTGCTCTTGATGTGCTCGTGATAGTCCCAACTGCTCCATATACCTGAAATAAGACCAAAGTAGAGCAGTAAACAAGAACAAGACAGAGAAAAAACCTAAATGCAACTAAAATGATGATTTTAGGATGAATATGAGTACATGTTGGGGCAAATAAGTGCATATGAATGCAACGCATCACAATGAAACTAAAATATTTTCAATTCTCATAGATCACAAGCGATAAGTAACAATATGCATTGTCACCCTATACATATATAATGTACGTTACAAGTATCTTGATCCTGAATGACGATAATCATCCCAAACTCATATCATGTCACATGATATCCAAAACAGTATAAGATAAGAATATGTCATTCTCGCACTATAATTTTTATCTAGGGCGGCCAATTTAGATACCATCGCTCATGTCAATATATGAAAGAGACATCAGTATTGTTAATTTGTGCTTCTTCTTCACGCAAAAGACGTACGCTAAGATAAAATATGTATGATCATCAGTTACAGATAATGTTAGATAATATCCATAAATATAAATCATTTATATAATAAGAACACCCATCTCATATCTAAAAATTAGTAAACAAATAAAATACTAATGACACAAATACAATCTTTATAGTATTTTATTGTAGGTCAAGTCCAATAACATGTTCATGTCATTTGTGTAATTGAGTCGATAACACTTATCGCATAATCTGCGAAACACGATCATCACTCAACTTACACACTAATTATAGTTAATTAGTATTCCTTAGTAATTAAAAGAATATAGATATTTTAGAGTTATTATTAATTATTGCATATATTTCATAATTGAGCCCAACTCAATATATAAATAATAAACAACTCAATGAACAATAATATATCATATATAATCATTCTAGTACATAAACTAAGTATAATCATTACATGATTGGCAAAAGATCACATTAACATTAACAAATACAATATGCTTTAATATCACTTTGTTTTCCCTAAAGGCATAATATTAAATTCAAGCACAATAAATAAACAATGAAGTAAAAGATAAGAGAGAAAGAACACGCGATGTAACATAGTTCGGTTATGACGAACCTACATCTCCGGGACCTGCAATCATGAATAATCACTGGAGAAAATAAGTTTATAACTGTGAATATCTGATCCCTTACATTAAGTAAACGGATAACCGTCGGCCAATTTAAATAAGCAAGTGTGAAGACACAAGTCTAACAAACAAATAAATAAATAAAATTATCTTATCTCACTCTAATGAAGGTATTATAAAGTAATCTTAATATTAAATCACAGTAGATCTGAAGGTTTTGCTCTCAGATAAGTGACGGCTAGGGTTAGACAGGATTTGGCTAAGAAATTTATCATGTTTAGAGAGAAAGGAATGTGTATATATAGAGATGCATCAAAACCTACAAGAAATCGCACATACTCATTTAAAAGTTAGGCAATACTAATCCTAGCAAAGTTAACCGTCATAATGAATGAAAGATCCATTACATCGGATGGAAGGGGCAGGAGTATTCTGGAGCTTTTTGGACAAAGTTTATATTCAAATAATTTATTCTGTTACAATGGATATTAGGAACTGTTATAACAGTTAGAGATTGAATTTTGTCTCGAGTCATCCCAACGTATGTGAGATCCGTTGCAACAGTTAGGTAGTAAAAATATTCTACAACAATTTAAATAAAATTTATATAGTTTGGATGGACGAGTAGTACCCATGAATAACACATTTCGGTATTTGGGATCGATGTTGCAGAGTGAAGGAGAGATCGATGAAGATGTTAGTCATAGAATAAGAGCTGGATGGGTAAAATGGAGACAAGCATCTGGTGTTTTTTGTGATAAGAAGGTCCCAAACAAACTAAAAGACAAGTTCTACAGGACGATGATTAGACCTACGATGTTATATGGCGCAGAATGTTGGGCTACAAAAGGACAACACATCCAGAAAATGAGTGTAGCTGAAATGCGGATGTTGCGTTGGATATGTGGCCACACAAGGAAAGATCGAATCAGAAATGATGATATTAGGGACAAACTTGGGGTAGCACCAATTCAAGAGAAGCTAGTCCAACATCGTTTGCGATGGTTTGGTCATATCCAACGAAGGCCTCCTGAAGCATCGACGTACGCGGGTATTTTAAGTCGTCCCGAAAATACAAGAAGAGGAAGAGGTCGACCAAGATTGATATGGGAGGAAGCAATAAAAAGAGATTTGAAGGAATGAATATACCCAAAGAGCTTGCTTTGGATAGGAATGCGTGAAAGATAGCGATTCATGTACACCGAACCATGATTTAGGAGTTAGAGTCTAATAGTAGAGTTATAGACTTCATATTCTTAGATTATTTTAGGATTTTAGGATTTAGAATTTGGAAATAGATTTCAGAAATAGAGGTTTAGATAGGATTTTAGGATTTAGAATTTAGAATTAGGTTTTAAAATAGGATTTTAGAAATTAGAAATAGATTTTATAATAGAGGTTTATTGTACTATTATTATTATTATTATTATTGCTACTATTATTAGCATATTATCATTATCATTATCATTTTATTTATATATTATTATTATTATTATTTTATTTTATTTTTTTCTTCCATCATATTCATTTTTATCACTGATATTTGAGATCTTTGATCTTATGTTTTCCGATTGGATTTCATTTCTAGCCTACCCCAATTTATTTGGGATTAAAGGCTTTGTTGTTGTTGTTGATAGGATTGATTTATTCTGTTACAATGGTCATGAGAAATGTTACAATGGTTAGAGTATAATGCTTCATTTTGATTGATTTAATCTCAAAATTATTTTAATTATCTTTATTTCTTATAATTCTAATCTAACTTAACTATTTCTTGAGATCTTCATGTATACTCTTATGATGATGTTTTTATATTTGCATGTCAAGTAAATTCAAACAAACAGTTAAATTCTTATGTGTTTATTTTATAAATTGATAAATATAATTTTATATAATTTTAAGAATCATTTATAAAAAAACCTTGTAAGATCAACCTAGAAATCTCAAGATCATTAAGTTCTAAATTGAGTATGATTCAATCTATACTTCTTCTTTTCGAGTTTTGAGTGCTCACAATTATTTTTACTTTCTTTTCTTTGGCTTAAGTTTTCTTTTTACTTGTGTTGTAAAGAAGGTAAGTCCAACCTTGTAATTGATAATTTATGTCTTAGTAAACCGAAACACTATTAAGAGTGTGAGATCCAGATATATAGATATATTGTCGAACTCCATTAAAATTATTTTGCATTCTCTTTGTTTTAAAAGTATGAGATCTGGAGATATAGGCCTATTGTCAAACTCCATTAAAATTATTTTACATTATCTTTCTCTTTCTTTATCTTTTTTATTTACTTGCTACTTGTTCTTTACTTTCTTATTACTATCTTGCATTGTGAGAATTCCGTGTGATTGCCTTGAATTTGTAATTGTGCCATAAACTTTTTGATTTATTTTTTAAGTGTCATTAGTTGGAATATGATAATGTTAATTCTTTTAGTTGCAAATATCAATAGTGAGAATATTAAATAGTTCGAATTCTTGATTTATTTTGCAAGTAATCCTGTTCGAATAATATTTTAGTACTAATATTTATGAGATCATAGTATAAATAATTCAAGTCACAACTAGTATAATAATCCAGTTATATTAATATTTGTGAAACAATCTTCATTTATTTGCATGTTCTGATAGTTACAAAATGTCAGTATTAATACTTTGATTTGGAATATGTATTACTAAGAACACGTCAATGATAAGAGTTGTATCTCTGAGTATTAACTAATGAAGTCGTAGGTGTTCATAGTTATAATAGAATCATGTTAGTATTTGATAAACTATGTTCATTTATTATGGAAGTAATAATAGTTATAGCATTTTAGTGTTAAAGCTTTCATTAAAAAGTGGTAAAAGTAAGAATACAGAGTTATAATATTTTTTTATTTCAGTATAAATAATTGAAGTCTCAAATATTACCAAAATCATTCTTTAATATTAAATATTAATATTGACAATGTTGATTTTAAATTTCAAATAGTTAAGGTGTTTGTTCTTAAGAATGTGGGTATTTTCCAAATTAATTGTTTCGGTGCATTCTGAAATAACTATTATCTTTTATTTTCAACTCTCACTATACTTGAGTTGATTACTTTCCGAACACTATGATCAGTTATCAAATTACATCAAATTATTGGAATTTTCTGACCTCTTTAGTACAATTGTTTCCTAAACCCAGTCCCATTAATTAGTTGGTAATGCTAGTTGAACTTATTTCTGGTTCTTCAATCAAGTTGAAGTTGCCAATGTGCTAAAATAGAATCTCTACGGTGACATCTTTTTGATCGGTACAGTATGTACACTGCTTAGTAGATATTATACGCACACAGCGCAAATACTTCGATTAACATTACTTCCTCGTTGCATTTACTTATTCCCAGAGCCTAAGTAACAAAATAATAGCTGATCTACTTTTTACATCTCTTCCTTTGAATTATAATGAATCGACCTCGCTGTACTGTTGCAGCAGCAACTTGAATCCTTATTCCAACTTGGCCACCTCCGTTGCTCCTTCGTACAGACCTCAGGCAATCAAATTAGCCCAATAAAGAAGATGACAAAGAATAACTGCCAACTGCTTGATCCTGACATAAAAGAAATAAAATCTCAAGGAATTGAGTAAAATTAATGAAGCATACAAAGTTATTTTTGAGAATTAAATACATATTTAAAAGAACGGCTGGGTTTTATTTTCATAAAGATTGGTTGTTTTAATGCAGGGCTCGTCAAACCCAACACAACCCTCCTTTATCCTGACTTACACAGACTAGGGAGTTGCATATTTAAAAGAATATGTTGGGGGAAAAAGGAAAAGACTTCATTACTTTCATCATCACCACTAGCCTGATTTGTGTGTGAAAGAGAGCCCATATACCTTCTAATGAACTGATCTAACTGTCTTCATCAGAGCTGGAGTCATCTACCCGTTTATTCTTGATTGCTGGAAACAGGTGCTGCCTTGGGTCAGGTACCACTGACCCTGAACTCAACCCCGAACCTTCCCCTAGTGACCCTGCTCGTCTTGGTCTCATTGGCCTTGATGCTGCTACCTCTTTCACATCCTTGCATGCCTTATCCCACATCCACAAAAAATCCCGCACCACTACAAACAATCTCAAACCCTCGTCCTTTTTTGTGCTGGGATAAAAAGATTTGGCTGTGTCTTCAACCAAATCCCAAACCCGTTTCTTCTCGTGTGACAAAAATTTCACCTCCCCTTCGGCCTGGTTCACAAAATATTCTAATACATTTCGGAATCCACACTCTCCTCTTATCTCCTTTATCTTGGTTTCCAGAACTCTTTTAATAACCTCTAACTTTTTACCTAGGTGCTCTACAGTGCTGGTTATGATGTCCATGTCCAGCCCGGCTGATTTTTTCACATTTTCGAGCTCATTACTGATGCCAGAGATGACTTTTACACCAAGGGCCTCATAGTAATCTTCATCAGATTCACCAATAGGGTTAGGGTTTTGGGACGCCAACCGTCTCCCCTCTGAACGAATAATTTCTTGCAGGACAACATGGAGAAGAGTAGTTTTTCCATCTTTGGCCTTTAAGTCACGGAGTTTGAGCAGGTTGTCAAGCTTGATTGCCACAGCACCACCACGATTGGTGTCTCTATTGATAAAATTTCCAATCTTTATAACTGCTTCTAGAATCTTTCTGAAGAGCCGGCTGTCCTTAAGCTCCTTGCAAGCTACCTATATCGTACATAAAGAGAAAAAATAATACTCTTTACCTCAAAACTGGAAGAGAACCACAGTTCATAAATAAATGTGTGTTTTTGTATTGCAAAGATAATAATAGTATTTTGACAATGCAATGAATACAAAAGTAATAGTAGGTACCTCTAAAGAGGAGAAAGCTTCTCTGCATGAGGTCAACTCCTCTTGCAAGGAAGACATGAAATACAAGCAATCAAGTCTGTCATAAACATGATCAATCTTTATTAACTCAATTAAGAATTGCTCAGCAGGGCCCAGAAGAGTGAGGTCCCCACCATACAAGAGCAACTTATTCTCCTCTTGTGTAGTTGGCCACATCTTGAGTAATGTCCCTACCAACTCAGAAGGAAGCTCATTTCCTATTTTGAGAGATTAATATTACACCAACATAACCAACATATGAAGAATAAATTATTTTTTCATTAACTAAATAGGACTTTGAGAGCTTTTACAAAGGTACATTCCCAAACAAAACAGATAGCAACAAATCTAAAGGATCAGCATAGAGATGGTACAAGTTTCTGGGCATTTCTAAAATAATAACAATTGAATATAAATAAAGAAAACTTCTCAATTTGTTCCACTAACAAACATAAAGCTATCCATTAACCCTCCCCCCAGGAAAGATAAGATCCTGACATCTTATGAAGCGAAGTAGGGACATATTCTGCATGAATGCACATAAAATCACCACAAAATATAAACCCTACAAACCCTCTAGTATTTGCATGCATTGGGACTAGTATGGAAACATAATCACCTTCATTAACAGCAGTGATCACATCCTCGATCTTGACATTTAAGGCCTTAAGAGAAATTGCGAGGTTTTGTGACTTCTTGCTTTCTAGCAGCCTGACACATGGGGACTGGAGGTCCGATTGGCTGGCTCCTCTCATACCAGTAACCTTGCTCTTATCATTAGCTTGGTACCCGAAGAGGTTCTCTATCGTCTCCTCACTAAACCTGTTTTCATTTATTCACAATTTCTTTCTGTTTACACACGGTTGTATGGTACAAAAGTGTCCATCCTGTCCTTTCAACTTTCAAGATGGTAAAAAGATGATAAAATAATCGCTATACACATTGATTGATATATAATATAAGGAGGCAAACTCACTGTATAATAAGAAGCTAATATATTTTTTAAGAAATTAGGAGGAAAAAAAGCAAATTTCTGAATTATGAAAAGGGCATATGCTATAGGTGTTCCACACAAAAACTTTTTTAAGTGGAACATGTTGTTTACCTGTTTGAACTCAGTTTCTATCAATTTACAAAAGGGAACAGCAATATTATGACAAAAAGATAACATGAGTACAATCAATCATTAGACTATTTGTGAAGACCGAAAAGTTTAAAATAACTACTTCCCTGTAACCTTTTCAGCCAATAAAGCTGAAAAAAACTACATGTTTAATAAATAAGATTTCAGCCATAATTTAGGTATCAGAAACTTAACTAGAGTAGTGAAAATAACCTCTAATATCTCATATATTCAGGGATGATTAGCTGATAACTTCCTTGTCGTGCAATATACAAAGACCATAATTTTTGGTAATTATGCTGGCTTTTTGAGCAGGTTGAACAGATATTCTATATAAGCTCAATCACATAGGGAAAAACATTTAATATTGGTAGAACAACATGACTGCTAAGAACTGGACATCAGGAAGCAAAATAAAGGTATTTTAAAATAAAAGAAACAGAAAGTATATGGTAGAAGCTTACTGGAAGGAGCCAGATTTGATTTGGTTCCAAACCACAGCTTGCTCGGGGTTTGCTGAGACCTTATCCCAGAAGAATGGCTTTAGCTTTGGCTTCTGGCCCCCAATATTAGTTGTGCCTGGTGCAATCTTCAGTGCCGGGGGGCCACCCTTTGATGGGCCTGGCGGCCCTGGTGGTCGGGGTGGTGCACCCGGCTTATTGCCACCTGGTGGTGGTGGGGGTGGAGGGCCTGACCCCCTACCAGCTAGTGGAGGTGGTGGAGGACCCGACCTACTGACATTTGGAGGTTGTGGTCTGCTAGGAGGAGGTGGTGGAGGTCCCGCCCTACTTGGCGGTGGCGGCGGCGGCGGAGGGGCAGATGGCAGGCCATTGCTGGGAGCATGGAAGGGAGTCAGTTCAGTCATTTTGGTCTCTACAGTTTCTAATGGCACAGTGTTGCCTGTGGCATTGCTTACTTTCAAGGAGGACATGCGGCAAAGCTGGGATCCGTTATGATGAAATCCATTTTGATGATGGCCAGAATCTGACTTGAGAGCACCGAGCCTACTGATATCAATAGGAGTTGAGCAGTTTGAGGTGCGAGATGACCCTAGTTTGATAAACAATTGAGCATCTTTACCAAAAGAACGTTCTGCTGAGTAAAACAACATTCATTTGTCACATCTTTCTATAATTTGGTTGTAGTGCATACACTTTGAAAGATCATGCCTTGAGGTAGCAGTACAAATCAGTAGGTGCCAACAGCCCAACAGGCACCATTTCTCAAATCAATCATCTTTTAGGGGTTTAAGATTTTATTCAATAGGTCTCGGTCAAGCATAATTATTGTTTCTATTTGTTTATTGATACCTGAAAAATCACTCAAGCTGAAGCTCAGCAGTGGTCGGTTATCTCTCTGGCTGTATGAATGGAAATCCCTTTTTTTCTTACACCTATAGCAGCAAAAAAGGATAAATGCCACCAAGGATGTCCCTAAAACTGAGAACACAATAGCCTTGATCAACAAAAAGTTATCAGTGAGCTCTTTTTGTGGTTTTTTAGCAGCCTGTGCATGATGAGAAGGTTTCAGGGGAGGGGAGAAAGTTCTTAAAGGTAATGGTAACACCCTAGCTGGAGAAGGAGCTGGTACAGGACCAGGAGGTGGTACTGGAACTGAAGGTGAGGTAGCAGGAAAATCAGAGGGAGAAGGCACTGGTGCCAGCCCTGAACTGGGTGAGCTGGCGGTGGGACCAGGTGCAGAGGCAAGATGAGTTCTAGGCCTAATTTCATGAGCTGAAGTTCGGGCCTTTCGCTTAGCTGCCAATTGGTGCCTTAGCGCAATAACCTCATTCGAGTAAGGGACTTGGAGATATTTTGTGTGGCGTGATACAGGGATGTGAACAAGTGGGTTGTTTTGGCCAAGGAGACAATTTTGGAGAGCAAGGTCAATTTCCTCAGGTGAGACGTCTGAACTATATAGCTGTTTTCCTATTTCACTTGGGTTGAAGCCACAACTTTGCCACAGGTTTTCCACCTATAAAATGTTACTTGGGGTTTATAAAAATTGAATTCTTCTTAAAGAAAATGTAAAATTGACAAAAAAAAAAACTTGGATCATGTTAGTAACTTCCCCTTTAGAACCCACATACACACACAAGATCTTCAAATAATGAATACAGGTGGAAATTGACAAAACTGATACAGATTACAACCACAAAATCCTTTTCAATTATTTTTGTGAAGCTTTGTTAAGTGCCAAAATAACACAGCAACTATTGGTAACAAAAGGATCAAATTTTGAATGATCATAATTCAAAAGATTTCTTCATCATTTTTTTTTTTTTTGGGGGGGGGGGGGGGGGGGTTATGGAGGTATTGAACAGAAATATTGTTTTGTAATTTTCTGGTGCTGCGCCACCAGTTATAAGGCTGTACAATAAAAAAAAAATTAAAAACAAAGAATTGACAAAATAGATGATGCAATTCTGGTCTAAACACAATTAATTTAATATTAGTAGAAATATTTTCAATGTGTAAGTTCTTGATCAACTCTTACCTCCTTTTCATCTAATTTAAATGGTTCTCCGTGCGAGCCAATCAAACCAACAACAATCAAGCATAAAACCAATGCAATTGAGACATCATTTCTTCGCCAAACCATTGTATCTGTTGAGAAACAAGATAAATTAGAAAAAAGAAATTAGGAGTTTAGGCCTCAGACATGTCAGGGTATTTTCACCATTGACCAAAAATAGAAAAAAAGAGAGCAACCAGAATTAGAAAAACATTTGTCTGATTCATCATTACCATCTCGCACATTCTCAAAATTGGAACATGGTTTCCAGAGACCCGTACTGTTCCAAAATGCAAAACACTCTCAGCACCATCCAGCAAAAACCACATCACATTATTAGCAAAAACCATCAGATATCAGTATAAGTGTGAGAAAACCCAATATTTTCTCAGTATGTGTGAGAAAACCCAATATTACCAGAAGTCAGAAGAGCGAGAGCAGCTGCTCTTTAGAACGGCCGGAACAGGTTAGTTCAAAGCATCTCAAAATACCTGCACTGAAAAGGCCACACAAATCTAGGGACGAGTAGTGTTGGTGTCTCCGCCCTCACCCCCGGCCGGTTAGTTCGAGAAAAGGGAGAGAGAATCGGTGCGACACGAGGCACGACGCACGAGAGAGAGAGAGAGAAGGGGAGAGATGTTACAGTTATTATTTTGTTTTACTTTTGCGAGACAACTAAACAAAGGTGGCTGGCACCAGACGGGAAACTCTCTCTCTCTCTCTCGAGATAGCCTTTGTGTGGTAATTTTTACTGGCTTATTTTAATTATAACGGTTATAGAGATTTGATGTATAAAAATTTTATTATTATTAAATTAAGACCGTTGATTTTTTATCAAACAAATCAGATTAAAAATATTTCATTTAAAGAATTTATTTTGCTCTTCAGAGAATATTGTTCTCCAGACAAACACGATGACACTGACACCTGGCAACTAAATTAAGGACGTGTAGCTGCTTGCAACTGCTTAGAGAAGTAGAGATGCAAGACTAGTAGTAGTGCTTCATTTCATTTCATAACTAGTTATTTGGAGAGCTGCATTAAAAGTAGCGCTGTGATTTGTTTTTTTGAGATCAACTAAGAGTATCTTAAATTTGTATTCTGATTTATATCTCAACTAAAAAATATTGGTCATATTTTTGAACATCAACTGATGATCGTCATGTGGACGGTTTCTCAAGTTTTAACATCGAAAATTCTAAATCTTAATATTTGAGAAGCAAAGTCTTAATATCTAATGTTAAAAGTGATATTTTAAATTTGAAATTTGTATTTGGACGATCATCAGAATATGAGTAAGTATATATTGCTAAATTTAATCTCTTAAAATTTAATGTTCTAAATCCTAATATGACGAATAAGATGTTTTAGTACCTAATATATCATATCATATTTTGAACTTAAAATTTATATTTGAATATCCATCAAGAGTGGGCAAATCTATATATCTAACTTCCATGTCTTTAAAGCTAATGCTCCAAGTTTTAACATGACAAATACGACATCTTAATATTTAATATATCAAGTCATATTCAAAATTTAAAATTTATATTGGAACAATCATCAAGATATAAACAAGTCTACATAACTAAACATCGGTATCTTAAAACCTAATGTACCAAATCTATATAGCTAAACTCCAACGTCTTCAAATCTAATGTCCTAAGTCTTAAAATATAATGTCACAAATAATACTATCATATTTCATCATAAATTACAAGTAACAATATTAGAAAATACAATACTAAATGTACGAGATTTATAGTCTCAATATAACAGATTATAGTATTACAAATTATTTAGACTTACAAAAGCACAACAAAACTATTCTTAATATCTCAAATTATAAGTCTGAATATCACATATTATAAGTCATAATACCACATATTATAAGTCTCACTGTCGGACAACAAATAACATAAATTATAAGTCTAAAATATCACAAATAATAAATCTTAAGTCTCAAATATTAGAAACAACTCTAATATATTTCATCATAAATATTAAATCTCAATATCATAAATAATAAGTTTCAATACCCCAGGTTTTTAATTTTTTGAAAAAATATATAAAGAAAATATAACTTACAACATTATAAGGACTCATAAAGAATCAATTGTTCTCAACTAAAATATTATTTTGCATAATATGTAAAATAATATCAACAATCTACAAATTCAAAAAATAAAAAAAAATAAAACTATCAAAATGTTCAACCATACATGTCTTAATAGCTAAAATTAGAAATCTTCAAATATAAATAATAAAGTCTACATACATCTGCAAAAAACATATATGATAAGGTACCAATTGAGTATTGACTTATTGTTTGTAAATAACTCATTTACTAGTAATAACTTACCATCGATGACTTGTAAATTTTAAGGACTGATAGGGTCAGGTCGGGCACGGATTGGACCGAGTTAGTTTTACTTTTTTTAAAAAATAAATCGGATTGGATTCGAATCTGGGTGGGTTTCTCGCTCTGGTTAGGTTTTATCACCTCCAAGTATCACAAAGTTAGACATATTGATTATCATATTATTAAACTAAGAAAATATTATATAAAAAAATGAAAAAAATTACTTAAGTATTATTAATAATTCAACTATTTTCTCATGTTGGCTTAGTTCTACTAGAGCATATTCTGGGACATTTCGTGACGAAATGTTAGCTTACGTCTTGCACAAATTTTTACCATTTCTATAAATAATGTCAAACTGTGAATTCTAATTAAGTCATGTGCGACCCTTTTTCACGCCTCTCACCGCTCTGAAAAAAGAACTGGACGATGAATTATGGAAGAAGGACACGGAGATACCTCTAAATGTATATTGGGTATATTTATATGAATTTGGAATATACATTTAAATATTTTTTAGGGATTGTGGAGTCTTTAAGATTCCAATGGGCGCAAACTCTCATTGTTAATTACTCTCAGCTTTGAACCTGATGAACCTCTATTAAGAAAGGAAACATAAATAGAATAGCTAAGCAATTTTAAGTGATTGTTGTGAGTAAGGGCGTGGAAGATATGAACTTTTCAAGGTAGTCTACACCTTGTGAACCTCAATTAATGACAATTTAGACCATAAGTCTCAATTAATGGCAGCTTAGACCATGAGCCTCGATTAATGATAGCTCATACCATGTGAATGTTAGTACGTAATATATGAGCTTGAAGCTTTATGCCAGCTCAACATCAAGGATTGATTATAAAAAAGACGGAGAGAATTTTGACCGCCTTTAACTGATCTTCTAGATCATGAACATGAAGCGATATGTCAGCTCATGGACCTAGGCATTCAAATATCTCGATGATCCATATAGAGATACTGAATGGTTTCGAGATACGAGATATTGAGTTAAGGCTCCTTATCAACTCAAGTATCAAGATCAGGGTGAATTTTCCAAGATACAAGATGTGAACGCAAGCACTCTGCCCGCTCAGCATCAAGATCTGGTGAATCAGAAAGATAGGATTTGGCCCCTTTCTTGGTCTTTAATGATCTTCTAGATTATAAATCTGAAGCGTTGCGTCAATTCATAAATCTAGTTATTCAAAGTCTCGACGATCCATATAGAGACTTGAATGATTTTCGAGATATGACACATTGAGTTAAGGCTCCTTACAAACTCAAACATCAAGATCAAGAATTGATTTTTTTTATTTCGGATTGAGTTTGATTTATTTTTATTTGATAAAATGATGTGGTCTTTCATTTTATTATAATTATTTCTTTTTTATTTATATTTTTACTTTATTAATTTGATATTTGAATTTATTTAGTCTTGAATGTTGAGAGTTATTATTTTTATTTTTTATTTTTTATTTTTATTTTAGGTTAAGATTGATTTAACTTTAAATTGATTTTTTTATATGATAAGAATAAAAAAGTCTTTTATTTTTTTATTATTATTTCTCTTACTTATATTTTTATTTATTGATATTTGAATTTATTTAATTTTAAAATTTGAAAGTAATTATTTTTTATTTTTATTTTTATTTGAATTTTTATTTATGGGTTAAAATTGGTTTAATTTTGAAATTGAATTTCTTTTCATTTGATTTGAAGAACAAAGTCATTTATTTTTATAATTTTTTATTTAAAATTATGTTTTTTTATTTATTGATATTTAAATTTTTTAATTTTAGAGATTGATAATAATAATTAATATTTTTTTATTTTTATTTTATTTTAGGTGAAAGTTGATTTAATTTTAAAATTTAATTTCTTTTATTTGATAAAAGAATAAAATATTTTATATTTTATTTGTTTTATTTATTTATTTAATTTATTTTTCATTTAAATTTTATTTAATTTAGATAAGAGTTATATTTATTGCACATTTTTGTATTTTTTTTTTAATTTTTTAATAATTATTTATTTTATTTCTATTCATTCTATATTTAATTTTGCTTATTTTTATTTTTATCTTTCTAACTGAAATTATTTTATTTAAAATTTACTTTTTATTTTATTTTATTTTAGGAAAGACTTTTATTTTGTTATTTATCTTTTTATTATTTTTTTCTTTTTTAATTTCAATGAATATATTTGTTTTTATCTAAGTTTATTATCAAAAATTTTTATGATTTGTTTTTATCTAAGTTTATTATTGCAAAATGGTTGAGCGGTTTGGGATAAATTAAATTAAAAAATTGTACCGATCTTTGACATTCAAGGCCCTTTTAAATACCTTTCAAATAAGCAAAACAATCCCGACAGCTCATTATTTTCAGAACCGTCCTCTTTTGATATTTTGCTCAAAAAAATTTCTACATAAAAGTTGTTCGTACATCTCATGGCAACATTTCACTTTAAAAAATCAAAACAACAGTATTATCTCAGTGAAAGTCTTCATTAGTTTTCAGATTTGTCCGTTTCTAATATTCCTCCCTGAAACAATATTTTAAAGGATTCAAATAAAAAAAATATTCAAAATAAAAGTTGTTCATAACATTGTCATTGATATTTTTGTTAAATAAAATTAGGAAATTGGAACCCTCCATTTTTTATTTTTAATTGGAACCCTCCATTTGCTAATTTTACTTATTTTTCTTTTTCTTTTAAATTATTTTTCAAGGATACCTTAGTCCAAATTACACCAAAATTTGCTTAAATATTCCTCAAAATATAAAAAAATTATGATAATTTTTATTTACCATTTTACCCCTTAATCAAGCACCAATTATTTTTTTAACACTTGATCAATTGATTTTTCATTATATTAATTGATAATTTAGAATTTCTTTGACTTTCGTAAGTCTAAAAATATTAAGTAATATATAAAAATTATCAAAATTTTTTGGAGAATTTTATTTTTGCATAAAAAATGAGTTTTGAGATTTTTAGATTTCGAAGAGATTTTCGATTTGAATTTCTAGGGCATTGGCGTTTAATTCTTTTCTTAAGAATTTTAATTTTTGAACATTTCTATGAATTTTTTTTTCCTTGGCGCTTCTAGATTTGAATTAAGCTTTTTTGAGCTTTTAAAATTTCTCCTCGAATTTTCAAATCTTTTGTCTCAAGTTACTTTTTTAATTCCCTGAATTTTCAGGGGTAAATAAATAATAATAATAAATAAGAGAATAATCAAAATAACTTAATACAAATTAACAAATATATATAAATAAATAAATGAATAAAGCTAATAATACACAACAATAAAATTGCTAAAATAAAGCAAATGAATTCTAAAATTTTCAAATAAAATGATAAAACCAAATTAATAATCAAATAAAAATAAATAAATAGTAATATATATGTATTTATAAGTAAATAAAACCATATATATATATATATATATATAGTAAATATACCGTGAGCTTAACCTCATAGAGGCATTCCGTGAGATTAACTCAAAAAGTATATCAAATCATCTCCAAATTTTAATTTATTATCATCATTAAATTATTTACATAGAAATCTTATGGGATATAAAAATTTGGAGTGTTTTGAGCTTTTTAAGTCACCGTTTTTAATTTTTAAAAATGATGTTCAAACATTGAATATATTATTATTATTTTTAGAGCTCATTTTCTAAAATTAAAAATGCTAACTTAGAAAGCTCAAAACGCTCCAAATTTTTGCATCCCGTAAGATTTTCATATAAATAATTTAATGAGCATGATAAATTAAAATTTGAAAATGATTTGATGTATTTTTTGAGTTAAACTTATGAAGGCCTCCGTGAACTTAACCTCACAGTATCTTTACTCTATATATTGTTTATTCTTGAAAAATCTCAAGGATAAAGCAGCTGAACAATTAAGGATAAATATCAATTATCAGTGATAAATCATAAGAAAGGAGAAAGAAAGACAAGGGAGAGGGACCACCAGCCAGAAGAAGTCGATGCTGAATGCCGGAACAAGTCCATTAATACCACAAGAAAATTTCGCGCAAAGGTCAAGGGTATAAATACCCCACTATCCCCTGTTCAGTCGGAGTGGATGACACTCAAGAGATTAAGGAAAGAAAAAGAGATCTCTTAAGGTGTCATCCATGTGATCATTTTTCCTCTGATAAGTGGGACCCACCTGACAGTCTCACACAAGTAGTCCTAACAGCGTGAACCTAGCCTACCCACTATATCTTATCAGGCCGGAACAATGATTAAACATTAATCCCACAAAGAAATCCTAGACAGGGGTCAGAAGTATAAAATCCCTGCCACTTCCAGTTCATCGAGGTGGATGACCCTCATGAGATTCAAGAGAGACCATCTGATTATTCTTCACTGACAAGTAGATCCCACACTTCAGTGACAGAGACCAAGAAAAAGTCAAGATTAAACCCTAAGAATCAACTCTCACATCAAACTCTCAGAACAAATCATAAGAACTGGAGTAGTACAATTCCTATACAACAAGGACTGTGTCAATGTCAAGTCAGTATTTTGATATAGCCAACTATAAGAAATTTCTATGTGATTTTGCTTTCATGAACATGGATTGAAAGTCAATTTCACAAGACTGATCAGATGCCAATGTTGCAAACATCTGATCAAGTCAGGATTTACATTAACTGTTGATAAGTAATTAACTGTTGATCAAATCAAACCCTAATAAAGCATCAATATAAGTCTCAGGCATTTGTCTCTGCCCCCAGCCTAAAAAGGTCACACACAAAGCAACACCTAGCGCCCAACAGGCGTGGGTTCCAAAGGGTTCCCAGCCAATAAAATACCAGTCTCAAGCCCAACCCAGCAAGGTAATCAATCAAAGCGCTCCGCTTGAAAGTGTATTCAACCGTTTAGGTCAAAAGAGCGTATTCAGCCAATTAGGATCGAGAATACCGCTTGATAGCTTAAAAGTAACTACTCCCGACCAAAAAGGAAGAAGAGAATAACCGCTCATTATGAAGAATACTTCTCCATCAACACCATCGGTATAAGCTACGACACTGACCCAGACACATATACTGAGGTGAATATGGTACAAGATGACCAGTCCCCACCTAACCAATCCCACGTTACCAATACCAACAAAAATAATGGTAGAAAGGGAAGACCGCCCAAGAGAGTGAATCCCGAAGGTAACAGTAGAGAAAGGGAAGATAACAATGAAAACCCCGATCTCTTCGATAATAAAGACGACGATGAAGTCCACCCAAAAGTGCATATCGATGAAATTAAAATATTAAAAGGCCACATCGAGGCACAGGATGAAGAGCTAATCAGACAACGGAACCGATAGCTACCATACTAAAATAAAATGAAGAGTTGATTAAGACGATAAAATCATTATAAAAATCACAAGACGCCAACTTCAATCCAAAATCTAGTAGCTCTCGTCAAGAAGGGGTCCACAACACTAAAAACAATGAAAAAGGTAACCAACCTGTCAATTCTAAACTCAATCTGCATAAGGTAGTGGATGTAGAGCTTGAACCAACAGGACTATCTCGGAAAGAGATTCAAGCCATGATTGCCCAACAAATGCAGATAGCTGGAGGTGGATACGCTATCCTTCCAGTCAAAAACTATGGACATCTGTACCCCGCTGTGTACGACTTGGAAGAATATCCTAAGGGGTACGTAATTTCCCGCATCAGGACCTTCTCCGGGGAAGATAACAAGGACCTAAATCCCGAACAACATCTGGCCCACTTTGTAGCCTCATGTGACAACACGAGCGATAATGATGCACTATTGTTGAGATAATTCCCTCAAAGTTTAGTAGGTACCGCCTTTCAATGATACTACTCACTAGAAAATAATAGCATAAGAACCTGAGATGAGATAGCGGACTCGTTCAGGGCGTGATTTGTTATGGTGTCTGACAAAATAAACATAGTCGATCTGGCAAATACTAAACCTAAAAAGGAGAGTCAATGAGAGATTTTATCAACACATGGTGAAACCTCTGCATCAAATGCGACCGCACATTGACTGAATATGAGGCCGTCAATCTAATAATGAAAAACATTGACGGGTGGATGGGCATTTTACTTAGCGTGATAAAGGTCAACACGTTTAAGACTTGCTCAGATCGATGTCCAACATGAAAAGAATGTCACCACACACCATGCCAACATTTATGAGTAACAGGCTACAACGGGGAGCCAAGGCCGAGACCAAGGTGACATTCACGTCATTAAAAGATAAAATGATCGCTAACACAAACATTCAAAGCATCTCAAGCTCCTAGATTTCATTGAATACACTCACCTTTCTTCTTCTCTGTAGCTTCAAGCTCTTCAATTGACTATTAATGGTGAGGGAGATGAGTGTATACCGAGTTCTCAACACTTGTTGAGATCAATTGGCCAATTGGTTTCTCACCCGCTCTCTAGGGCTCTTGAGTAGTACAAAGGGGTAATAGCACTATCTAGACACTGCTTCTTCTTGTGTATATTCTTGAATTGTTGTGGATTGAGGGTTTATATAGAGATTGAGTTGGTTGACCAGATTTGACTCCACAATTTAATTGCACTTAGTCTTTGTGTTTTGATTCCACAATTTAATTACACATGAGTCGTGTGTAATTGCCTAGAGACAGTTATCCCTTTCATTTAGTCACTGATTTGCCACTACTCGATTCTCACACTCCCTTAGCTCAATTTTACAGTAATTGATCAGATTCTCTTTCTGTTAGTTTGTAATAATCTTGAAGTCAATAATACGATAAATTTATTATATAAAGCTTTGTATGAATTGGATATTTAAACGATATTTTATTTCCTTGAGTATTATTGAATTTATGAATCATTCCGAGTTCATGACTGGAATTGTGAAACTTCATAATATAGAATATACTCTTAAAAGTCACTAACCAAGGTAATTAGCAGGAACACTAATTAACCGTTATCGTGTTAGTATGTGGATTAAATGATGGTCAAGTTTTACGCACCATAGACAAAGAGTTATCATTTTAATCACATAGATAGATGTTCTAGGAACATCGTATTTGATAGACCCGAATGAAACATTAAATGGAATTGTGTTCGTGTCATTAATGTTTTCGTTCGGTATTAAATTCTAAAGTATGAGGTATTCATCTTTCCTACATAAGATATGTATGTGTGTGATTTCTACCAAACGTTATCCGTAAAAGGTGGCTATAAAGGTAGCTCTTCGTTATACATAACTTATGCGGAGGAAGAGATGGTTTGCCAAAAGTACTATTGTCTCTCGTATTTCTATACGAGTTATAGCATCATTTGGGCCCTTGATAGAGTAAGATTATCTCGCTAGCAAAGTATAATTACAAGAGTAATTATATTTGATAATTTACTCGGGATCAAGAAAAGATTAAGTTTGCAAGGATGACACATACCTACCTTGAAATTAAACTGATAAATTTATGAGACAAAAGAATTAAACACAAGTAAATAGTTTATGGATCATGATATTGTACAAGTACATCATCATCTCGTGTAATTGGATGGTCATAGTGCATTCGCCGGATGCCTCCTATGATTATAGAAGTTAAAACGGTTTTAACTCTATTTACCAACATAACACGGATCTGTCGGTCACACCGTATAGGAGTTAATCGGAGAATCTTATTGATTAATTATAAATTATTTATAATTAATAATAAGATGATTATAATAATTATATATGATATAATTATATTTGTCATAGAGATGACAAGAAGCAAAAATCGATTGAATTTATAACGTGTTGGACACGTCGTATAAATTCGCTAAAACAACAACCGAGAAAAATATAATTATAGATGACAATTATATATATTTGATTTGGATTTTAAATGTTAATTATGGATTTGAATTATGGGCCAAAGCCCATTTATAATTAAAGTCTTAATTAATAATTAAAAGCCCAAAATCAGAAAAGCCCAAAATTGAAAAAGCCCAAAATCCGAAAAGCCCAAAAAGGCCCATGAAAAGCCCATGACGACCTCCAAGGGTATTTTGGTAATTTGTTCAAAAGCCCAAGGGTATTTCGGTAATTTGGCCAAAAAGCCCAATGGCGTTTTGGTAAATTGGATGAACTTTAAGGGTATTTTGGTCTTTTCACATTGGAACCTCCATACTATTCATGAGGGTATTTTGGTAATTTGTCAATCTCACATTTTCTATAAATAGAGGGGTAGGGTGAGAGAGAAAGCTACACCAAATCAGTTCTACTTTCTCTCTCTCGGTATACGGTTGTTTCAGAATTCACGGGATCGGTGAATAGTGTTTTTACGAAAGTTGCGGTATTTCTGCACATTTGTGAAACATAATTATCTTGCGAGTCGTGAATAGTGCTATTTCGTCTTCTTCTCGGGTGAATAATGTTTTTGCGAAAACCGCGATTTACTGGTATTTACGCAAAAGAAATAAGCCGCTCTCTGCAGTCGATCCTGGTGGATAATCTACGAGACATCGGACGTTTGGTGCTCCGAGACAAGCCGATTTTCATTCCAATTGAAATTTGGAAGCGAGGTATAACATCTTATGTTAATCTATTTAATTGTTAAGTAGATTAATATTTTAGAAATCAATCATGGAGTAGATCAATAAAGGTTTAAAGAGGTGTGTATCTCTCGGTAATCATCCGACACATCACTTTAACCCTAAGCTTAAGTTAGAAGTAAAATAATATTTTACTGTCTTTTGTAAAGGATTAAATGTCTGTATCTCTCGGTAATTATCCGACATACTTTAATCCCTAACTTAAGTAGAAATAAAATTTTTGTTCTACGGTCTTTCCGAAGCTTGAGCATTAACGGGATTTGGGCATTCCAAAACCCTACACTTTCTTCTTCCTTTACAAGTCTAAAAATAAGTCTCAACCTTTCATCTTGATCCCTTGCTTATTTCTTGCATCTCAAAGCTTCAATCTCATTCATTTAGTGCCAGGCAACTCTTTGTGAGCTCCCTTTGTCAAGTTGATAGAAACAAAATAATAATAAATATAAATACATGACCATACGAATCGAATGAACAAAGAGAATACAACGCCTACATAGGCGGGGTTAGCTCCATCGGAATAGGCAGCAAACCTCTCAAATAAAAACCCAAAAGAAAGAAATAAGACTCAAAAACCTGATGGATCCTATCCAACTACCCGTCTCACATGCAAATGCAGCGAAACATCATTGTCATCGCGCAGGACTGTCCCTAGTGTTTACCCTTGAAAAATTTCAAGGATGAGTAGATGAATAAATGAGAATAAAATCAATGATTAATAATAAATCATGAGAAGGGGAAAAGAGAAAGAAGAAAGATGGCCCACTATCGAAGAGGTCGCGCTAACCCCGGAATGAATTCATTAGTCCCACAATGGAATGCTGGGCATGAAGTGAAGAGTATAAATACCCCACTATTCTCTATCCACTCAGCATGAGTGACAGCCGAGAGGATCGAGGGAGAGAGAGATCTCTCGGGTGTCACCATGTGATTATATCTTTTCTCGACAAGTGGGACCCACATGGCGCCCCTTATGAGCACTCCAATGACATGGACCTAGCCTATTTTGCTAAGAAAACTAATCAACCCTAACGAGAGGTTAAGTATTAATCCCACAATGAAATATCGGGGTGAGAGACGAGGATATAAATACTCCACCACCTCCTACTCATTCGAGGTGGTGCGACCCTCTGGGAGATTTCGGAGAGAGAAAATCTCTTGATGGGTCAGCCATTTGATTACATTTTCTCTGACAAGTGGGACCCACCTGGCAGTCCCTTGTAGATGGATCTAACAACATAAACATAGCCTATCTGATGAGTCACCCATGTGACCATTTTCACTGACAGGTGGACCCCACACCTCAGTGACCTATTAAAGGAGTCAGAGTTAAACCCTAAAAATCTGCCCTTGGAGCTAACCCTAGAGAGGAGCTGAAATAGTATAATCCCTATGCTACATGAAATGATGTCAATGCCAAGCTAGTATTCTGATACAACCAATCATGAGAAATCTCAATGTGATTTTTGCTTTCAAGGCTGACCTGGTGCCAAAGCTGTGAGCAACCACCTAACCATGCTTTGATTTGTGTCAATTACTTCGATAAGTAGTCAGTTCTTTGACAAGTCACCCTCATGTTAAGGGATTGAAAGTCAATTTCACAAGACCGATCAAAGCCAAAGCTGGGAGCAACCATCCGATCCAGTCTAGATTTGTATCAACTGTTGACATGTAATCAATCGTTGATCGATCAAGCCCTAATGAATATCAATATAAGTCTAATTGGTATTTAATTAGGGTGGTTTCTGCAAGAGAGAGATAATTGGCAGAGACACAGAGCTACAATGAAAATCTGGGATTAATTCGGAAGAAGAAATAGGGTTTATTTGATAAAAGAATTTTTAATTCAGAGAGAGGAGGGGTAAAAATGGAATTAAAAATTACAGGGATGATCATCATGAATTTAGGGATTTTTGGTGAAATTTTCATAATTTTTGGATAAGT
Source organism: Schoenoplectus tabernaemontani (assembly GCA_037127355.1). Classification (NCBI taxonomy): domain Eukaryota; kingdom Viridiplantae; phylum Streptophyta; class Magnoliopsida; order Poales; family Cyperaceae; genus Schoenoplectus; species Schoenoplectus tabernaemontani. The sequence continues at coordinate 28,685,039 of CM073756.1, forward strand.
GGAGCTATTAAAATAAATTCGGGGAAGATAAAAGCGATTAAAAAGGATTAATCAAAGGCCGAGATTTGATCGAAGCAGCAACTCGGGTGCAAATTGGGATGATAACACCCGGGTACAAACGGGGATCCTAAGCACGCTTACACAGATCGAGAAGAATAAAATAAGCGAAGAGAGAGGTCGTCTCACGTGGCCACCTCTCCACGTGTCGGGCCATGTCCACCTCACCATGTGGGCCCCACCCTGGTACGAGTCACTGACAGGTGGGCCCCACCTCAGTGCCACGTGGCAGACAGCCAGTGGGCCACCTCACCACCCTAGTGCCACATGGCATCACACCAGTGGTCCACTACACTCCCTCTGTGCCACACGGCACAACCAGAGGAGGCCATCTCACCCAACCCTAAGCCACATGGCACAACCACATCAAGCCACCTCAACTCAGCTGTGCCACATGGCATCTTTCTAGCCAGCCATCTCAGCCATTCATCAAGTGATTAGGGAGTTGTTCATCTAATAAACAACCAACCAGACAGAGCCACCTCAGCATGTTAGCCCTAATCATCATGCTAATCAACTGCTAATCAGATCTATAGGCGTATACTTACAAACCTTACAGGTGGGGCCCAGGATACAGAGATGAGAGTATGGGCTCATGGTTGAAGTGGTATGCCAAGTCTATCCTACTGGTTTGTCCTGCTCAAAGCGATCAAATTTAAAAAGGAGATGAAAACAGAATGAACCTGGTGCATGCTCCCCCAGTCGCTGATCTACTCCCCTCTGGCGCTTTGGTGCACGTGCGCCTGAGCCATCCAAATTGGTAGAACATTCTCCCCGCTCTCCCTTCTTCTCCTTCTCCTCTCGCGCGCGAGTTTGTTTCTTCCCATGGCGTCTCACCATTGCGAGAGCTTCAAAGACAGTTGATGCACTTTAATGAATTAATCAGAGAAGCTAGAGCAGGGGGATAACAATAAAAGGGAGTTAAACAACAAGCCTACCTCAATTCGAATTGAAACAGTAGAAGTGCACTTCTGTTGACTATAATTGAGTACTTCGAGCACTAAATTGAGCACAGAGACAGCTTGATTATGCTTAGGCGATGTCAATTGGCAAGCAATTACAAAGAAATTGAGCAAGAGGAAAGCCTGGAGATTGAGAATTGTCGAGAGCAAGCGATGGCAAAGAGCAAGCTTGATAGCGCTTCAAAGGTCAAATTGAATGATCGAGAGCTTATTCAGATCAAGGCGACACTAGTTAGCATGGAATGAATGAGTGATTGAGTGGAAGAAGTGAATTGCGCCAAGAGAAGAAGTGAGGCAGAAACCCGATTTTGAAACGAGTAAGATTCAGTGAAATTGAGAGAGAGAAAGTACTGGCAACTGTGCAGAGGCATTTAAATACGGTCTAGTGATAAGAGGGCTTGCTTATCAATCGAGGTATCTGTTGAATTGGAGTCAAAGAGCTGCGGCACAGTCAAACCATAACAGAAAACAGTTAGGCGATTTCCACAACAAACACAAACCAATCTCAGCCGTTGATTGAAGTAGAATGAAGGGTGAGGATGTATCCAAGGTGGCAATCCGAGTGGAAGGCAGCTAACCAATCACAATTGGGTTAATTGGCCTAATTAGCCTATATAAACCGAAAATTAGCAACAAGAAAAGATACACATCCATTAGCAGAACAATTGAGAGCATCTACACATACATACACCAGTGATCATCAATTAGAGAGAGTGTGAGAGATTAGAAAGGAAATTATTCAATTCACTTTTCTGTCCAGTATAAGAGGTAATCGATTGTGTTCATTGATTCAATTAATACATTTTCTTTATATTTCTTGTTTTTAGAGTTTTCAGTATTCTATTCAAGTTTACTAAGTGATCAATTGAGTTCTTTCTTGGTTCTTGTTGCATTCTCTTTTGGAATTCATTCCTTTCTTCCACCTCTTTACTGTTTCTCCTTTTAAATAACTGCATTTAGTATTAATTGATTGTATCTAGTGAGCCACTGGCCCAATTACAAACTAATTGGCGAGCCTTTAGGCCTAGATCGGTCACAAACATCAAGAACTTGTAATTCAACTATTATTGCATTAGTTTCTTTGTGATTTTTCATTTTCAATCTGTTTTCTTGCTCATATCCATGCAATAATTGAAAAGTGATGACTTTTACCTCTTTAACATTCTAATTGAATAGTTCTAGTTGAATGAATTAGCCAATTCCTTTTGTAATACACTAATTCTGGTATAAGTTAGTATATCGCTAGGATTTTAGAATTGAATCAATTGCTATCTCAGTGAGCCACTGGCCCCAGCAGTGCCTGGGTGAGCCTTTCGGCCTGAGGAGTAGTAATTAAGGGCGTGAATTCAATAAGCATCTTGAATTGGAGAAGAATTGAGGTTGTACCAGTCGGTATTGTATAATCTCCAACTGACAATGCTGTAACGCGATCATTTGTAAATAAAATCACTCACATTCACCCTAAACTACACCTACATACCAAGGCGACGCTTATTGATCTTGTAATTATGAAAGAAACTAATTAAGTTTAGCGAATTTGGCAAAAAGACGACTCGGTACCAATCGGTACTGTATACTGACAAATGGTGAGGTGGTCTTGCACCATTACTAGCTCAAGAGGAGTCAATTAATCGCTTCAAATCATGATAACATATCAAGACGATGCTTATCAAACTTGTAATTGCCAAGAATTTCGATTAATTTGATCTAATTTGGTAAGGATTCAATTCGGTACCGATGCCAGTAATGCATCTCAATTCGGTACTATAATACAGTCTCTACTGCCATATGGATTCTCGATCAGGTACTTCAGAGGAGTTCTACACATCGAGACGACGCTAATACACCAATCTGATCGGAGAGAGGGAGCTCCGGCGGCCGAGAACGCCATTACGCACGGATCTTAATGCACCGGGAAGTCAGAGATCAAGAAGAACTCTTCAGCACGATTATTGAAGCGACCGCTAATCTTTAAAAATCATTAACGGACGGGATTTAATAGAAGTTAAGGAAATTTAAATAAGAATAGACCTGGGCCGTAGATCTATTAAACACGTATCTCAACTAAATCTAACGGCCCAAGTATAAATGAAACATTTGAATAAACTAGGCGCCAATCTTGGAGCAGATCCGAGGGCCCAGATTAGGCCCAATAATTAAATAATAATAGAACATTAATTATATATAGTAAATAAATAATTTAAAGATGCTCCTGAACTCCAAATTAACTCAAATTTGTTTCTAAAATTTTCTTATTATTCATACTATTTTTCTATACAATAATATTCCAGTTTTGAAAATATAATCATGTTGAAACAATTTAAAAGCAAAAGATATTACATATATTGATATATTTGACCTAGCTTTGACTTGTCATTTTAAATACTATAAAAATTCCAAAAATTCAAATAAAATCATGAATAATAATTAGATATATTTTCCTGACTTTTCAAGTGATTTTTCAATAATGACAATAGTAATATGCAATAATAAATAATGATATTAGTTCTATTCTTTGATAAATAAAAAAATAATGAATAATAATAGATATTATGTTGATATTTTCTGTAAAAAGAATAATAAAAATAAATAGTACAAAATATACAAAAAGATACACTACCATGGTAATAGATAATAAATGCATTTTCTTCTATAATAAAGAATGATAATATAGTTTTATGGAATGAATTGTACAAATATACAATAAAAATGTTTTTGATAGATAAAAAGCAATAAAAATAATAGTTGTAATAAAGAATACAATGAATTTCATCCCTTATGGCTATTTTCAAATAATAATGATGATAATAATAAAATCTTATATTTTTCTATAGATAACAAATAGAAAATAAAAAATATAATAAAACTATAATAAATAGGATAGAATATTAATAATGATCTCTTTTAGCTATTATAGATCCTAAAAATAAATAAAAACAAAAATAATAAAAAAATAATATAGCTAATCATATTTTGATTTGTAAATAACTTTTACATAATGAATAGTGTTTCAACATAATGAAATATAATAATGAAATTCTATTACTTTGGCTATTATAAACATTTTTGAAAATATAAATAAAAATCATTGCCATTTTATTTTCCATTATTTTGTAAATGATTTTCTACAAAATAAATAGAGTTTAGAAATAATAAAAATAAAATTCTACTATTTTAGCTATTATAAAAATCCCAAAAATATAAATAAAATTCTAGTTAATAGCTAACCCATTTTCCTATTATTTTTGTAAATAATTTTTTTCTACATGGATAAATAGAGTTTAAAAAAAAAAAAATAATAATAATAATAATAATAAATAAATGCATCTTTATAATAGAAATAATGATGGAAGATATTATGTAATAAACTTTTTACACTTTGAAGATGAACAAACATGCTCACATAAGGGATGTGAAGCAACACACATGATGTAACATTTAGAACGATTAGTCGGGACAAGAACATCTTGACGAAGGTTGCAACAAAGAACATGAGAAGATACGTTGAGACAAGAACATCTTGACGTAGAATGACTAAGGCTTCGATAGCAACATGAGGAGATATGTCGAGACAAGAACATCTTGACGCTTGATGAAGAATAACCAGAGCTACGACATCAACATGGAGATATATGTCGACTCTGAGGAAGAAGAACGTTACGATGTCCTAGAGAGGCGACATCTTAATGACTCATTACCATGAGCAAGTAACTCATGACTAAATACGCTCACACAAGGGGTGTAGGGCAACATAGATTTTGCACAAGTAATGCAACATGTAGAATGATTAGTCGGGACAAGAACATCTTGACGCTCGCTCGAAGAATGACCAAAGCTACGACATCGCATGGAGAAATATGTCGACTTTGAAGAAGAAGAACATTACGATGTCCGAGAGAAGTGACATCTTAATGACTCGGTGTCATGAACAAGTAATTCATGACCATTTGAGCTAGCAAGACCGAACTCATCCGTCGATAAGTTTGTCTTCCGGTTCATCTCCCGAGACCGTGAGATTGAATCGTTCGTAGTAGATTCATCCACAAAACAGTGAATGTGAACCGTTACGTAGGTAGGTTCCTTCACTAACACATGCCTCAATGTTAAGTCGGCTCGGCGCTTCGCTTCGGGTTTGACATTGTGTGTAATCGTGTTTCCTAGGTTTATGGATCGGCTTAGTGCTTCGAATTCATGATCTAGAAGATCGGTGAGAAGAAACACGTGGGCCATATCCACCCTTCTCCTGATTCACCAACCTCAAGATCAACCGGCTCAGTGCTTCGAGTTGTATTTTGTGTGATTGGTTGTTGACTAGTTAAGATTGAACCGTTCTGTAGTAGGTTTATCTTCTAGATCAACGGAGGTCGAGTCGTTCTGTAGTAGACTCACCTCAAGCCCCTCTAAAGAGATTAACCTGGTCTGTAGTAAGGTTATATCTCGAGGTGGCATAGATTGAACCGATCTGTCTGTAGGTTCGTCTTTCATAGGATGAAGTAGGTCGAGTCGTTCTGTAGTAGACTCACCTCGAACCCCTTTGAAGAGATTAATCGATCCGTAAGTAAGGTTACCTCTTGAAGCGGTAAAGACGAATCGATCCGTTTGTAGGTTCGTCTTCCATGGACCCCTTTTGTGAACCCGCACGACCACTTGACCATCTTTTAACTATACTATTTGCTTCTCTCTTTCAAAGATCCAGAGGTGCCTCGAGGTTAGTAGCCCGGGGTAATTAATTAACGGTGGGGGCTTGCGCCCACCGAATCTACAAGAACTCACAATCACTAAAAACCCCCGAATGTGCATCCAAATCTCTCTAAACGGCGAGATCGGCACCAAGACTTAGCGAGATGCACGCTCGGGAGGGATCTCCGTGTCCTTCTTCCGCAACCCATCGCCCGGCGGCGAGCGCGCGAAAAAGGGTCGCACACCTAGCACTCGCTCCAAGAAAATCGCCTAAAATACTTGAAAAAGGGAGTAATTTTATAAATTACGCCACCTTAAGATTTGATCTTCTTTCCTAGACTGGACCCAAAAACCCGATATTGATGTTTGAAATGCAATATAATATTGATGGGTAAATATAATAATATTATCATGCACATTCGACCAACATGTTATGACATGAAATGGTAAAGAAACCCAAAATAGAAATTCTGTGGAAATAATACTATAATATAAAATATAAGGTACGAGAGTCAAACACCCGTAATAAATACCCAGATTGTAAATTTACTAGACTCATCCCGAGCGGGCACTATCAGGGCCCAACTTACTAACTCGGGTCTTGCCTAAGCGGGCACTACCAGGGCCCAACTTACTAACTTAAGACTTTATGTTTGTGCCGCGATAACGCCGCACAAATGATAATTCGGGCTCCCGGGGCGATAACGCCCTAGGAGAGTGAACAACTATAAAGCACGTACTCTAGTCTGCTGAATCTGGTAATTTACCTTACAAAATAGAAGCAAATGGATATAATATGTCTTCAGTTGCCATATCATAAAAAGGAGATAACTACCCGTGAATTAACAAATCGGAAACAAATGGGAGCCTACACTGTACCAACCAAGTGTCGAGAGGACCGCATCTCGTAAAAGTATCAGTACCCACTAAGGTCACGGACCGCATCCCGACTTTCTCTCGTACCAACTAGGGGCCAAAGGAGAAAGCCCTTCGGACAATACTAGGATCCTAAATAAGCCGGATAAATATAATAATATAGTATAACGAAATAGATTTCAGTCTCGGATAAGGCCGTCCACACTAAACACTGAAGGACATGGTATCCTAATCGCTCAAATTGGGATTAGAAATGTAATCATATCAAGAATAATATAAATATAATATTGATCAAAGAAAACACTCTGACACAGCCGAACCCGCCAAATGACGGGATCGGTGGATAACCCGACGAGCAAAGATGCGCGATACATATACGAGCACGGTGGGTCCACGGGCCTATGGGTCACCGTACGTAACCACAATGGTCTGGTTATGCAAGGCAACTCAAACCGAGAATTACAGTCCGCCTCTCAAGCACTCCCATGCATTTAATGCATGATTAACTACCTGACTTAATTAATAATTAGTGATAGTAATAATATTTTCCTAATAATTATAATTGTTTACCCTTGAAAGATTTCAAGGATGAATAGATGAATAAATGAAAATAAAATTGATGATTAATCATGAGAAGAGGGAAGAAGAGAAAGCAATGAAAGATGGCCCACTAATCGGGAGAGGTCGTCGTTGACCCGGAACAAATCCATTAATCCCACGATGAAATATTAGGGTGAAAGACGAGGATATAAATACCCCACCACCTCCTACTCATTCGAGGTGGCTGACCCTCGGGAGATTTAGGAGAGAGAAAATCTCTTGATGGGTCAGCCATTTGATTACATTTTCTCTGACAAGTGGGACCCACCTGGCAGTCCCTTGTAGATGAATCTAACAACATAGCCTATCTGATGAGTCACCCATGTGACCATTTTCACTGACAGGTGGACCCCACACCTCAGTGACCTGCTATAGGAGTCAGAGTTGAACCCTAAAAATCTGCCCTTGGAGCTAACCCTAGAAAGGAGCTGAAGCAGTATAATCCCTATGCTATATGAAATGATGTCAATGCCAAGCTAGCATTTTGATGCAACTAGTCATGAGAAATTCCAAATGTGATTTTGCTTTCAAGTGCGACTCGGTGCCAAAGCCATGAGCAACCACCTAACCATGCTTTGATTTGTGTCAATTACTTGATAAGTAGTCAGTTCGTTGACCAAATCACCCTCATGTTAAGGGATTGAAAGTCAATTTCACAAGACTGATCAGGTGCCAAAGCTGGGAGCAACCATCCGATCAAGTCTAGATCTGTATCAACTGTTGACATGTAATCAACTTTTGATCAGATCAAACCCTAATGGATATCAATATAAGTCTAATTGATATTTAGTTAGGGTGGTTTCTGCAAGAGAGAGATAATTGGCAGAGACACTGAGCTACAATTGAGATCTGGGATTAATTCTGAGGAAATAATAGGGTTTATTTGATAAAAGAAATTTTAATTCAGAGAAGGAGGGGTAAAAATGGAATTAAAAAATTACAGGGATGATCATCATGAATTTAGGGATTTTTGGTGAAATTTTCATAATTTTTGGATAAGTGGAGCTATCAAAATAAATTCAGAGAAGATAAAACAGATTAAAAATGAAAGATCAAGGGCTGAGATTTGATCAAGGCAGATCTGGGTGCAACTTGGGGACAGAGACACATCTGGGTGCAAACGGGGATCCTAAACACACCTACACCGAATCGGGGAAGAGAGAAGGGTGTGACACGTGTCGAAGATTTCATCGGACCACCTCATGCCACGTGTCGAAGCCCCCATCGGGTCCACCTCGGCCATGTGGGCCCCACCACCATACCGACCGACATGTGGGCCCCACCAACATGCCACGTGGCAAGACCCGACAGTCCACCTCACCCCTCCACATGCCACATGGCGCACTCACAAAGAACACACCTCATCGTACCCATAGCCACATGGCAAAGATATTAACAATACACCTCACAGACCACTATCACACTTATCGCCACATGGTGCGCATGCTATCGGTCCAACTAGGTAACACGGACCCCGAGAGGTGACACATGGCACTACACCACGAGCCACCTCGGATACATTAACACTACCACAGATGATTAATGGGATGATTAAGCAAGTGGCCCTATCAGAGTGTGCCAGATCAGCTTCATTAACACTAAGCAATAGAATAATCGATTGGTGATTGGATCTGTGGACCTAGAGTCATAACACTTACATCTAGGGCCCACATGTCGAGATTTAAGCAGTGCGATTCGTTTATTCATCCATACACCATGCCTATGTAGTATTAAACAGAAGATTTAAATCGAAGAAAGTGAAGCAAGCGTGTACCTGGATCATTTGCGCTGCACCTCTAACGGTGGGTCCCAATGTGTGGCGGGCTCTCTCGCCAAGCGCATTCTTTCTCTTTCTTCTCTTTCACCCTCCCTCTCTTTCTCCTTCTTCTTGCCGAGGCCGATGGCGCCATTAACTCCAATTGAGTTCTCTAGAGCTTAAAGCTTCGAATTCCTTATAGCCAGAGGTAATCCATGCATAGGAGAGAAAGGGTGAGCGCTCGAAATTAAAAAAGAACAAGTGAATAGAGCAGTGAGAGAGGATGATCACCTCGGGTGATTAATGAAGAACTTTAATCCTTGGATCTAAACTCAAAATTGATGATGCATATCTCTTCCACTCACTTAGACGATGCTGTAAGTGTAAAAAGAAGCAATAATTAAGCATTAAATAAAAGCAATTGAGATAAGGTGATGGAATCGGGCAAATGGAGAAAATTCAAAACCTTGCACTCTCAGCTCGAATTAGCAATGCTTGTAGCTTCTATGTGCCTACACGATGCCTCTTAAGTGCTGGAGATTGTCAATTAAACGATGGAGATGTGATTTGAGCCAAGAGGTGGAATCGGATGATGAAGCTTTAAGCTTTGAAGAAAAATAACAATGGCAGAGGGTAGAAGAGTGCCTCGGATGCATTAGAGTGAGTATATATAGTATGTTTAGATGCTCTAGAAGGTTCTAGCGGCAGATAGGGGGTGAGTCAAACATAGTCAACAGTGAAAGGAATAAGCTTTGGATTCTTTGAGTGGGACCCACATCGCAACAGAATGGATAACAGAATCAAAAGACCATGTTTATGAGCCAAGAGAGTCCAATTGCTGGTGCATGAGTGGTGTACAGCTCTAACCCCTTTGATACACCCTTTAATTGCTATATAAACCCCTAATCCATGGAAATTAAGAGATATACACAATACAACAGACCAGAGAGAGATAGAGAGTGATAGATTAGAGAGCTATAGCATAGAAAAGGCAATTGGAAGAGAAGAATTGGTTGTGAGAAGGAAAGAAAGCCAAGAAACCGATTGATCTCAGTTTTAACTTGAGAACTCGGTTGTTATATCTCCGATTATTCATTAGAAGGTCAGTCTTGAGCTTAATTTCAATTGGATTTGAAGTTTCAGTATTGAAATTTTGATGTAATTGATATATCGCATTTGAATCTTAGAGCAACAGTACCTTTGAGTTGAATTTTTCAATTTCTTTCCTTTAATTTGCGAATTCATAACTTCTTTCCTCTAATATTTGATCCGAATTACGTTCTTGTTTTGTTTCTTGATTGGATTTCAAGTAATTAAGTTTGATTGAATCGATTGATCTCGGTTAAAACCTGAGAACTCGATACCAGCAAAGGTCTTTGCTTTAATTCTTTGTTTAAACGTCAAATTCACTTCAGTCTGTGTTTGTATCTCATGTATTCAAGGTCGTAGTGTTGTTCAAAGTCGATTGATCTCAGTTTTAACTTGAGAACTCGACGGAATTCATGATCTTCAATGTGTTATCGCGTCGTACCAGTTCAATCTAGTTCCAGACTTGAGATTAGGGAAAATTGCATGCATGATTGGATATAGCTCAGTTATAATTGTCATTATGAAGCCTATTAAGTGCATAAGTCGCATTGAAAGTGGATGAGTAGTCGGAATTTTGAGTGAAAGATGATCGGTATCGGGCGATGCTGCACTGTGTCAATTTCTTCAGCTCATAATGTAATTATCATCCAAATTAGATATGTAATCTCGACTTGATTCCTATAGACACGTTAAACGATGCATTATCAACTCTGAATTGCCAAAAAACATCGTTAAATTTGGTTATAACTCGTGTCCATACCTTCGGTACCGAACTGCACCACTGTACTCCGAGTAGCATTTGTCAAGTATGATTCATTGGGTCAATTTGAGCTACAATAATCATGTTGATTCGTGCCAGCATACATAAACGATGCAAACAGGGCATTTAATTGTACAAAGTATTGATCAATTCCATTGAATTTCTAAGAATTGAGATTCGGTACCGATTGGTACCAAATCGACCCATCTGGCATTGGTATACCATGTGATTCACCGCATAGATCATTAATCGGACGCCGTAGAATAACTCCTCATGGCAAGACGACACTAGGGCAGTTGCCTGATCGGAGGAAGATGGCCGCAATCGCCGGCGCCGTCAATGGCACGAATCTTGGAGCTCGTGTTGACTGGAGAGTCAGAGAATCGCGGCAGCACGGATATTGATGCGCGTGTGTGAATCTTGAAGAGATCGAGCGTTTGAAATAAAAGCACTGTTTTAAATAAAGATGCAGAATGAATCTGGGCCTTACATCTCATGGGATTTAATCTTGAAGCGAATCTGACGGCCCAAATAAGAACAGAGCTGAATAAAAGATAGGCGCCAATCTTGGTGCAGATCCAAAGGCCCATATTAAACCCATTAGTTAAATAATAACAGAATATTAATAGTATGGAATGAATAAATGATTTGAAAATGCTCCTGAACTCCAAATTGACTCAAATTTGTTTCTAAAGTTTCCTTATTTTTCATACTATTTTTCTATATGATAATATTCCAGTTTTAAAAATATAATCATGATAAAACAATTTAAAAGCAAAAGACATTACATATATTGATATATTTGACTTAGCTTTGACTTGTCATTTTAAATGCTATAAAAATTCCAAAAATTCAAATAAAATCATGAATAATAGTTAGATATATTTTACTGATTTTTCAAGTAGTTTTTCATGAAATAATAATGACAATAGTAATATGCCATAATAGATAATAAGATTAGCTATATTCTTTGATAAATGAAAATAAATAATAATAGATATTATGTTGATATTTTCTGTAAAAAGAATAATAAAAATAAATAGCACAAAATATACAAAAATATATACTACCATGGTAATAGATAGTAAATGCATTTTTCTTCTATAATAAAGAATGATAATATAGTTTTATAATAAAATGAATTGCATTTCTTTTGTTATTTCTATACAAATATACAATAAAAATATTTTTGATGAATAAAATACGATAAAAATAATAGTTGTAATAAAAATATAATGAATTTCATCTCTTATGGCTATTTTCAACTACTACTAATAATAATAATAAAAAAATCTTATATTTTTCTATAGATAATAAATAGAAATAATAAAAATATATAATGAATAGTATAATAAATAAGATAGAATATTAATAATGATTTCTTTTTAGCTATTATAGATCTTAAAAATAAAATAAATAATAATAATAATAAAGATAATATAGCTAGCTATCTTTTGATTTGTAAATAATTCCTACATAATGAATAGTGTTTCAACATAATAGAATATAATAATAAAATTCTATTACTTTGGCTATTTTAAAAATACAAATAAAAATCATAGCCATTTTATTTTCTATTATTTTTGTAAGTGATTTTCTACAAAATAAATAGAGTTTAGAAATAATAAAAATAAAATTCTACTATTTTAGCTATTATAAAAATCCCAAAAATATAAATAAAATTCTAGTTAATAGCTAACCCCTTTTTCTTATTATTTTTGTAAATAATTTTTCTACATAGATAAATAGAGTTTGAAAATAAAAAAAAAATATAATAAAATAATAATAATAATAATAATAATGAATAAATTCATATTTATAATAGAGATGATAATGGAAGATATTATGTAATAGCTTTGTACATTTTGAAGATGAACAAAAATGCTCACACAAGGAGTGTAGAGCCACATGAGGATGTTTGCACACATGATGTAACATTTAGAACAATTAGTCGGGACAAGAACATCTTGACGAAGGATAAACAAGGTTGCAACGGCAACACGAGAAGATACGTCGAGACAGGAACATTTTGACGTAGGATGACTAAAGCTTCGATAGCAACATGAGAAGATATGCCGAGACAAGAACATCTTGACACTTGTTGAAGAATAATAAGATATGTCGAGACAGGAACATCTTGACGTAAGATGACTAAGGCTTCGATAGCAACATGAGGAGATATGTCGAGACAAGAACATCTTGACACTTGATGAAGAATAACCAGAGCTGTGACATCAACATGGAGATACATGTCGACTCTGAGGAAGAAGAACATTACGATGTCCTAGAGAGGTGATATCTTAATGACCCATTACCATGAGCAAGTAACTCATGACTGAATACGCTCACACGAGGAATGTAGGGCAACGTAGTAATTTTGCACAAGTAATGCAACACGTAGAATGATTAGTCGAGACAAGAACATCTTGACGCTCGCTGAAGAATGACCAAAGCTACGACATCAGCATGGAGAGATATGTCGACTTTGAAGAAGAAGAACATTACGATGTCCGAGCGAAGCGACATCTTAATGACTCGGTGTCATGAACAAGTAATTCATGACCATTTGAGCTAGCAAGACTGAACTCATCCGTCGATAAGTTTGTCTTCCGGTTCATCTCCCGAGACCGTGAGATTGAATCGTTCAGTAGTAGATTCATCCACAAAACAGTGAATGTGAACCGTTACGTAGGTAGGTTCCTTCACTAACACATGCCTCAATGTTGAACCGGCTCGCCGCTTCGGGTTTGACATTGTGTGTAATTGTGTTTCCTAGGTTTATGAATCGGCTTAGTGCTTCGAATTCATGATCTAGAAGATCGGTGAGAAGAAACACGTGGGCCATATCCACCCTTCTCCTGATTCACCAACCTCAAGATCAACCGGCTCAGTGCTTCGAGTTGTATTTTGTGTGATTGGTTGTTGACTAGTTAAGATTGAACCGTTCTGTAGTAGGTTTATCTTCTAGATCAATGGAGGTCGAGTCGTTCTGTAGTAGACTCACCTCAAGCCCCTCTGAAGAGATTAACCTGGTCTGTAGTAAGGTTATATCTCGAGGTGGCATAGACTGGACCGATCTGTTTGTAGGTTCGTCTTCCATGGACCCCTTTTGTGAACTCAGATGACCACTTGACCATCTTTTAACTATACTATTTGCTTCTCTCTTTCAAAGATCCAGAGGTGCCTCGAGGTTAGTAGCCCAGGGTAATTAACGGTGGGGGCTTGCGCCCACCGGAATCTACAAGAACTCACAATCACTAAAAAACCCCCCTGAATGTGCATCCAAATATCTCTAAACGGCAGAATCAGCCGACACCCAGCAGATGCACGCTCGGGAGGGATCTCCGTGTCCTTCTTCCGCAACCCATCGCCCAGCGGCGGTGCGGAGCGCGCGAAAAAGGGTCGCACAATAATCTACAACTTGAATTATTTAATTTTATCTAATCCTAACTCGGGACTATTTCCTGAATCCTACTCCTATCATATCTACGTGCAATATGACATGTTATGACATGCTAATGCGGGTATGCCTCGAATATGCTGGTCAATTTACCGGATGCATATGACAGGTCAGATTTAAGTCTCTAATTATTTTTGGTCAGAAAATACCGTAATTCAGATTTATTTTAAAAACATTTTATTTTCGGTTTGGGTTCCTAATTCTGAAGAAAGGAAATTAAATCCCAGGAAACCGTACCTAGGAGTGCTGGTGAGGATCGCGAAGTCGCTCTACTCCGGAGGTAGAACACCGGCCTCGAGGTCGGCGTCCGCGTACGTCGGGTCAGGAGTGACCTCGTACTCCGCGAGTGGATCCGAGTCGACTATATCACCTAATTTAATTTAGAATTAGATGTTTATTAGTTTAACTTGATTTATTTTGAAGTTAACAATTAATTTAGCTTGATAATTTACTTAACGCTCGCTCGGTTTTCATCGTCTTTTCCCGAAAATTCGGCAGCATTTCTGCTACATATATGCGATGTCGGACAAATCTAACTAGCGTGTTTTTATTCATAATGCCATGTATGTCCCTTTAATCATCTTTTTATACGTTTATTATATTTTGCTCGGGTTTGTAGATTTTAGTCATTTAATTTCGTTAGGGTTTAGAAATGAATCCCCTTTTTTTGATTAATTCAAGTTCCGATCATAACTACCATTTGTTTTACTTGTTCATTATATTTGTCGTGTTTCTCATTTAGTACAAGATTACGTTATTGACAATTAAATTCTGTAATGATAGATGTCAGAAACAAATCAATATACGCCCATCGAGATAATTATAAAAATCATAATTCATTTTATTAATTTTACTTCGATTACATATACAAGTCTCAATACAACGGGATAAGTACTACAATTAAAAATCCTATAAAATGAACTAAAAAAAGACTAAAATAAAACTACAGTTATGATTAAAATAAAAATAGAGAAATTAATTAATATATATTATATATATAATATTATATTTTAATACCCTTTCGTTTATTTTAGAAATAGAGAAATTGATTAATATATTCTAATATATATCAATTACATTCTAATTATTATTTTTACTATGTCTTTAAATTATGTAGTTTATTATTAGGTTTTTATAAGTTAGAGAAAATAATTTTAAAATAAAAATAAAATAAAAAGAAATAAAAGAAATAAATAAATAAATAAAATAAAATAAACGAAAATATAAAATAAAACAAATTTAAAGAAAAAGTTATTATATTATTAATGTGTTGGTGTTTTAATGAACGGGATCATACGCTGACTACCGAGCCAATTGTGTTTGTGCACTGGCAACCCGAAACGGGGGCAGTCAGGGAATATAATCATTTTCCGATTATTAAAGTTTATGTTATTATCTATGGATACCGCCTAACCTTTCGGGCCGGCTTCCAATTAATTAGTCATATTTTTAATTTAATCACTTTAAATTTTCTTAAGACTTTTAATCATTGGGCCTTTATTAATTTAATACTAATCCAAACATTTAAAATTATTTATCAATTTGATTCTCGGCCCAATGAATCTTATTTTCTTAAATCCTGATTATTACAAGTTGGGCCAACTTCCTAAAGGTT
Source organism: Schoenoplectus tabernaemontani (assembly GCA_037127355.1). Taxonomy (NCBI): domain Eukaryota; kingdom Viridiplantae; phylum Streptophyta; class Magnoliopsida; order Poales; family Cyperaceae; genus Schoenoplectus; species Schoenoplectus tabernaemontani. Next base: position 28,700,894 of record CM073756.1, read on the forward strand.
CACTTACTTCCTAATCATTGCTCGGTCCGTGATTTCTTTTATCTTTAATGATTCTATTTTGGCCCATCCCATAATTCATTTTATTCAAATCTCAGCCCATTATGTTATCTAAGCCACATCAAATTCTAATTACAGGAATAGTCCCATCAAGGCGACAGATCAAGTCAGCATACAACACAGATCGGGCAAACATGACCCAGGGTCATCACACAAACCAGGGACAAGGTAAGCAATCCAAGGTACATACTACAGATCCCAGGCACCAGAAATCAAGGCATCATACAACCAGCAAAGAAAGAAAAATCGAAATTACCAGAACATGCCAGACAATAGGGCACAAAGGGGGCAAGACAGCATACAAGCACATACTAGCAAAGAGATCAGACAGAGGCAACATTCAACAATCCATAGGGCCAACCAGACCATAGCAGTATACAGATCCACATTCAACCCACCACCAAAATTACCCTAACCTTAGTTTTGTATCAGCAAGAAGGCAACAACAGGCAAGCAAGCCTCACTTCACTGGCACCTTTCGGTACCAGTGTACCCAGGAACAAAATTTACCAACATGGCATACCAGTAAGATAAACAAACAGGATAGCATAACCTCACCCAGAATCAACCAAGCAACCACTATCAACAATTTACCAGAATCAAACATCATGACAACAACAACCCAACTCAACCCACACAACCATCAAATTACCAAAATCCGAAAGGTACTAGTAACAGTACTGGTAATCTAGAAACCACAAAACCAGTATAGCTTGTCAGAGAGGGAGAGAGGGACAGGCACAAGCGGACATATGTTCAAGTCTCGCCTCACCAGTACTGAGACAGTACTAGTGTACCAAGGTGCATTCAATATCAAAATCGACCATAAAGTAAGCCATAACAAGAATTCAAGCACACACATGCAATTAAAGCCCATCAAACAAAACACACAACTGACAGGGCGAAGATAGCAAAAGAAGAACATAGGGTTCTAGGATTTACCAGAACAAGAGCCAAGATGGCAGCGGAGGGCAATAGGGCACAAGGCAGCAAGTGAGAAAGGTGTGTCAGGGATTGTCAAAGTCGAGCCTCCCCTCCTTAAGAGCTCCGACTTCTCCCTCCTCCTCAAAACACGGCACATATTCACAAGGAAAGGAAATAAAGAAAATCTATTCTCACTAGTAAAACAAAAATGGAACTATTTCTCAACACATGAGACAACAAGCAAACAACAGGAGAGAAGGAGGGGAGCCGGGGTCTTATAGAGGAACGGGCAGCGCACAGTCACGAGAAGTGACGGAAAAGAGGGTTGAGTCAGGGCTGGCGACTCGATCTAAGGTTGGTGGGACCCCACGAGAGGAGAAAGTCAAGGGCGGGTGAGAGCGAAGGAGTGGAGTGAGGGAGGGGGAAGGACGACATCGCCTTAATGGCGACATGAGAGAAGAGCGACAAGGGGGAACGAGTTCATCGGGAGCGAGCGAGAGAGATAAAGAGTGACAAAGAGACTTTTGAGTCATCGGGTGGAAAGAGAGAGAAAGAGGAGAGAGAGTAGATGAGTAAAGTAGATGGGATGGGTCGGTGGGGTGATAAATGGGAGAGAGAGATTTTTTTACAGTATGGGATTCTCTATGGCAGCTGTTTTGTGGTCATTGGTGTGGCAAATTGGATTTCTACTCAATCCTGATTATTAAATTTAGGAAATTAAATATTTTATTATTGTAAATCATTTATTTCTCTGTTAAATCAAAACAGGGTTAAATTCAGAGTTTGTTTAGAAATATTCCGATTATATTTATTTAATAAATTAGAATCTTTAATTTAAAATATTTTAAGGGATTATTTATTCTACATCGGTTGTCCTCAGTATTTAATTTGTTCTCATTGTATTATTTATGTCATTTTATTTGATTAGATATTTTAACTAAATTTCATCAATTAAGTTTTTAGTTATTATATTTTAATAATGATTTTAATTTGATCTTTGGGTTTTGGTATTCGATTCTCAAATTTTAAATTAATAGAAGTAATATGTCCAATTGACCAATGTCAAATGGACAATTGCATGTCTGATTAGTTTTCGAATTTAATTGATCAGTCCGTTTATATTTCTTAGTTATAAAAATCGAGTTTTTCTTAGCTAGTTAATTAACTAATCAATATTTGATTTATTATTTATTTTAATTTAAAAATTGAATTTATTGTTATTCTTATTACATATATATATATTTATATTGTTATTTACTAATTTATGTTAAATTAATTTATTTATTATCTTGATTATCATTATTTCTTAATTTAATTTTCACGGTTTAACAATAGCTCTAGCATAGTGCTTGATCAGCTAGTTCCTAAGGTGAGCTGTGAGTTAGTGCATCTCTCACTTCCTGCATTCAACTCTTCTCAATTCTTGCTCTAACATCATCGATTGAGATCCTAGAAGCTCTCCCAGCCATCAATTGTAAGTTTCAAGCTTCAATTTATAAGTTCAACTCTTTGACTCGAGGTGCTTCTTTTTGCCATATCCCTCTCTACACTGCCTTATTTCAAATTCTAACTTTGCATCATTCTTCTTCTTTGCATAATGCAGCCAAGGCTAGAAGCAATTGACTTGAAGTGCAACCCTTTACTTGATCTCCATTGATGGCGCCATCAACAACTTCAGTCATCGGGAAGAAGAAGAGAAGAAGAGAGAAGAGGGAGGGAGCTTCTTCAAGCATGCCTGTGCCTGACGCATGTGAACCAAAGCAGAGAAAGAGAAGAGTGCAGAGAGGTAATTCAAAGGCGCCAGGTGCATGCACCTCTTTGTCTCATATTTAAATTTCAATTGATTTTTTTGTGTAGACTTGGCTTGCCAATTACTCATACACCACACTCTCACAACTCTGACTAGTATGGGGCCCACTTGTATGATTACTGAGCTTAGGTTCACAGGTATCATTAGTAGTTGATTAGTGCACAAATTAAGATTAATGTGCTGAGGTGGCAAGATCTGATTGGTTATTTACTTAAGCAACAATAGTCTGTTAATGACTACTGACGTGAACCAATGGTTGTTTGCCACGTGGCACAGGTGGGGTCCACCGATGGTTTTGTGCCAGGGTGGGGCCCACATGGATGGATTAATAAGATGGTGTCACATAGCACTAACATGCTGAGGTGCTGCCATGTGACATGTTGGTGGGGCTCACTTGTCAGGTAAGCATAGTGGTGGGGCTTACCCAGCTGAGGTGGACCAATGGGATGCTGTCACGTGGCACTGACATACTGAGGTGACCCAATGAGATCCTGCCACACGGCTGCCCTCTCTCTCTTCTCTGATTGTGTATGTGTTTGCTTGGGATCCCCCATTTGCACCCAGACACGCCTCTATCCCCAAGTTGTACCTAGAGAAGTTTGTGATTTAATCTCAGCCCTTGATTAATCTTTTTTATCTATTTTATTTCTCTAAATTTATTTTAATAGCTCCACTTGTCCAAAAATTTTGAAATTTTCATCAAACATGTCTAAATTCATGGTGATCACTCTTGTAATTTTTAATTCTAATTTTTCTCCTGCCTCATTGTGCTAAAAAATTCTTTGTCAAGAAAACTCTGTTTTCCTCTGAATTAATCTCAACTTTCAACTGTAGCTCAGTGTCTCTGCCAAATAAAATTCTCTTACATAAACCACCCTAATTAAACACTAATTAGACTTGTATTTATACTTCATTAAGGTTTGATTTGATCAATAGTTGATTACATATCAACAATTGATATAAATCCTGACTTGATCATATGTTTGCAACATTGGCACCTGATCAGTCTCGTGAAATTAACTTTCAAGCCATGTTCATGAAAGCAAAATCACATTGAAATATCTTGTAGTTGGCTGTATCAAAATACTGACTTGACATTGACACAGTTCTTGTTGTACATGGATTGTACTACTTAAGTTCTTAGGGTTTGCTCTGAGGGTTGGTTCTTAGAGTTTAATCTTGACCTTCCTTGATTTCTATCACTGAGGTGTGGGACCGATCTGTTAGTGAAGAATAATCATATGGATGACACCTCGGGGATCTCTCTCTCTTGAATCTCCTGAGGGTCATCCACATGGTGTATTCTCTCTACACCAATCCATTTTCTTTCACTTCTTTTTATTTTTCACTGCAGACTCGCTTTCTTTGTTCTAGACATGACCATCTCTCCATATGGCACGATCCCTAGGCGTCCTCGGAGTCATTATCTCTCTCTTTATGAGGATCTCGAGGACTGAACGCCCATTATTAAGGTTACACACGACACTCTCGTGTACCTTCGGGCTGGTGGTCTAATTTTCGTGATGAGCAGCCTCACGACATCATGTCTTTGCTGCCTTGAGATCTTACATCCGCAGCACCTCTCACCCATCTTCTTGGCAAGGAGATGATTGATTGAGAGACTTCTCATTGGGCTAATATTGATTTCAAGCTTTCTCTCAGATACCACGACCATCAGTTGGACTTGACCCGCTACATGCTCACACGGGAGAGAGATATTCTTTGCAGCTCGGTGTGTACAGCTGTATCTTCTTGTCGATGTTTCGGTACAACATCGACACACCTTAGCTCTGTGCCTTCTGCGAGCGGTGGAGTATTCCACCAACACCCTTTTCATTGATGATCGGGAGTTGACTCCAACACTGTGGGAGATCCGTCAGTTGATCGGCTGCCGACGTGTTTGGCCATTACTATGATGAATTCTTGCTGTCAGAGAGTGACTTGAGAGACCCTTCCCTGCACCCGACTTCTCTTCGGGAGATTTACAGGATTTATGATCAGTTGAGTGGACAACAACTTTCGGTCCCTTTTTGGTTCTGGATATCTTATTTCACTGATCGGCTGCGTTCTCATCCAGAGTGTTGTGCTTCCACCTATGACCCCTTTGGCACTAGGCGCCCTGATCTTTATTGCGATGTACCTGCTCCCCCGCAGGATAATTTGTGCTCGCATGATATTGGCCGGGAGGCTTACATGACAACCTTCCTCTCTTGGTGGTTCTGCTTCTTTCTGCTTCCCAGTTCGGGGGCTCGCACTATCCGCCCTTCAGTGTTTGTGATGGCAAGTCGGATTTCTTATGGCGAGAGAGTTTCGTTGGCCATGTCTGTCTTGGCCAATATTTATAGGGGTTTGCGAGGCTTGACATCTTCACACGATCCTTCTCGCTGCAGAGAGTTGGTGTCTTGACACTTCATCAGCGGTGGTTACACATACACTGGTCTGGCGTGTATCACCCATCTTTGTCATCAAACTTGAGGGCCAACTTGCCCATCTTAGGTGACTTGGCCGGTCATGCGAGCCTCGACTTCTGAGGATGATCGCTTTAGGTTTTACCGCAGCCGTGACTATCTGAGACTAGCTCACACCAGATTGGTCACTCATCACTTGGCTGGGACTGCTTACAGATCTTTGATTGATGCGACTCCTTCTAGAGACTCTCCTTCTCTCAGAGGTTAAACATATGACTTGGATTACTTCATCAGTCTTCGCCACAGATTCTTGTCACTCCGTATTGGCGATTATGTTTTCATAGAGCCTTATTCTCCGCACAGATGTGCTCATCAGTTCGTCTTAGACCAGGATGTACCTGCCTTACTTCTTCGCCCGAGTCTTTGGCGGCCAATCTTGAGGGTCTCGGGTGGTGCTACTCACATCTCTTTCGCTTAGAGACGGGTTCCCACTTTCAGATGGTACTTGCTTCTCGTATAGCCACTTTCTCACGGCGCTACATTTGGTAGTACTATGACGCCATTCACTCATACCAGTCATGCACTCCTTTGGTGATGGTACGTAGCACTTGTCCTAGGGGTAGAGGCAGTTCATCATCCGACCCCACTTATGATGATTTCATTCCTTTTCCATCTCTTTCTTCAGAGTCGATGGACTTCTAGGGGTTGGACATCCACTATCCTTGTTCGTCTACTAGGACTCATCTCACTGGTATACTTCAGATTCATTTCTTTCCTTATTAGGTTTAGATTATATTTTGATGGGTTTTTCCTTTGATCAGATTCTACCTATGATTACGATGCGACAAAGCCTGGCTTCTCGGTCCCTCACCCGCGGGCTAGCGGTGCACATACTCAGCCTCCTGCTAAGCCACCATGAAGGGAGGTCAAGATGGCACTTCTCGGTCGCATTCTCCATTTTCCTTTCCTTCTCCCACTCCGGGTGATCATTTTTCACAGACTCGCCTTCTCTTGTTTAGGCACATTTTAGTTGCAGCTCTGATTAGGGTTTGTTTTTCATTTCCAGTTCATGAGGTGTCTTCTCTCGAGACTGCCCGAGATAACATCCTAGCAGACTCATCAGCGCCAGCGGATGTTAAGTTGTGCCAAAGCATGACGGAATCTCCATGTAAACCTCCTCCAGCAAATCCCCGTGATGAAGCTGGATTTTTCACACCGAGTTGGTGTAGCTTTCCCCGTGAAGAAGCTTTCATCCAACGACATTCTTGCCTGATGGTAGTGACACAAGCTCCCATGTGTGATTTATGTCGAGAGCCCTCAGTTCCTCATGCATGGCCGTCTTCCACTTTAGATCCCCTTTTGCTACCTGCGAACACTTGGGTATAGAAACACCATTCAATGAGGCAATGAATATTGTATGGGCCGGTAATATGCTAGAGTATGAGACAAACTAGGCAATATCATGTGAAAAATCATAGCGATTAGATGGACATCCTACATTGACTCGAGAGGTTTGTCTCAATGGCATAAAAGTGAGAGGTGAATAAAGATGAATCATATTATCTGAGTACTCTGAATCTGAGTTAGATGTCTCACGAGTTGGGGTAGGTCAGTACAAGAAACTCATTAGCACAAGTGTCACTGCCGACACTATTTCCTCATTCTGCTTCCTCCTCCTCGCATACACTCTCAGCTCCCTCTAAGTCAGAACGCCACCATCCTCAATCTCAGTCGTCTCATTTTTCAGCACCTCAGCCAACTATTATGGCTCCACAACAGATTGTTCCAGCACCTTAGCTGATCATTTTGGCTCTTCAGCTGATTGTCCCGGCATCATCTGATATAACAAAATAAGTCAAGATATCATCCTCATATGTACTAGTCTCTCACTAGCGCTACTCTCCCCCTCTCGCCTCATGCTGCCAGTATCGGGTGAGGTCACTCTGAAAGAGTAGTACGACTCATTCACTCAAAATGTCACATCCATACTGATAAATAATTGCCTCTCAACTGGTCTTCAACAAACATAACCCTTTTGGGTATCAAAGTAACCTACAAAGATACATTTCACCGCTCTATGATATCTAACTTTCCTACTGTTGGTCTATTGTCTTTCATAAAACATACATAATTAAACACCTTTGGAGGAAAAATGCTCTCATTCTTTTTCTATAACACTCTAGATGACATCTGGTTGATCAATTGTGCGGTTATCATAATCGCTCATCCCAATAAATATTTTGAAACATTCATAGAGATCATCATGCATCGGGCTACCTCCAATAGATGTCTATTCTTTCTCTCTGCCACCCCCATTTTGTGCTGGTGTGTAAGGATACGTGGTCTGATGATGTATCTCTAGATCTGAGAGAAGGAAGAGAGTGCTCTGAAAGCTGTTTTCTATCGATTTCAACTGTGTTTACAAAGTGTTTTTTCTCTTTTATTTTTTACACTACACTACTCCTCTATTTATAGTGCTCGGGGCCATTAATGCACCAGCAAACCTATACATCAATATAATCCTAACTATTCTCGGTGGCATTAATTTTCTAATCACACTTCAGTCAACTTCACTGATGCTTCCATCAGCTGTCTCTGACACATACGACATATGTCAGAAGTGTTTTGTTCATCATCGGGGCAGAGGCTTCATCCTGAGCTCCATGATGTTCTCGAGTTGTTAGGCTCTAGTTCATCTCAAACTTTGCTTTTGATTTGTACTCGTGTCTGCTGTTACTGCTGCTGTTCCTTTAGTTTCGGTATGTGATTTCTCAAGATGATCGGGTTTCTAACTCTTGGTCTTTCGGAATCGAGACTTAGAGTTTATACTCCCAACATATAGGCACACGTAGTAAATAAGACTGTTTAATTTGACCTGTAAAAAAGATGGGAAGGTATCACACGTAGTAAATAAGACGCATGTTGTTTATTTGACACTTTAGTAAAAAGAGATGGAAAGGTATCTTAAAAAAGAACACAAAATAAGTAGAATAATCAATTTGAAAATAAAAAAAAATTACCAGTACATCTTCACAGATTCGTGTTCCCTAGAATATAATGACAATAAAATTAACCTCGGTCACATGAAAAAGGAACTGAAATGAAATCATATATTTATGGATAAAATCCTTTTATTTTTTTTCAACTAATCTAATCAGATTTCATATTATCTTAAATAAATAGATAAAAAGGACAAGTACATGGAAGCAGTTAAGAAAAGACAACCTTATTTCTTGTTCAATTTTCTCGAGAACCAGTCCTGATTTATGGAACGGATGTGTACTGACTGCGTAGCTGATATCATGAGAAACAATTGTGCTGACATGACCAATTAATGAAACATCTTTGAGCATTGGGAGGTTTTCGATGCCCTCAAGTTTACCCATTTGATTCTCGGAGAAGACCCACTTGAATACCGTTAGTTCAGGTGCTGCCCGTTCCATAAAGTGTATCTTCTGAATTGCACTGCAATGAACAACCAACATTCTGAGGTGCTTGAATTCACCTTTACTTAATGTTAATACTTGTTCATTCAGCGAGTTGGTGTAGAGCTTGAAGCAAAGCAGACTTTCGACTTTCCCTAGTAATTTGATAGCATCACTGCTGAGCTGTGTTTCAGAAAGGGTGAGCTTTGAAAGGTGTTTTTGGTCAGCGATCCATTGCGGTAGCCTCCCTAGTCGGCCCTTCAGGTTTAGGCTCTTGAGCAGCAAAGGTGGAAAACACAGGTACGTCATAAACTCAAGAGAGCTCTCCACACGCTCATCATGAACTGAAAGAGACCGAAGAGAGCCACTTAACATCATGATAGAGATGCACAGTGGCTTGGAGTTCAGTTCCTTCTCTTCTATAACCAGGCCCAACTTCTTCAGGTTTTTCAGGTTACGCACCACATGCAACAACTTCGATGCTTTTGTGGCACTTACATTTGCTAATGTCTGCAAGGCCCTCATTCCCTCCATCCCTTCTGGTACCTTAACTGCCTTTGGCCAAGAATTTAGGTCTTTTCCAACAGTTTCATTTTCGGTCTTATGGGAATGACCAGCAAGAAAATGTTTTAATTGATCGAGATTGACAATCCCATGAGGCACTTCATTAATTTTTGTTTGCCTTATGTCCAACGTTTCCAGCCACTTGAGTTTACCTATTTTCTTCGGAAGATGACTAACATCTGTGTTCCTGAGGCTCAAGAACTTGAGCTGAATGAACTCAGGTAAGTTGTTCAATTCACGGTTGCTAAGGCATTTGTAACCTTCTAAATCAAGAATAGTTAAGGATGTGTAATTTTTAGAAGAAAGCCTCTCCCTCACGTTGGTAAGAACATTGGAGGGACTCTGAATATCACATAGTTGAAGAGAATCAGGATCAGTGTTGGATGCTTGTTGATTATTTTCTGGCATCACACTAGTTGCTCCAAAATCACTGATATCTTTGAAGACATTATTTATCGTACAGCTCTTGATCCTCCCGCTGGAATGTACACTTTCTGGTTTTAAGACACACCTACTCATGAGCTCATCGAAATAGCCCTCAGCGAGCTCTTCTTCACTCAAACCTCCTGACGATCTTATGAAACCCTTAGCTATCCATCTCCTCATTAATCTTTTTCTTTTTATTGCATACCCCTCTGGAAGAATTCTAAGATCCAAGAAACATTTCTTCAACGAGGAGGGAAGATAATTGTAGCAAAGCTTAACCACCTGCATGACTTTTTCATCTTCATCAGGCAAGTCTTGCATCATAATATCAACCACATCAATAGCCAACTGATTAACCATCCTAACATCCCCATCAGCTCCAGCCAGCACCCCACACACACACTTCAGCGCCAAGGGCACCGAACAACAATATTCCACTGCAGGTCTTGCCTCATGTGCATGGGAGTCTGAACTGAAATGATTAAAGAACAATCTGTTGGCCAATTCTTGACGGTGATACTCGGATAATTTTTCCACAGGGTAATCTGGGGAACCAGAACAACAGTGGTTGGCTATATTCTTGGACCGAGTTGTTACTACAACTATGCCATGATCTAGATATCTGTGAGGCAAAGCAGGTTTTATGCTGTCCCAATGATTTGTATCCCATAATGAATCCAAAATGATCAGAAACCTGCAATAATTGATCTGATCAAAAAGACACAGCATACTTTTTGAAAGACGAGCACAATGTATTTCATTTGTAGTGTGACAATTTCTTTTTGGAAATAGAAATTTTTGGAGTATTGTAACAGGTGATTTGTGAAACCATATATATTAATTCTGTTTAAACATGTGTCAAATATTTTATCCTACAAACTACAAAGTATAAATAGCTCACAACACATGCAACTACATTGAAACTTAGTCAGGAAGGCTAGTTTATTTGATTAGTCGGTTGTCTGGTTGAGTTGTGCAGTTGAAGAAAAATTACCAGCTTTTCCTCATGAGCCTGGTTCAACATTGATTTTGGACTGTCCATTAAGAAAAACATTGACCTGACGGTGCTCAAACTTTTTATTATACCGGAGCATGGAACTCAGTGGTGGATTCGGAGGGGCTGCCCCCCCCTAATTTTTCAAAAACATCTGAAAAACATGTATAATTTAATAAAAAAATCAGAACTTTGTATGTCTGACCCCTTCTTAATCTTTCTTTCTCTGTAGTGAATGTCTGATCCCTCTGGTCTCGTCCCCAATCTAAAATGATGGCTCCACCCCTGATGGAACTTGACTTACTAAGTACATATTGTAAATACTTTTCAAAGAATCGACGATGCAAGCAAGCTATCAGGTGGAAACAAACACATGAAGTTCATGACTTCTGTAATGGAAGTTATTCAACTGTTTGCACATAAATTAATTAATTTCATTTTGCAATAGTTATTAGGCAAATTGTAGCAAATTCTGTCCATCCTACTAGACTTGACTCTATTGCAGATTATGAACAACGATTAAGAAGTGGAGGTTGTGAACTTGCGATAACATGGAGATATCTATGGTAATTTGTTGTTTCAGAGAGTTGAAGTACCTGCTTTGTCTGCTTAACTCCTCTTTCAAAGTTTTTATTAGTTCATTCACGTCATTATTTTGGATTTCTATAAGGGGGCGCTTCGAGATTTGTCTCAGAATGTCCTTGAGAACCATCTTTATGTTAGGCTCCCTTGAGAGAGTTACCCAAGCAGCACCAGTAATGTTGTGCTGCAGCTCATTCTTCCTGCGGTACAGAATTTTTGCCAGAGCAGTTTTGCCAGACCCTGCTGGCCCAGTAATTGCTAGCACAGTGCATTTTTGCTCAGACAAAAGCTCGAGGTTGTTCACTATAGCCATGTCGATGCCAACCAGTGCATCCTCAGCTATTATTTGATTGTAGCATATCAAATGTGGGGGCTGTGGGGTCATTTCTTGAGGTGCATTGTTGTTTTTCTGTTCATCTTCTTGTGATTGTGATTTAATTGCTTCCTTTTGTTGTTGTTCGACTGTGACATTATACCTGGAGCGCCTCTCACTGACTTCCTTGGCGCGGTTCTTCAGTTCCTGTTATTAAAAAGATTTTACCTAAAAAATTTAATTATATTATTTTTTGGGCTTATTTTTACTGAAGAAGAACTAATAAGAAATTAGGGGAAGACCTGTATGGTCTTGGCAATCTGGTAACGTGGCCAACAGGTCCAAAAAGAACGGAGAAATCGTTGAATAGCCGCTCTCTTTCCACGCCGGTAGTGGCCGCCAAGAATGAGTGTGAAATCATCAACGCACAACTCAGCATCGCAAGCCAGCTCAAGGACATGCAGCATCCAGACCCTCATTTGATTGTTGAGGTGCATGGCGCTGATGAGATCATGCAGGAACCCATCCATGCTCTGTAACTCGTCCCTGATGAACTGGATGTCCTGGCGAACACTTCCCCAAAGCAGGGCCTCGTTCCAGAGGAAGGTCCCAAGCTTCCCTACAGCGCTTTTGAGGACACCTTCCGCGTAGCTTCCTAGAGCTGCCTCCATCTTCACCTTTCCATTCTTCTTTAATTCATATCAACAATTTAGCAACGGTTCTAAGTCAGAACCGTTACTGACTGATAAATTTATTTAACGGTTCTAAGTCAGAATCTTTACAAAAAGTGAAAACACCTAATTTCTAACGGTTCTAGCTAAATTTAACAATGGTTGCGTGATGGTTGTGTTTAATTTCTCTAAAATGAAAAAGTTCGTCATATAGATTGGCGGAAAAACTACACAAGCACTGCCATCCTGTTTTTCCTTTAAAACAGGGAATCCGTAAATTACTGGAATAAAAGATTGATCAGGTGAAGTCAATAGAAAGCCCCTTAATTTAATTATGATAGTCATTCATTTTTGTATCTTTTTCTTCACTTTAGGCCGTCCCGTGCACGCAATGACAATTTGCATGCATAAATAATTCAATCTCCAATTCAAACCTTTCACAAAGGCATCTTTCCCACAATAATAAAAAAAAACGGACCTGATTAGTTGATGGGTGGGTGCATCCGTGCTTATCTTGACAACTATTAGTTTATGATTAATTGGTTCAATTATTATGTGATTTTGTTTGGTTTCTTTGGGATATCTAAATTGGATAAAATTTGAAAGACAATCATATTTTAAAAATATGTCAATAATATTTTTTTCTAATAAATAGTTATCTACTACTCCATAATGGTGATTGGTAATTAGAGTTTTCTATTTTGTTATCTATTTCTTTCTTTTTTTACGAATAGTTATCTTCTTACTTTGAATATGACAACTGAAGTCGTATCTTATTCCAATTATTTTATCAGTGTGAGGTAGATTACCAAGTTAAGGACATCAAAGTATGTGTTTTCTAGCCGTTTATTCTCCTAGGGCGATATCGCTCCGGAAAGCCGGATTTTTTTTATTTATGTTTAGGCATTGGCGCCTGCATAAATAAAAAGTCTTAAGTCTGTAAGTTAGGCCTTGGTTAGTGCCCGCTTAGACGAGACTCAAGTTAGTGAGTTGGGCCCTGGTTAGCGCCCGCTTAGGCGAGACTCAAGTTAGTGAGTTGGGGCCTAGTTAGCGCCCGCTTAAGGATGAATCTGATAATTTACAACTTAGATTTTTATTATGGGTGCTTCCATCTCGTACTATATATACTACTTCCACATATTTTCTATTTTGGGTTTTCTTATCATCTCATATCATCGCATGTAGATGTTTTCAAAGTTGCACAAGTATTTTAAAGTTATATATATATATATATATATATCACAATCAATAATGTTATCTAATTAATCACATATGAATTTTTATAAAGATACATTTTAAAACATCAGTTCTGGTATTTTAAAGGCTGGATTTAAATCTGTACTGAGTAATTTTAAATTACTCATATTTTCACGATGGTTGTGGTATTCAGGTTTTTGATACAGGATTCTCATGAAGAGAGTGCTAGAAGGAGTCCTGTGTGATGATAGATGTGTTTCGTCGCACCTGCATGTGGGCTGGGTAGCATTTTATTTAGGACTCCTCGGAGAAATTGGGTTTTCTTTCTTTCTTTTGAGTTTTGTTTGAGAGATTTTGCTACTCATTCCGATGAAGTCAGCTCCCGTTGATGTTAGGTGTTGTATTATATTATTTATTCTGAACTGTTATTATTTTATATGATTATTACAAATTTGTTTATTCTGTGATTTGATGTGATGTTATTTATTGAGCCTTCCGTATGCATGTCTCGACGTGTATACGTGGAGGGACATTCACCCCCATCCTATTCTATATATTTTGAGGTGTGACATTCTAGCTATACATTACAGCTACCCAAATAACATAGACGTTTAGTAACTCTTTTGTGAAACACGATCCTAGTAGTAATGTAATCTTTATCAGTATTTATATCCACTCCTTACCATATGATATTATATAATTAATATACAAAGTAAGATCGTATCATCTTTGTATTATAATCATTTCTTGATCTCTATTAAGTAAATTATAAAATATAGTTGTACTTCAGTTATTTTGGATCCATCTATAATTTTACTTTATCAAGGAGCCTAATAATATCATTTTTCATTATTAATGAGTGACAATGTTGTTATTGACATATATCATTTTCCCGCACAAGCCACATATAAAAAACTATTATGTTTGTCAACACTTCTTTCAAATAGTTTTTTTATAATAATAATTACTTTATATATTTCTCATGTGAAAAAGATATATATCTCAATCTTGAAATAAAAGACATGATAAAAAATATTAATGATACAACACACAATCCATTAAATATTTCATCTATTAGGTTTGTTCAATATATAAAATTTTTTATATATTCATATTATTAAATAATAATCTTTTATCAATGTTTGCAATACTAAAATAATCAACACGACGGTCTTATACGGTAGTATTCCTCCTAATATCCAAGACCTGTGAATATTTTAGAATTATATATTCATTTATATTTTATTTAAAGTTTTATAGTTCAAGACTGAGTGTATCTTCTTGAACATTTATAAATATAAATACAAAACTCATGTAACAAAATATAAATAACATTCAATTTAGAAATATAACATATAAAAGATAATTAACACATGATAAGTTTAGAACACAAATCTAACAGTTAGGAAAACTATAAATAATCATTGTAAAATATAGCTATTCTGGAAGATGGAAAAGACCTTTAGCAACGGTTCTGGATAAATAATTATTGTTAAAGGACTATTTAACAATGATTTCGGGCTCCAAATCATTTTTAAATAGCCCTTCAACAATGATTCTTTGCCGAGAATAGTTGCTAAAGGTCATTTTAAAATAACATAAACTTTCTTTAACTTTAATTAAATGAAGATAGATTGATATAACAACAGTGATATATTATTCATTTAATAATTAAGAATAAAACTAAGAATAAATATTATGACATATTATTCATTCAATAATTAATATAAAAAGAAATAGAAGTATTCATCAATTAAAAAAAATATATTTACTCAACAAGTAGTTCCTCGCAAGTAAGAACTCAATACGCCTTTTCTCATGGGGATACTATGTATTTCCTTGCAAGTAGTTGTCGATAATTTTTTATATGATCCCGACATTTCTTTAAACACCATAATACTTTCATTGCTGGCCTTTTACGGTTATCAATCTCATCATCATTCTCATTTTTAGTTTAATCGTTTTTCTATTTGTACATTGGAGTTTTACACTTCCGGCATTTATATAGATCACTATATTCATTCCAGTGTAATTCTCTCAACTTTTATACTCAATGGACATAATAGATTTTTCTCACCGTAGGTCGAATCTGACAACATATTTTCTTTGAAAACTCTTATCGTTCCATCCATTTTTGGCTTTCAGGTTAAATAATTCCAAAACAACTGGTATTTTCATGAATTTTGTACAACAAAGAAATTATGGTATGTTAGATTGATTATACAAAATTTCATAAATTTTAGAAATATCAATGAAATCTAGAGCAACATCATTCATCATTTCACAATTAAAACTCAAATTTCATAATTAAACCCCAAATTTCATAATTAAACCTCATATTTCACAATTAAAAGTTTAAAACTTATATTTATCAATTAAAACCTAATTATCATAATTAAACCCTAAATTTCATAATTAAACCCTAAATTTCACAATTAAACATCAAAATTCATAATTGAACCCCATATTGCTCATTTGAACCCTAAATTTGCATGACTAAATCACATCTTTCACAATTGAAACCAAGAGCAAAGGATGCAATTCAATTTAATCCAATTTAACTCATTTAAATTAGTTATTCTTCAATTTATTCTTTACTAAACTCAACTCAATCCAACCTTACATTATTTTGTTTAAAAGAGAAGAAAAGGAAAAAAAAAGAGAGTGTGAACTGATAGAGGAGAGTGTCACAGAGCTTCACCGAGAGAGGAGGACGATTTGACTGAGGGAGGAGAGTAGAGCTGAGAGAGGAGGGCAGGATCAAGAGAAGAGGATAAGGATCAAGAGAGGAGGACGAAGCCGAGATAGAGCAACGAGGGTTTAAGAGAGGAGAGTGCTAGGGCACTGATACTAAGAAAAATTTTGGAGTCTGAGAATGGAGAGTGAAGAGCTGGGTGCATATCAGATTCGAGCTCTTTTGAAACTCAAAATTCAAAACCCGTGTACAACTCTAATCTCAAATTTATAATTTTACGGCCCCAATCAAGTCATTTTTTTTATTAATGTTACTCAATTCAAGAGAATCGGCGGAATGTCTGAGCATTTATTCTTTTTTTTTTGTATTTTTTGTACAATTATAATAATTTTATATCTCTTGGATTTGTAAAAAGACCCTGAACCTCAATATTATCGGTAGACAAATTCCGTGTTTTTATTTGTAAATCTCAGGAAGATCCAAGACAAAAATGAATGAAACAAATGCGGGCCATCATGCTCAATATCCTATTCTGAGGCTAATAATGTTCCAATTTGAATTATAAATAAACTTACAACGTGGCGGGACCTGATCTAGACATCATAACTCTCGTCCTAATTTTATTCTTTATATTTTTCTTTTCTAAGATTGCCCCCAGATCTGCTTTTTATATCGGTCAAACACCGTGAGAATAAAAAAGTACAAATATCTATAGAAGAAGGAAATTAATAAGTAGAATAAGTGAAACTCCTGCTCTTTTTTTATCGAGGATCTTCCGCGAATATATCTAAGCATATATATTGATCACGCTATTTAATTTTTTTTTCTTTTTTCTTTTGTGTTTGATCCTCTCTCTCAAATTTATTAAGATGAAAAACATAACATGAGAAAATTGGAAATATACTCATCGCAAATTTAAGGAATTCCCTTAATTTACTTGCAATAATAATTTTGTATCCTTTTTCTTTCAATAATATACTCATCGCAAATTTTGTGTATTTCGCACTCAACCTTTCACATCGGCCCTCCTCAAAAAAGTAAAAAAGTAAAGGGCAGCGTCTATGGACAGAAACGAAAAAGTCTATGGACAAACAAAAAAAGAATTGTCCGATATTTTTCATTTAATTTCTCGTATAACACTTGCTATATATATTTGCTTATCAGCTGTATTAGCAGTAAAACATATTAATTAGTATGATTAACGCTTAAGTGAATAGTGATGCTGAAACCTTAGATTTTATTTTATTTTAATAAAAACCTTAATTTCTGTCCGGATCAACCTTTAGTTTATAATTATTTAGTTTTAAGTTTGAACCAAATTTTACTGTTTATCTTAGAGAAATTTATTTATATTGGTAATTTAAATTAGTCTTTGTGGGTTTGACATCTATTTACTACACGTTAGATCGTACGCTTCCGACTTCCTCTTTTTTTGTATTAGGTTAATTTTATTAGTTTGAAAATATCACAACACAACACAAATTTTCATAAATTTCAGAAATCTCAACAAAATCTGGAGCAATGCCATTCATCATTTCACAATTAAAACTCAAATTTCACAATTAAACCTCAAATTTCATAACTAAACCCTAAACCCTAAACCCCAAATTTCATAATTTAATACCATATTTCACAATTAAAACTCAAATTTATCAATAAAAACCTATTTATCAAAATTAAACCCTAAATTTCATAATTAAACATCAAAATTTATAATTAAACTCATATTTCCCATTTGAACCATAAATCTACATGATTAAATCACACATTTCATAATTGAAACTCAAGAACAAAGGCTGTAATTCAATTCAACTCATTTAAATTAGTTGTGCATCAATTTTTCTTTACTAAATTCAACTCAAAGGACGGGGGTCGAGAGAGGAGGGCGAGGCCGAGAGAGGGTGGTAGGGGTTTAAGAGAGGAGGGTGCTAGGGCACGGATACTCAGAAAATTTTGGGAGTCGAGAGCCGAGAGTGAAGAGCTAGAGCGCAGATCATATTCGAGCTCCTTTGAAACTCAAAATTCAAAATCCGACCTTCAACAATGATTATTAGCTAAAACTGTTGTTAATGGAAGTTTTTAATAATAGTTTTGAGGTACAAATAACTGTTAAAGATGTCTTTAACAGCTGTTCTTAATTTATGATTCATCACGTCCGTGCACAATCTTCATCTCAAATTTCTAGTTTTACGGCCGCAATCAGATCAATCTTTATTAATGTTCCTCAATTCAATAGAATCGCAGAATGTCTGAGCATTTGTTCATTTTTTTCTATAATTTTCGTGCCATTATGATAATTTAATATCTTGGATTTGCAAAAAGACCCTGAAACCTCAATATTATCGGTAGACAAATTCTGTGTTTTTATTTGTAAATCTCGAGAAGATGCGGGCCATCATGCTCAATATCATATTCTGAGGCTAATAATGTTCCAATTTGAATTATAAATAAACTTACAACGTGGTGGGACCCTGATCTAGACATCATAACTCTCGTCCTAATTTTATTCTTTATATTTTTCTTTTCTAAGATTGTCCCCAGATCTGCTTTTTATATCGGTCAAACACCGATAGAATAAAAAAAGTACAAATATCTATAGAAGAAGGAAATTAATAAGTAGAATAATTGAAAGTCCTGATCTTTTTTATCGAAGACCTTCCGCGAATATGTCCAAGCATATATATTGATCATACTATGTAATTTTTTTCTTTTTTCTTTTGTGTTTGATCCTCTCTCAAATTTATCGAGTGAATTAATTGTTTCTTTCTTGCATCGATGTTTTAAGAAATCACATAATATATGTCCTTCTTTTATTTCCGTTTCATGTTAATTAAATTGGAACATGGCGCTATATGAACTATTATTAAGTTTTATTGTAAAAAAGAAAACTATATATTATATGATCTTACTCAAAAAAATATATGTTATGTACATCATCTTTTATTAAATAATGAATTAAATTTATTTAAAAATTTAAGAGTGTTTGTGATTAATTTAGATATTAATTATAATAAAATTAATGTGAGATATAAATATTTTTAAAATTAAGAGATACCTACGCCCGTTATATGCTAATATAAATAAATGACGTGACATCCACGGCACTCCAATCTTTTGACTTCTTCTTGGAGCCAGTTCACAAAACCAATTAATTGTTACCTGTATCTATCGCCACTTTGAGCCTTGACCTCAATCCTTCAGTAATCCTAGCTCTAATTAATTTCTTCCTAATTCAGCAACTCTGTTTTGGCTGACAAACAAGCTAGTACCTAGTACCTAACTTTGTGCATTTGCCAGCTCAAGTTAGCAGTGGAACCTATAACGAGAACAGTGCCTTGAATATGTATGCATTCCTCTCTTTCTAACTAAATTTCTCTCAGCAGCACAAACAGCTTCAAAGAAATTGAACCCCTAAATAATCAACTCATCTTCTCATGGCCGATGCTATTGTCGATCTTCTATTGGATATAACTCAAGTAAACCCAGTCAAAGAGATCCTAGAAAACTATGGTTTTGAGGTGGAGAAACTAAGAGAAGGATTCGCCAAAATGCAGGATATTCTCAAGCGTTTCGACAGTAGAGAGTATCATAGTAAGGAAATGAATCAATGGCAAAGCAAAGTTCGGGATCTTGCCTTTTCAGTGGATGATATTATTGACACTTTGCTTCTGGAGAACTCTCAATCCCGAGAGAAAAAGGCTAGACAAACCAAGTGCATCAAGTGTATGAGCAGAAAAACCACAAAATCCAGACATCTTCCAAAAATTAATGAAATTCATACAATGATCAGCATCCTATCTAATGATGATCGATGGAAGCGTCAACTTCATGAATCTGGCGAGACGGCACTGCCCAATCTCAGACCTGACATGGAAGAAGACATTGAATGCATGGAAGAGCCTGTTTCTCAGTCTCAGCTCGCTGTTAATTATGAAGAGGTTGTTGGCATGGAACAAGACATTGCATACATTGTCCAGAAGTTGCTTGACACAAGCATTCGGAGACGCTCTGTTATGGCGATAGTAGGCTCTGGTGGGATTGGCAAAACCACTCTAGCTGCTCTAGTATACAACCAGTAAGTACATTACCATTTTTTGTTTTTTGTTTTTTTGGCAAAACCACTCTAGCTGCCCAATTTCATGTCATCCAAATTTATATTTTCACCGTCCGAATCATCTAGCACACTAGTTGCTGAATCTAAATTTTCACCATTTGATATAACTCTACTTGTCCCGACATTCAATTGTTCAAAATTTTCTCCATGACATATCCATCGGGTGTACCGCTCCTTAAATCCACGCATAATCAAATGAACTCTTATTTCACCAATATTTCAAAATTTTCATAAATTTTGACAATCTCGACAAGGACAAAGAATTGTCTGATCACCTCTTTGACTCATATCTTTGGTGGTACAATCCAAAAATTCCTCAACACCTCTCATGTATTCACTTGTGTCCCGTCTGATTCCATACATCCATCGACTATGATCCATTTGAGAAAAAATAAGATATTCTCAGCTTATCTAGGGTTTAAGATTTTCAAGCTTCAAAGGGATTAGGGTTTAGGGTTTCAGTTCTTTCAGCAATCTGACAAAAAAAAATATAAAATATCAATAAATAAATTAAGTCATAAATAATAAATAACTTAAAGTCATAAATAATAATACAAATAAGTCTTACAAACAATAACATAGTTTTACAAACAACAAACATAAAACAGACAAATAACATAAGTCACAAATAATAAATAACATAGTCTCACAAATAACAAACATAAAATAGACAAATAACATAAGTCTCACACATCATAAATAATGTAGTCACGCACATGCATAATAAAATTCTAACAAATAACAAACAAATACAAGATATAATAGAAGATTCATTAGATGCAATGATTGACGATCTCCTTCAACTCCTTAATCTCCGTCACGAGTGACTGTTGTCGACCCTGCAACAGAAACAAATATATATTTTATATATTTTTACTGTCGGATTGCTAAAAAAACTATTTCCCTTGATTTAGGTTTTAGAAATTAGGGTTTAGGGTTTAGATTTTGGGTTTGTTGTTTGGGGTTTAGGGTTCAGTGTTTACGATTTAGTGTCTTGGTTTTGGGGTTTACGGTTTAGGTTTTGGGACGGTCAACCATCCTAACCCACTCTTTGAATACTTTGTCTCATTAGCGAAGATACACTAGCTAATCTGGAGTTTGAGAAAAATCCAACAATATTTCCTCTTAACTCCCCGAGTACGCCAACGCACACTTACATGCACGTACGTACTCGTAGGAACAAAAGGAGAAATGTTGTACCATATTAAACTCATACGGGAGATTGCAACTAGCGTACCTTCACTAATCCTAAATGAGATAAAGTATTCAAAAATCAGTCTCAACGGGGACTATTTTAGATTAATTCCTATTGAATTAATCTCGAACGGGTACCGACCTAAATTATCTTAAAATTTCGGTAAATTAGTCCTATATGACAATACTATCAATTAATTACATATATATATTCATAATATATATGCATTTAATCAATTTCATGCAAATAATGCTAATTATATATATGCAATAAATTAAAGAGAGAGATATACCTGAAATTGTTGAGGAAGATGAAGAAGAGATCAACAACAAAAAGCTTAAAGGAGCATAGCAAAGATGATAAGTAAGGAGGAAGCACGGTTAATCAGCAAGCTAGAAGGGCAACAACAAACAGCAAAGGCAAAAGGCGAAGCGAGGCAAGAGATTCAAGCTCGAAGAGAGGCGGTCAGAGAGGTAATTAATTATTGAGCGAGCGCTAGGGCATGCAACAGATCTATAAATTTTTTTTATAATAGTTTATATTAAAAAACCATTATTAAAACAATCAATAACGGTTGTTATATAATAACCATTATTAATCCTTCCCCTTTAATAATGATTTTTTAAGAAAACCGTTATTAAAACTTTTGCCGAAAAATCCCACAATACAACATAGATATCAGTAATGGTTTTTTTAATAACCGTTACCAAAATATTAACAAATATTACCAAAATGTCATTGACCTTCCTTACTAACGATTTTCTTAATAAACCGTTAGTAATTAGGTGTTAGTAAAAATCTTTTCTGTTATAGTGATTATTTTTTAATACAATCATTGATTACAAAAAAAACTAAATATAATATCCTATCCGAGAAAATCACGAAGAATCAAATAATATCCGATTCATTTACATCTCTAGTTGCCAGCTCATTGAGGTCCGAGAAGTCGAGAACTTTGACCTGATTTCTGTACATTGACAGTGATAGAGTGCCTCCAACATTGTTCCTCCATTTCCTCCATTGTCATGATACGCGGTCCCATGCGCTGTAGCATTTTAGAAGGCTCATTTTCAGTTATGGTGGAAAGTAGTGATGGCGCCATGTCGGAGGAAAAGTATATTTTTCGTTCTGAACATTCAAGCAAGACATGTTAATTAATAAATATGATATTGTATCTATTATGAGCGTTGCGCTTACATAGACCTCCAATATTTAGATATTTTCAAACAACGAGTGTAATTAATTGTAGATTTGTTGATGATATTTCTAAGTAATTTGAGATGGTATTTATTAAAGACTAAGGTCTACATAAGTTTAGATAATTTAAATAAAAAATCGGTTTGGTGATTACTTAATGTTCTATATATTTTATATAAGAATTGACATAAAAAGAATGAAAAAATAATGATCAAACTAAGTCACATACTTGATGCAAATGTGATGAGAATATGCAATAAGAATTAAGCCAAATATCAATTGCTAAAAAGAGCAATTGATGTAAACCAATATTCAATAAAGAATGCAACTTGAAAACTTGAAAAAATATTGAGTTCAGTGTTGTTTCTGCCTTTAGAAAACTTGAAAAATATTGAGTGTGATATTATGAAAAGTTATAACGGTTGAGGACTTGTTATAACAGTTTACTGCGGTAGAAACCCTTAATTCTTGTAAAAATTCAGAAATATAAGATGTTAAATTATACCATTATATTGGTTACGATCCTATGTCTTCAAGGAAGCTACTCCATAAGTCTTGATCACTGATACTTGTATTCTTTGGAGATTTTCATGGGATCCTACAAATATCTCAAAAAAACTTGTTAAATTTAAATATATTTTGCAAAACAATAAAATAAAAAATTATTAAGTACAATAATCTTTCCCTTTTGGTTGTTTTGCAAAACCAAATGTATGAAGATTGAGCAGAAATTTTCTTTCACTTTTGGAAAACAAACAAAACAGTTATGATTAAGCAATGAAGCTCC
Source organism: Schoenoplectus tabernaemontani (assembly GCA_037127355.1). Classification (NCBI taxonomy): domain Eukaryota; kingdom Viridiplantae; phylum Streptophyta; class Magnoliopsida; order Poales; family Cyperaceae; genus Schoenoplectus; species Schoenoplectus tabernaemontani. Next base: position 28,724,253 of record CM073756.1, read on the forward strand.
CTCTTAGTAGATGTTCCCCTATCTTCATACACTTGTTGCATAAAAACAATGATATACAAATGTATAAAATAATTCAAATATAGTAATATAAGTACAAAGAGTAATTATAATGCCTTGAATATAAGTGATATAGCAATTCAATATTAGCATGTCAAATAAGATATAGCAGTAAAAACATACAAGACATTATCATATAACAAGTTTAGTGAAAATTATTATGCATGCAACAACAAGTCATAAAACATAACATACATAAATATGTGTTTCAAAAAATAACTCTCATCTTACAAAATGGTAAAGCAAAAATGAAAGATAAGAGAAACAAAGGAAATCCTAAAGAAAGCATAGAAATCCATCTTGTCATTAGGGGTGTGCAAACGGTCGGTTCGGTTCAAACCGAAATAATTATATGTATCCAAAAATTTTTCGGTTTGTCAAATTATGAACCGAACCAAACTTCTAAAAATATCAACCGAATAAACTGAATTTTTTTTCAGTTTATTCGGTTAAACTAAAATTATATTATTTAAAGAGAAATAAAAATATAAAAAATTATTAAAATTGATAGAAAAAATAAATAGTTTAAAAGATAAAAGAAATAACTAAATAAAATTTATAGAAAATAAATATATTCGGATTATTTTTTATATGATCCTTATTTATATCAAGTAAAATAAAATTATTTGATAAATTTTGGACTATTGGGTTTATTCAGTTTATTCGATTTAGAAAAATCAAAACCGAACCAAAGTACAAAAACTGAATTAGCTAAAATTTTCAACTGAACTGAAATTTTTAAACCAAAAAAATCAAACCAAATAGTCCAAAATTTAACGGTTCGGTTCAAAACCAATTAAACTGATCCGTTTGCACACCCCTACTTGTCATGCTTGATCCGATGGGTCGGTGAGATCACCCCCTTGTTCTTGCACGTCATCCGTATCATCATCCTCCTCTTCCTCCACATCATCATCTCATTCACCGGGTTGGAAAGTCATCTAAATATCAACATTGCTTGGTTCCAAATCAAAGTCATCCATGTCACATGTGTTGTCAACCCAACCACCATATTTATTAACCCAATTGATTTGAAGGTTGTGTTGCCAATCCTCCATATGAGTAATAATTCCTTTTATGGTGGATATTTTATTGTTGATGTTGGCAAATTCATTATTAACAAGGTGTTAAAAAGCTTGTTGGTTCAAGTTGAGATGGTACATTTATTAAGCAATGTATCCAAAATAATCTTGCATAGACCCGACTTGAGGTGAAGCCATATAGGGATCAATTGAACTTTGATATCCCGGATCAAATATAAAACTCGACGTGGAGAAATTACCTTGAGGTTGCAGTTGAGAAGAGGTTTCGGCATCATCATGGATAGGCTCGGTTTTTAAAGGTAGGTTCTTCCGAATTTGGATCGGTATATTAGTTTACCTTTGCATTTTAGTCTCTTATCAATTTATTAATTTTGTGCCTATTGTTTGGAGTCCAAATGAGTGGTTTACCAACCGAATTATTTACCTAACTAAAATTTGGCAATTCATTAAACAAATTGGTAAGTTGAATTCTTTCCCTTTGCGATATATCCCTCACGTGAAGATGAAAAATCCGAGTAATGAGATTGGCATAAGGTAAATTAGCATTTTTGGCTCTATAAGGATGTTTCATATGGCTTATGATCATGAAAAGGATACAAAATTGCCTACCATTGAGAGAAGATGACACAAATAGAAGATGAAATTCATCTCCATATTTATTTTGAGGGTTACCTTAGGAGTGAGAATATTATTTATGAAATGGAAGACTAACCTATGGACAGCCGGTAGAGAGGCTACAATTTTTTTTTTGTCATTGAGTAGACCCGGTACAAATCACTTCTTATAACCTCTTATTGTATCATCGGTGACCGTGGGCCATTTACGATATAAATATATATTTATTCATCGATTTTAAGGGTAAAAAATTATTGTGCAAGATGAGGTATGATGAATTTTATTGGTTGAGCACAAACAAGAATAATGAAACTCCAAGGTTCATTTATGAACTCTATATTGACATAAAACAATTGAGTGATAGATTTGTGAGATGAATCATCACACTCAATTAATTTCTTTCATAGTCAAAAACCGATATATGACTCAATTTGGGTTTTCTCCCAATCATTCATTCTATCATTTTCATCTTTATTATAAAAGTAATAAGCTGCAAGTTTTCGGTCTTTAAAATTACCAAAATAATAGCTTATTGTGTTGTCGGAGTGGTACAGATAGCGCTTATTGCGGTCATTAGGTGCGTTGTTATGCATCTCGGTTAGATTGCATCAAAATCATCCTCCTGGTATGGTCACACCCATCATTTAAAATGTTTGCCCACTGAACCTGAACTCAAATGTAGCCGCTAGATGAAGAGGAGCAGTCATAGCACGTGTAGTGGGTCAAGATGGTATTTGAGTCAGTGCCTCGGTTGGTGCTTGTGGAGGTTGAGTAGAGACATTACCTGATTCTTGCACTTGAGGATTTCCTTGAGATGATGGTGGATTTTGGCGGAGTAAATTCGGATCGAAGGAGTAACTAACTCTTGGATAATAATAGAGATCTTCTATTATTGTTGATGACTCTCCTGGAGGGTTAGTGTTGGTCTTTCTCTTCTTCCTTGAGAAAGAAAATACTAGTTTTGGTGCCATTGAGATCAAGAGAATGAGTAAAAGATTGAATTGGGAAAGACCAGAAATTGGAGTAAAAGCCATGGTGCAAGAGTTTTGCTTGAAGGAAATAGAAGCAAAGGCAGCAGAGATTTTTGCAAATGAGTAAGGATGTATGAGAAAGAGAGAGAGTTTTGATTTTATAAAGAAGTAGAGGAACAGTCACGTCTGTTAGTTTTAAGGCATTGAATCTAAAAATATGTCTCTTCTAAAATTGTTATCAATAAAGGTTTTGTAACGGTCAGATGACTTTTCAGATTTTCTGAAATGTTATAACACTTTACCATACGTTAACGTTTTCTGAAGCATTCAACGGTAGTAGGAATCGTTGTTATGTTTCATTCTGTCTCTGTCAGGAGGGACCTCTTCTATCAGGTCATGAATATTTTATTACTTTTAGAGTACCATTATAATGTCTAATCAATCATTAAACATCTTTTGAATCATTGAACGGTCAAGAGTGCCACCTAGAAGATGGTGAGCGGTGATCATATATATACCCTACAAAAATTTCTCAATGTGGATTGTGAGACTAAATATTTTATCAGGACAGTAACAGAAACATTATATCGTTTGAGTGGACCATTATAATGTTTTTCTTTTTTCACTTATATCCTGGACCTATCCTGTCAGAGTCCATCTTTTGATTTACCTCTCTTTGATCTTTAGTTTGACTTCTCCTTTAAACCGTTATAATGATTCATCAAATCGTTATAACCCTTCACAACTCACTCTACATTACTGGACCCACTCTGTCTGGATCCAAGTGTCGTTAATCATTCTTTGAAAACTGAATCGTTATAACGACAATCTAAAAGTTTGAACCGTTGGTAATGATGGAAGTAGGATAAAGATTCTAAAGAAATGCTATAGACAGTCAAAAGTTATGAACCGTTATAACGATTAAGGAATCGTTACAACTGTTTGGGGCTAGAAACATGAATTTGAAGGATTTTTCAAAAGAATTTTGAAATAAATATGTTCATTATACTTTGAAACATACTTATGCATGTATTTTATGACTCTAATTACTGTGAAAGTTCAAACATGTCTAATTTAAATCTTAACTCAACATGTTATTGATTATTTAGGGGTTTTATAAAGATATCGGTTATATGATATTTTGTATCAATATGCACCAGTTCAATATCTCACCTTTCAACATGATCATGAACAAAATATTGGTGAAACTCCATGTGCTCGCTACGTGTATGTAAAATTGGATTCTTTGATATCATAATTGCACTTGTATTGTCACACATTATTGATACTTTACGGAAGCGTAAATTACAGAAGCGTAAATTATAATCTTATAGGGTCCGTTTGGCAAATCAAGGAATAGCTTTGGAAGAGTGGTAATTTTAGAAGAGTGATAGAATATTATTTTTTTTGGAAGAGTGGTAGAAGAGTTTCTCGAGAATAGTTAAAATATGAATAATTATGATACTAATAAAGATGATGATAATAATAATAATTATAATAATAATAGTAAAATAATAATCATAATAGTAAGATAATAATAATAATAAAGTAATAAAAAATAATCATAATAAATAATAATATTATAATAGTAATAAAAAAATATAAATATAAACATAATCATAATATAGTAATATAATAATAAAAAATTATAATTACAATCATAATTATAATAATATAATAATAATAAGTAATCATAATTTTAATAATATAATCATAATATTATAAACATAATCATAATCATGATAATAATAATTATAGTCATAATCATAATAATATAACCATAATCATAATCATAATAATATAATAATAAAAATATAATCATAATCATAAAAATAATTATAATTATAATAATATAATAATAAATTAATCATAAATATAATCAACATATAATAATATAATACAACATAATAAAATAATAATAAATTAATAAAAAATAATCATAATAAATAATAATATTATAATAGTAATATAATAAAAATATAAACATAATCATAATATAGTAATATAATAATAAAAAATTATAATTACAATCAAAATTATAATAATATAATAATAATAATAAGTAATCATAATTTTAATAATATAATCATAATATAATAATCATAATCATAATCATGATAATAATAATTATAGTCATGATCATAATAATATAACCATAATCATAACCATAATCATAATTATAATAATATAATAATAAAAATATAATCATAATCATAAAAATAATTATAAATAATTATAATTATAATAATATAATAATAAATTAATCATAAATATAATCAACATATAATAATATAATACAACATAATAAAATAATGATAAAGTAATAATAATCATAATTATAATCATCATAATATAATAATATAATAATAAATAATCTTGATCATAATAATATAATAATAAAATAATTATATTTATATTCATAATATAATAATATAATATTAAAATTATATTTATAATAATAATAAATAATATAATAATACTAATGGTAACGATAATATAATAACAATAATGATAATAATAATTTAATAATAATAATATAATGATAATAATAATAATAATCATAATATTAATATAATAATAAATTATAATCATAAATATAATATAATAATATAATAATACTGAATCTTAATCATAATCATAATATAATAATATAATATAATATAATCAAACAATAATCGCTATTCCGAATGAGAGCTAATCCCAGGTATTCCACCTATAAGTTGGTATCTAGGATTAACACTATTCTGCACTCTTCTACTTAGTCTAAAATTCATTTGGCAAATTAATTCGTCGGAATAGTATTCTATTCCAACTTTTTGTTATTCCATTGAGTGCCAAACACTCCCTTGTTTATAACATCCATAAAATTTGTGTGCAATAATTTCCCGCAATAATATATTCGGCTTCGATGGTTGAGCGAGCCACTGGAATTTGCTTCCGGCTAGATCATGATACTAATGACCCCTAAAAAAATTGGCATGTCTCATTTGTACTATTTATATCAAGTCTATCACCAATAAAATTTACATCGGTATAACCAATGAAATCAAGTTCAGTTTGTCTTTCATACCACGATCCAAGGTTAAGAGTATCTTTAACATATCTTAGTATTCTTTTAAGTACAATTAAGTAGGACTCCTTTGGATTATCTTGGTATTGAGCACATAAACAAACGAAAATATAATATTCGGTCTACTAGCCATAAGATAAAAAAAAAAGTTACCGATCATTTCCCTATATTAATGTATGTTTGTTGGGTTTCCTCCTTCATCTACGCCTAGATTTGCATTAGTCGTCATTAGCGTCTTGCTTATCTTGCAATCATCAAGGTCAAACTTTTTGACTAATTTCTTAACATATTTAGTTTGACTAATGAAGATGTCATCATTCATTTATTTAATTTGAAGTCCCAAAAAAAATATAAGCTCTCTCATTATTGATATCTCAAATTTATTGCCCATCAAAGAAAAAAATTCATCAACTAGGGCCGAATTAGTAGAGCCAAATATAATATCATCAACATATATTTGTATCAATAAAAGATCACTATCCTTCATTTTAGTGAAAATGGTAGTGTCATTTTGATCTCTAATGAAATCATTTTAAAGTAAGAAAGAGCTAAGTCTACCATACCAAGCTCTAAGAGCTTATTTTAAATCACATAAAATTTTTATGAGTCTTTTATATGATTGGGATAAATTTGATTTACAAACCTGGATGGTTGTTGGACATACACTTCTTCGTCTAAAAATTCATTTAGAAAGATACTTTTGACATCCATTTGAAATAGAGTAAAACCCTTATGAGAGGTATATGCTAAAAACATTATAATAGATTCAAGACGTGCAATCAATATAAATATTTCTTCAAAATCAATACCGACTTATATCCTTGTGCAACCAACCTAACTTTATTCCTAGCAATTACACAATTCTCATCAAGTTTGTTTCTAAAGACCCATTTTGTACCTATAATATCTCTATTATTCGGTCTAAAAATAAGTTCTCATATTTAATTTCTTTTAAATTGATTCAATTAATCTTGCATGGCATAAATCCAATGTGAGTCATTATTTGTATCTTATAAAAATTTTGACTCAAGTTGAGATGCAAATACATAATAGGAAATCATTTTATTCATTTAAAATTTGTTCTTACACATTCTCTAAGATCATCAATTACACTAAAAAGAGGATGAGAAGATACTTCTCTATGATCGGTTGGAGCTTGATGATTTGTCTCTTGAGATGGCAAGACATTTTTTTTACCAATATTCTCATTTAGTATATTATGCTCATCATGCACAACTTGACTTTCTTCTCCTTAAAAGATTGGAGCATCTTGCACTTCTTGAGAAGTTGTATTGATAATATGTTCTTCATCCATGGTTGTTGGGATATCTAGAGTTGTTGAAGTCTCTTGAATATTTTCAATAATTATAGGTTGATTCTATTTATTATATTAATATTTCAACTCCATCATCTACAAGAAAAATGACCTTTTTCGACTCAAATGTTAGTTGTTTCATCAAACTTAACATGCACAGATTCTACTACAACTCATGATATCGGTATATAGATTCTATAGACATTGCTTGTGAAGGAATATCCTATAAAACTTTATTCAATTGATTTGAAATCAAATTTAGTAACCTTTTGTGTCTCATTTAATACAAAATATTTAGAACCAAATACTTTAAAATATGATAAATTTGACTTGTGACCAACCCATAATGCATAAGATATTTTCTTTATAAGTGTACGTAGGCTTACTCGATTAATCACGTGATATATCATGTTAACCGCCTCGACTTATATAAATTTTGGAATAGAATATCTATGAAGCATGGTTCGGGCAAGATATTGTAAAATATGATTTTTTTCTCTCTACAACTCAATTTTGTTGTGAAATATGTGGAGCGAAGTATTCATGTCTATACTCTCTTTTAAAGTAAAAAATCATCAAAATTTATGTTCTCAAACTATTTCCCATGGTCACTATGGATAGTGTCAATCTTGAAGGATTTTTTATTTTCTACCCTAGTGCAAAAATTAACAAATTGTTCAAATATTTCATCTTTAGAGACAAAAAAAAATTACTCAAGTAAAACGACTATAGTTATCTATAATTACAAACACAAACTTTTTTTGAGATGCTCAAAATATATATTGGGGCCAAATAAATCTAAATGAAGCAATTATAATGGAGTTCTAGTGGATACCATTTCTTTTACTTTGAAGCTTGATCTTGCATGCTTACATTACATACATGCATCACATAGTTTTTTGAGTTCATACATTTTGGATGGCAATCTCCTAACTAAATCAAGAGTTATCAACTTTTTAATTCAATTGGTTGAGATATGACCCGATCTTCGGTGCCATAGCCAATAGTCGAATGCTATGACACTCAAACAAGTTTCACCAAACTCAAAATGACTAAGATATAAATAATACATGCTCTGATCTCATTTTTCTTGATATAATAATTTCTTAGTAGCACTATCAATAAGATTACAAGCATTTAAATTAAAAAAAAAATATGATATCCATTATCATAAAATTTGTTTATACTTAGCAAGTTAAAATTTAGACCTTCAACAAGATTACATGTTTATATGTTGGTTTCCTATCGATCCTATACTAATAATTTTACCTTGATTACCACCAAATATGACTATACCCCAATCAATTTATTAAATATTTTGAAATTTATTTTATTGCCGGTCATTTGATGGGTATATCCACTATCTATTATCCAAGTAATTTCATTCGAGACCAAATATACCTCAAGATTTATGCTTGTTGAGGATGACGACGGATTTATTGGAAGAGGAGGTGGTGGCACCATAATGATTGAGTTTGTGAAATTTGGCTCTTTGACATCCTTCAATGTTGATGTTGGGAGTGCAACCTTGATCATTTCCTCATATGATTTTGAAGATGGTTGCTTAACGGATATGGGGATGGTGGCTTGTATGCACATCATGGTGGATGATTGAGTCTTGGGCTTTTTGAATTCGGTAATCTTACGTAAGATCTCAATGGTGATAGAATCGGTTATATTCTTTTGTGGCAATGATGGTCTACACATCCATGTCATTTGAAATATCCTCTATCATGATCATGAGTGTGAAATTGATCTTTTTTTTATTGAGAAGCTTCATTGTCGGAATCATTATTGTCATCATCCGAGTCTACATCTCAAATGACATTCATAACTTTAGCCTTTCGCTTTCCCTTATATTCATCCGTGGAAGTCTTATCCCTTCGGTCTTGGCGAATGGTGTCATTGATGCCTTTGAGGTGAGGGAAGAGAAGGAAGCAAAAATGGATGGTATGTCATTCCTTATGACAACCAAAGCATATCACCTTCCTATTATGTTCTTCTCTCTTTATTAAATTTCTTCTCAAAAGTGAGCATGCTTTGGAACATTTTGGAGAGAAGCATTGTATCCTTAGATATTTCATGATCAAGTGTTTGAATGAAGTTCTTACATGATGTTGATGGATGAAAGTGCTTCACATTTTTTTGGACTGAAAATGCTACTTATTTTGGCTCAACTTGGTAATCTCCTACTTGATTTGGCTTCTCCTCAAAGCATCATAGATGGGTGTATATAACTCATCCGGAGTAAAGACATCATTGGTGCCTTGCATAGCCTCTAGTGCAAAAACTAGGCTTCCCAACATGGTCTTCGAAGCATTACTCTTAGGATTTTACCTATATCTTTGTTATTTATTAGAGGTTCATCCAAATTAGAAAATTTATTTTGTATGGATAGCAAACGATTAGACATTTCTTCTATCATTTCATGGTCTTTCATTTTAAAATTTTAAAATTTTATTTCAAGACCCATGATCTTTGTCCTTTTTATTTGGGTCTTACCTTCAAACCTATTGAGTAAAGTCAACTACATATCTCTAGCGCTAGTCATGTTATCACGCACTAATACTATGGGTACACTAACCGAATTGAGTATAGCATTTATGACATAATCATTATGTCCCTTCTCAATTTGGGATTTGGTGGTCAAACTAAATGTGGTAGGATTGAATTTTGGTTCATAATCATTTTCATCAATAGACCATACATCTAGACTGTTGAGGTAATTTATCATATATTTTTTAAATAAAAAAAGTTCTTGCATAATGATCCAAAAATTAGGGGTTCCTTTACGTGTCTACTTGATATAATTTTGATTGGTAAAATCATAATTTTAGACTTAAAGCTCTGATACCACTGATATTTATAGGTAATTTGAGATGGTATTTACCAAAGATCAAGTTTTACACAAGTTTAGACAATTTAAATGAAAAATTGATTTGGTGATTACTTAATGTCCTATATATTTTACATAAGAATTGACTTTAAAAAATTAAGAAAGAATGATCAAATTAAATCAAATACTTGATACAAATATGATGAGAATATGCAATAAGAATTCAGCTAAATGTTAATTACTAAAAAAAGTAATTGATGTAAAATAATATTCAATAAAGAATGCAACTTAGTAGAAATATGGAATACGAAGAACACAAGATGTAAGTGCTGAAAATAAAGAAGAAACGAGATGTTAACAGAGTTCGGTTATAAAGACCTATGTCTTCGGATCTCGTTCCACTAATGGAACGTCACTATATTAATCAAAAAATATTTTACAATTTAGAAGTTTTAGTTTCTTCACAAATATAAGTACAAGAAGACTAAAACCCTAAGAAAATAAGAACAACAATGAGCACTCAAGACTCAGAAAAATCAGCTTAATGTTGAAAGTAAAATTGAGTTTAAGCTCAACGATTAGAGCTTAAACACCGCTCAGAAAAAAGTTTTACAAGAAAAATCAGCTATGGCTAAATTTAAGATCTTTTCTTCTTATTTTTGCAAGATGGTGTAGTAAGAGTTTTTTGGGTGTTTTGATTGAGTGCTCAGATTGTAAAAAGAAAATTGAGATAGTTTTATTAATTTGAGCAATATCAAATCAAGCCCTTAAAATAAAGCCCATAACAGGAAACCGTTAGCATTCTTGTGTAAGAAAATGTTATACAAGAATACCCTTTGTCATATATCATCATAACGATTCAGAATATATGGATTGAACCGTTATAAGATATGAGGAACCGTTGAACATTTCACAAGACGTTTACAACAGTTTGACTGCTTTGACTAACCTCTGACGATCTTCTGTTCATCAGAAACGTTATAACAATTTAGAAAATCGTTATAATGTTATAAAGCGATAACAATTTATATGTATTGTTACGTAATGATATACTCAGTTAATTCAATGTTGTTTATGCCTTCAGAAAACTTAAAAAATATTAACCGTGATATGATGAAATATTATAGCAGTTGAGGACCCATTATAATGGTTTACTGTGGTAGAAATTCTAATTCTTGCAAAAAATCAAAAATATAAATTTTTTGAATTATATCATTATATTAGTTACGATCCTATGTCTTCAAGGAAGCTGCTCCATAAGTTTTGATTACTGATATTTGTATTCCTTGAAGTTTTTCATGGGATCCTACAAATATCTTCTGCTCCCCGATGCTTTTTCTCTCCATCTCGGTTCAGTGGTTGTGGACCTAGTGGTGCAGGCCATAATGGGGACTGGCTTTGCCCTGACCCTAAGTCTCTTTTCCCCTCTAAATGTTATTCATTCTATTTGCATCTTATACTACTGTGTTTTCCTATTTATTTAAAGAGTTGTTGAATTTGTATATGAAATGCAAATTACTGTTATCTTGAGATTGAATTTTAATCTTTTATGATACTTCAAATTTTATAAGAAAATAAAAGTTAAAATTTTATAAAACTGTTAGATCATCCCACTACAACTCGTGGGCACTTGAACTAGTATATATATATATATATATATATAGAGTGAAAAAATAAAATTTGGAGATCATTTGATATACTTTTTGAGCTAAACTCATGGAGGCTTTCCGTGAGCTTAAGCTCACCATAGATTTACTCTCTCTCTCTCTCTCTCTCTCTCTCTCTCTCTATATATATATATATATATATATATATAATTCATCTATTGTTCTTCCATAGGCATTTTGATCGAAATATTTATGATTTAAATTTTAATTTTTCATGCTCGACATTTCAATTTATGTAGCTCAATAAAATATTTGTATCATAATCGTATAGAATACTAATTTTTATCATGTTTGAAATTATTTTACTATACTTAATAATTTTTAGAAAATGATCCTTTTTGGCATACAAATTGGAGTATTTATTTGTTATTTCAGGACTATCTTTTAAAATCATTAAGCATAGTAAAATAATTTCAAACATGATAAAAATTAGTATTTTATACTTCACGTCATATCTCTTATTTTCAATATACTGATCCTACTGTTCAAAGTATTTTCAATATTAGAATATAGTTGAAGATTAAATTTTATATATTTTAAAAAAAAAATTCTAAGTTATTGTTGAAAATCATAAACTCAATGTTTTTTAGGGGTAGAAAATACATTGAATTTATGATTTTCTAACTCTCAAAAAAATAAATTTTTTTCAATAAATATAAAATTTGATCTCCAAGTATATTTTAATGTGGAGAACACTTTGAACGTTGGATTAGTATTTTTGAATTCAAAAAATAAGAGATATGATGTAAAATACAAAAGACATTTGTACTTCACACACATACATATATATATATGTATATATAATATACAAATTAAGGCCTTCAACTGATGTATTTGTACAGGCGTGCTATCATGGAGGAATTTCCGTTGCGTGGATGGGTTCACGTCTCTCAGGAACATGATATGCTTCATATTTTCAGAGATATAGCTGCAACCCTCGGTATCGCAGGGCGTAGTGATTTGAGCATAAATAATCTAAGTAAGCTTATTTATAGTGCGCTTGCTCGAAAGAAGTATCTCATAGTCCTAGATGACATTTGGACATCAAATTTGTGGGATCAATTAAAGGTAGCAATATTCCCCGACGAAAATAATGGAAGTAGAGTGCTAATGACCACTAGAATCTGGGAAGTTGCCGGAAGAGAGGCCATTGAAATTTATAATCTTGGGGCAATGAGTGAAGAAACAAGCCTAGAGCTCTTGCTGAAATATGCTTTCGATGGTCGGGATGAAAAGCACTATACTCAAGAAATACTTGAACTGGCAAAAAAAATAGTCCAAAAGTGCCAAGGGCTTCCTTTAGCAATTAGAGTAGTAGGTGGTTTATTAAAGCAAACTCCCTACAGTTATCATCAATGGTCAATGGTTATAGAAACACTTGAGAATCCAATTGATCATGGACATGTTCTTTCTGTTCTAAGAAGTGCTGTTGAAGAGCAACCTTTCATCATCCAGCTGTGTCTCAAGAGCGTTAATAATTTATTATTGAATGAAGATGACAAAATCGATGCAAACACATTAATTCAATTATGGATTGACGAGCTCCTCATTCAACCGGAAAAACACCAAACAATGGAGGACGGAGCTCAGGTTTTACTGGAGGAGCTTGTAAATAGGTACCCCAATATTCTTCTTCTTAATTTGTTATATATATATATATATATATATATATATATGCTATGCATGCTAACATATCTATATACTATTATATAATATTTGCAAAATTATATAGATATGTATTTATTTATGTACTACTGTATTATCATACTTTTATATGAATATATTTAGGAAATTTTTAAACCAATAAAATTATATCATTTAATTTAGAAAATACTACCTAGCACACAACCCGTGTAATGCACAGTATTTTTTTTAATTGATTGTTTCTCAAATTTATTGAATTATTATTTTGTTCTAATTTAACTGATAATTAACCTGAATTTTATTTCTCATGCTTTAAAATAATTAAATTATTTTTGGGAGACATCCTAAAGAAAGTTGGCCTAGTAAACCGCCACCAAAACAAATAAAGTTGCAACGAAAGGACTGTCAAATGGATATATAATGATTTATTTAAAAACAAATATAGGATTTTCTCAAAAAAGAGCATCAATTCACCTTAAGGCATTCGGATCATTCACCGTGAAGTTCACTCAGATCTTTTTAAAACTTTCTGCTGGCAATCTATTAATAAAACTATTTTTTAACAAATATGTTTCGTTGACCAAATTATCCAAAATTATAGTAAATATCTTAATTGGCAAGTAATTTAAAAAAAAAACTGATCTTATCATGCACATAATGATCGATTTAGCTTTACTATAAGATAATAGAAAGTAATTAAAATTTGAATTACAAAAAATTTACTGTATTATTTGTTGGATTGGTGTATGCTTGAGATTATATTCTGCAATTTAATAAGAACAGTAAATTATACGTTTTGAGCCCCATTCAGGTTGACGCTCAGCAAACTGCAAATAATTCTGTAATTTAATAAGTTCTCACACAAAATATGATAATTAACAGAAGTGCCAATATTTCCTTGATGCATTATTAGCTTTCTTATCTAAAATTGGCCAAAAAATTGGTCAAAAGGAAGGAATAGTCAATGATACATAGCTCGAAATAAGATTAATGAAAACTAATTTGATGCATTACATAATTATATAGTTTCAGCTAATGAATCAGAGAACCTGCCAGTGACACTGACAGCCTAATGTTGGTCATGAACAACTAGCAATTGTACATATTTTTTCTCAAACATGACAACAAATATATAATCTCCCATGCATGCTCCATCTCAGAAATAACCACACCAATCTTTAAATTACTTGGATCAATGTAATATATATAACTGCATGTATATATTTACATACTCTGAAATTTGATAAATTGATTATGAGATCATAATAACTACGTGTTTAATAATAGAGTAGAGATAAAAAAAAATATCTGTTTGATAAGACAAGATATTTTATGACAATTATATTATAATTTTGTATTGTTGTTGCTCAAATTTTACGACATATATAATATATACTTTAGATCTACATAAAATAGTTTTATTTTATCCCTCGGAAATTCGAATTCGAGTGAAGCTCCACCAGTACTCCCGCCGCTGTGAAATTAAGATATAAAATTTGGTTTTTCAACAGGAGACTGATTGAAGTGGAGAGAGATGCTGATGGATCCATCAAAAGCATTTGGTTACACGATTTAATTAGGGATTTATTAAATCAAATCGAGGAGTATAAATATTTTCACACCGAACCAAAAATCCGGTTTAAGGCGTTGTGTGCTGAGTCAGAGCCAGTCAAGTCTAGGCTGGTTAAAAAGTTGGGAATTCATAATAAAATTGTAGTAAGATATTTGGTGCTTCATTGGAAGTGGGATAGTGAGCAGCAAGGATATTTTGAGAGGTTAATAGATGGCATGAATTCTCTAGAGACCCTTGATCTCCGAGCTGGGGAACACGGTGACCTACCTGATTGCATATGGCAGATCAAAACGTTGACGCATGTCATGCTATCGGGATATACTGTGGGGCCTCCATCATCTGCACACCTAAAAGATTTACAAACACTGACTGGAGTCACAAACAGAGAATCATGGTTGGCAAGCGTACCTGATTTACCCAAATTGCGTGTGTTGGATGTCCTGTTACACCGGGGGTTTCACGGAGGTAGGCTTGCTTCTTTTGTGGATGGAATGAAGCATCTGACCTCTCTTAAGATCGTCAGTGAAGACATTCCACTAAAGGTCATTGACATGGAAGGTTATGAATTCTATCAGTATTTGCAGTCTCTCTGGTTGAGAGAGTATAGAGCCCTGAGTAAAAACATAACCCTTTCCGTTGCTATGTTTCCCAGCAAACTGGTTGGATTAACCATTGAAAACTTTCGGCTGCAGCAAGACCCGATGCAGGTGCTGGAGAAGCTAGAATGCCTTGGAAGGCTCCGGCTGGGATACAGAGCATATGTCAGCAAGGAAATGAGCTGCTCGCCTGGAGGTTTTCCCCAGCTTAAACAGCTGGAGCTTGTTGCATTAGAAAAGCTGGAGAAGTGGAACATCCAGGATGGTGCCATGCCCGTGCTTCAACAACTGACAGCATCTTGCTGCCCGCTACTCCGTGTGCCTGAAGAGCTAATTTACCTAACTACGCTTAAAAATCTGTCATGGGCGTTTTTTAGAGAGACTGACAAAGAAGGTGTGATCCGCAAGATCCGCACAGACATTCCTGGCATTTCTAAAATTGTCGAGCTTGCTCAGTAATCAAACTCTATCAGTGTGTTTAATTTTAATCTTGCTCGTTGTTCTTCAGATCAACGAACAATTCATATTCTATTACGCTGCCGTTGTTGCTGGGATTTATTTCCAAGTCATTTGACTTTTGTTTAATACATTATAATACTTTAAACGCTTAAATTATTCATGTATTGTGAGATGACCAACCCACTGAGCCGCTGAAAATCTGAAATGTGAATTAACTAACGTCTTAAATTCTGTTTTAGCACTTTTTCATTTTTTTTTATTATTTTCAAATGGAATGCGCATATATATATATATGCAATTTCTCTAAACCTATTTGGGATATTGTCATGGAATGCTATAATGGATGGGTATATGCAAAGAAAACAAATGGCCGAGGCACAGAAGCTCTTTGATAAAATGCCTGAGAAAAATAATGTTTCTTGGAATACTATAAATAGTGGATATACAATGCTGACAGACTATGCGATTGCTGCGATGATTAAGGAGGCCCGAGAGATGATCGACAAAATGCCCCACAGATCCTATTTCTTGGTCTGTTGTGCTGGTAGCATATACTGAGGTCGCTGTACAATATTTGAAAAGCGAGTTCATAAATACCTAATGTGTCATTTCCTGCTTTGTCATCGTCAAGATAGGTTTGTAAATGTTGTTTAGTCTTGGTGAAATGATGCAATAATTTGTTTACGTAGTATGATTTGGATGAATATATATATATATATATATAGTAAAGATCCTGTGAGCTTAACTCAAAAAGTATATCAAATCATCTCCAAATTTTGATTTTTCACTCTCATTAAATTTTTCATATTGAAATCTTGTGGGGTACAAAATTTTAGAATATTTCGAGTTTTCTAAGTCACTCTTTTCAATTTTGAAAAATAATGTACAAATATTGAATATTTTATTATTATTTTTAGAGCCGATTTTTAAAAATTAAAAAGAGTGACTTAGGAAACTCGAAACATTTTAAATTTTTGTACCCCATAAGATTTCAATATGAAGAATTTAATGAGAGTGAAAAAATTAAATTTGGAGATGATTTTATATACTTTTTGAGTTAATTAGGGTTTATATTTATATATATTTATATCGATGGTTTTTGAAAGGTTTAAAGGGGTTTGGGTTTAGGGTTTAGGGTTTTTAGGGTTTAGGGTTTGGGGTTTGGGTTTAGGGTTTAGGGTTTAGGGTTTAGGGTTTAGGGTTTAGGGTTTAGGGTTTAGGGTTTAGGGTTTAGGGTTTAGGGTTTGGGGTTTGGGGTTTGGGGTTTGGGGTTTAGGGTTTAGGGTTTGGGGTTTGGGGTTTAGGGTTTAGGGTTTAGGGTTTAGGGTTTAGGGTTTAGGGTTTAGGGTTTAGGGTTTAGGGTTTAGGGTTTAGGGTTTAGGGTTTAGGGTTTAGGGTTTAGGGTTTAGGGTTTAGGGTTTAGGGTTTAGGGTTTAGGGTTTAGGGTTTAGGGTTTAGGGTTTAGGGTTTAGGGTTTAGGGTTTAGGGTTTAGGGTTTAGGGTTTAGGGTTTAGGGTTTAGGGTTTAGGGTTTAGGGTTTAGGGTTTAGGGTTTAGGGTTTAGGGTTTAGGGTTTAGGGTTTAGGGTTTAGGGTTTAGGGTTTAGGGTTTAGGGTTTAGGGTTTAGGGTTTAGGGTTTAGGGTTTAGGGTTTAGGGTTTAGGGTTTAGGGTTTAGGGTTTAGGGTTTAGGGTTTAGGGTTTAGGGTTTAGGGTTTAGGGTTTAGGGTTTAGGGTTTAGGGTTTAGGGTTTAGGGTTTAGGGTTTAGGGTTTAGGGTTTAGGGTTTAGGGTTTAGGGTTTAGGGTTTAGGGTTTAGGGTTTAGGGTTTAGGGTTTAGGGTTTAGGGTTTAGGGTTTAGGGTTTAGGGTTTAGGGTTTAGGGTTTAGGGTTTAGGGTTTAGGGTTTAGGGTTTAGGGTTTAGGGTTTAGGGTTTAGGGTTTAGGGTTTAGGGTTTAGGGTTTAGGGTTTAGGGTTTAGGGTTTAGGGTTTAGGGTTTAGGGTTTAGGGTTTAGGGTTTAGGGTTTAGGGTTTAGGGTTTAGGGTTTAGGGTTTAGGGTTTAGGGTTTAGGGTTTAGGGTTTAGGGTTTAGGGTTTAGGGTTTAGGGTTTAGGGTTTAGGGTTTAGGGTTTAGGGTTTAGGGTTTAGGGTTTAGGGTTTAGGGTTTAGGGTTTAGGGTTTAGGGTTTAGGGTTTAGGGTTTAGGGTTTAGGGTTTAGGGTTTAGGGTTTAGGGTTTAGGGTTTAGGGTTTAGGGTTTAGGGTTTAGGGTTTAGGGTTTAGGGTTTAGGGTTTAGGGTTTAGGGTTTAGGGTTTAGGGTTTAGGGTTTAGGGTTTAGGGTTTAGGGTTTAGGGTTTAGGGTTTAGGGTTTAGGGTTTAGGGTTTAGGGTTTAGGGTTTAGGGTTTAGGGTTTAGGGTTTAGGGTTTAGGGTTTAGGGTTTAGGGTTTAGGGTTTAGGGTTTAGGGTTTAGGGTTTAGGGTTTAGGGTTTAGGGTTTAGGGTTTAGGGTTTAGGGTTTAGGGTTTAGGGTTTAGGGTTTAGGGTTTAGGGTTTAGGGTTTAGGGTTTAGGGTTTAGGGTTTAGGGTTTAGGGTTTAGGGTTTAGGGTTTAGGGTTTAGGGTTTAGGGTTTAGGGTTTAGGGTTTAGGGTTTAGGGTTTAGGGTTTAGGGTTTAGGGTTTAGGGTTTAGGGTTTAGGGTTTAGGGTTTAGGGTTTAGGGTTTAGGGTTTAGGGTTTAGGGTTTAGGGTTTAGGGTTTAGGGTTTAGGGTTTAGGGTTTAGGGTTTAGGGTTTAGGGTTTAGGGTTTAGGGTTTAGGGTTTAGGGTTTAGGGTTTAGGGTTTAGGGTTTAGGGTTTAGGGTTTAGGGTTTAGGGTTTAGGGTTTAGGGTTTAGGGTTTAGGGTTTAGGGTTTAGGGTTTAGGGTTTAGGGTTTAGGGTTTAGGGTTTAGGGTTTAGGGTTTAGGGTTTAGGGTTTAGGGTTTAGGGTTTAGGGTTTAGGGTTTAGGGTTTAGGGTTTAGGGTTTAGGGTTTAGGGTTTAGGGTTTAGGGTTTAGGGTTTAGGGTTTAGGGTTTAGGGTTTAGGGTTTAGGGTTTAGGGTTTAGGGTTTAGGGTTTAGGGTTTAGGGTTTAGGGTTTAGGGTTTAGGGTTTAGGGTTTAGGGTTTAGGGTTTAGGGTTTAGGGTTTAGGGTTTAGGGTTTAGGGTTTAGGGTTTAGGGTTTAGGGTTTAGGGTTTAGGGTTTAGGGTTTAGGGTTTAGGGTTTAGGGTTTAGGGTTTAGGGTTTAGGGTTTAGGGTTTAGGGTTTAGGGTTTAGGGTTTA
Organism: Schoenoplectus tabernaemontani; assembly: GCA_037127355.1. Taxonomy (NCBI): domain Eukaryota; kingdom Viridiplantae; phylum Streptophyta; class Magnoliopsida; order Poales; family Cyperaceae; genus Schoenoplectus; species Schoenoplectus tabernaemontani. The sequence goes on from CM073756.1 coordinate 28,743,411, forward strand.
GGGTTTAGGGTTTAGGGTTTAGGGTTTAGGGTTTAGGGTTTAGGGTTTAGGGTTTAGGGTTTAGGGTTTAGGGTTTAGGGTTTAGGGTTTAGGGTTTAGGGTTTAGGGTTTAGGGGGTAGGGTTTAGGGTTTAGGGTTTAGGGTTTAGGGTTTAGGGTTTAGGGTTTAGGGTTTAGGGTTTAGGGTTTAGGGTTTAGGGTTTAGGGTTTAGGGTTTAGGGTTTAGGGTTTAGGGTTTAGGGTTTAGGGTTTAGGGTTTAGGGTTTAGGGTTTAGGGTTTAGGGTTTAGGGTTTAGGGTTTAGGGTTTAGGGTTTAGGGTTTAGGGTTTAGGGTTTAGGGTTTAGGGTTTAGGGTTTAGGGTTTAGGGTTTAGGGTTTAGGGTTTAGGGTTTAGGGTTTAGGGTTTAGGGTTTAGGGTTTAGGGTTTAGGGTTTAGGGTTTAGGGTTTAGGGTTTAGGGTTTAGGGTTTAGGGTTTAGGGTTTAGGGTTTAGGGTTTAGGGTTTAGGGTTTAGGGTTTAGGGTTTAGGGTTTAGGGTTTAGGGTTTAGGGTTTAGGGTTTAGGGTTTAGGGTTTAGGGTTTAGGGTTTAGGGTTTAGGGTTTAGGGTTTAGGGTTTAGGGTTTAGGGTTTAGGGTTTAGGGTTTAGGGTTTAGGGTTTAGGGTTTAGGGTTTAGGGTTTAGGGTTTAGGGTTTAGGGTTTAGGGTTTAGGGTTTAGGGTTTAGGGTTTAGGGTTTAGGGTTTAGGGTTTAGGGTTTAGGGTTTAGGGTTTAGGGTTTAGGGTTTAGGGTTTAGGGTTTAGGGTTTAGGGTTTAGGGTTTAGGGTTTAGGGTTTTAGGGTTTAGGGTTTAGGGTTTAGGGTTTAGGGTTTAGGGTTTAGGGTTTAGGGTTTAGGGTTTAGGGTTTAGGGTTTAGGGTTTAGGGTTTAGGGTTTAGGGTTTAGGGTTTAGGGTTTAGGGTTTAGGGTTTAGGGTTTAGGGTTTAGGGTTTAGGGTTTAGGGTTTAGGGTTTAGGGTTTAGGGTTTAGGGTTTAGGGTTTAGGGTTTAGGGTTTAGGGTTTAGGGTTTAGGGTTTAGGGTTTAGGGTTTAGGGTTTAGGGTTTAGGGTTTAGGGTTTAGGGTTTAGGGTTTAGGGTTTAGGGTTTAGGGTTTAGGGTTTAGGGTTTAGGGTTTAGGGTTTAGGGTTTAGGGTTTAGGGTTTAGGGTTTAGGGTTTAGGGTTTAGGGTTTAGGGTTTAGGGTTTAGGGTTTAGGGTTTAGGGTTTAGGGTTTAGGGTTTAGGGTTTAGGGTTTAGGGTTTAGGGTTTAGGGTTTAGGGTTTAGGGTTTAGGGTTTAGGGTTTAGGGTTTAGGGTTTAGGGTTTAGGGTTTAGGGTTTAGGGTTTAGGGTTTAGGGTTTAGGGTTTAGGGTTTAGGGTTTAGGGTTTAGGGTTTAGGGTTTAGGGTTTAGGGTTTAGGGTTTAGGGTTTAGGGTTTAGGGTTTAGGGTTTAGGGTTTAGGGTTTAGGGTTTAGGGTTTAGGGTTTAGGGTTTAGGGTTTAGGGTTTAGGGTTTAGGGTTTAGGGTTTAGGGTTTAGGGTTTAGGGTTTAGGGTTTAGGGTTTAGGGTTTAGGGTTTAGGGTTTAGGGTTTAGGGTTTAGGGTTTAGGGTTTAGGGTTTAGGGTTTAGGGTTTAGGGTTTAGGGTTTAGGGTTTAGGGTTTAGGGTTTAGGGTTTAGGGTTTAGGGTTTAGGGTTTAGGGTTTAGGGTTTAGGGTTTAGGGTTTAGGGTTTAGGGTTTAGGGTTTAGGGTTTAGGGTTTAGGGTTTAGGGTTTAGGGTTTAGGGTTTAGGGTTTAGGGTTTAGGGTTTAGGGTTTAGGGTTTAGGGTTTAGGGTTTAGGGTTTAGGGTTTAGGGTTTAGGGTTTAGGGTTTAGGGTTTAGGGTTTAGGGTTTAGGGTTTAGGGTTTAGGGTTTAGGGTTTAGGGTTTAGGGTTTAGGGTTTAGGGTTTAGGGTTTAGGGTTTAGGGTTTAGGGTTTAGGGTTTAGGGTTTAGGGTTTAGGGTTTAGGGTTTAGGGTTTAGGGTTTAGGGTTTAGGGTTTAGGGTTTAGGGTTTAGGGTTTAGGGTTTAGGGTTTAGGGTTTAGGGTTTAGGGTTTAGGGTTTAGGGTTTAGGGTTTAGGGTTTAGGGTTTAGGGTTTAGGGTTTAGGGTTTAGGGTTTAGGGTTTAGGGTTTAGGGTTTAGGGTTTAGGGTTTAGGGTTTAGGGTTTAGGGTTTAGGGTTTAGGGTTTAGGGTTTAGGGTTTAGGGTTTAGGGTTTAGGGTTTAGGGTTTAGGGTTTAGGGTTTAGGGTTTAGGGTTTAGGGTTTAGGGTTTAGGGTTTAGGGTTTAGGGTTTAGGGTTTAGGGTTTAGGGTTTAGGGTTTAGGGTTTAGGGTTTAGGGTTTAGGGTTTAGGGTTTAGGGTTTAGGGTTTAGGGTTTAGGGTTTAGGGTTTAGGGTTTAGGGTTTAGGGTTTAGGGTTTAGGGTTTAGGGTTTAGGGTTTAGGGTTTAGGGTTTAGGGTTTAGGGTTTAGGGTTTAGGGTTTAGGGTTTAGGGTTTAGGGTTTAGGGTTTAGGGTTTAGGGTTTAGGGTTTAGGGTTTAGGGTTTAGGGTTTAGGGTTTAGGGTTTAGGGTTTAGGGTTTAGGGTTTAGGGTTTAGGGTTTAGGGTTTAGGGTTTAGGGTTTAGGGTTTAGGGTTTAGGGTTTAGGGTTTGGGGTTTAGGGTTTAGGGTTTAGGGTTTAGGGTTTAGGGTTTAGGGTTTAGGGTTTAGGGTTTAGGGTTTAGGGTTTAGGGTTTAGGGTTTAGGGTTTAGGGTTTAGGGTTTAGGGTTTAGGGTTTAGGGTTTAGGGTTTAGGGTTTAGGGTTTAGGGTTTAGGGTTTAGGGTTTAGGGTTTAGGGTTTAGGGTTTAGGGTTTTTAGGGTTTAGGGTTTAGGGTTTAGGGTTTAGGGTTTAGGGTTTAGGGTTTAGGGTTTAGGGTTTAGGGTTTAGGGTTTAGGGTTTAGGGTTTAGGGTTTAGGGTTTAGGGTTTAGGGTTTAGGGTTTAGGGTTTAGGGTTTAGGGTTTAGGGTTTAGGGTTTAGGGTTTAGGGTTTAGGGTTTAGGGTTTAGGGTTTAGGGTTTAGGGTTTAGGGTTTAGGGTTTAGGGTTTAGGGTTTAGGGTTTAGGGTTTAGGGTTTAGGGTTTAGGGTTTAGGGTTTAGGGTTTAGGGTTTAGGGTTTAGGGTTTAGGGTTTAGGGTTTAGGGTTTAGGGTTTAGGGTTTAGGGTTTAGGGTTTAGGGTTTAGGGTTTAGGGTTTAGGGTTTAGGGTTTAGGGTTTAGGGTTTAGGGTTTAGGGTTTAGGGTTTAGGGTTTAGGGTTTAGGGTTTAGGGTTTAGGGTTTAGGGTTTAGGGTTTAGGGTTTAGGGTTTAGGGTTTAGGGTTTAGGGTTTAGGGTTTAGGGTTTAGGGTTTAGGGTTTAGGGTTTAGGGTTTAGGGTTTAGGGTTTTTAGGGTTTAGGGTTTAGGGTTTAGGGTTTAGGGTTTAGGGTTTAGGGTTTAGGGTTTAGGGTTTAGGGTTTAGGGTTTAGGGTTTAGGGTTTAGGGTTTAGGGTTTAGGGTTTAGGGTTTAGGGTTTAGGGTTTAGGGTTTAGGGTTTAGGGTTTAGGGTTTAGGGTTTAGGGTTTAGGGTTTAGGGTTTAGGGTTTAGGGTTTAGGGTTTAGGGTTTAGGGTTTAGGGTTTAGGGTTTAGGGTTTAGGGTTTAGGGTTTAGGGTTTAGGGTTTAGGGTTTAGGGTTTAGGGTTTAGGGTTTAGGGTTTAGGGTTTAGGGTTTAGGGTTTAGGGTTTAGGGTTTAGGGTTTAGGGTTTAGGGTTTAGGGTTTAGGGTTTAGGGTTTAGGGTTTAGGGTTTAGGGTTTAGGGTTTAGGGTTTAGGGTTTAGGGTTTAGGGTTTAGGGTTTAGGGTTTAGGGTTTAGGGTTTAGGGTTTAGGGTTTAGGGTTTAGGGTTTAGGGTTTAGGGTTTAGGGTTTAGGGTTTAGGGTTTAGGGTTTAGGGTTTAGGGTTTAGGGTTTAGGGTTTAGGGTTTAGGGTTTAGGGTTTAGGGTTTAGGGTTTAGGGTTTAGGGTTTAGGGTTTAGGGTTTAGGGTTTAGGGTTTAGGGTTTAGGGTTTAGGGTTTAGGGTTTAGGGTTTAGGGTTTAGGGTTTAGGGTTTAGGGTTTAGGGTTTAGGGTTTAGGGTTTAGGGTTTAGGGTTTAGGGTTTAGGGTTTAGGGTTTAGGGTTTAGGGTTTAGGGTTTAGGGTTTAGGGTTTAGGGTTTAGGGTTTAGGGTTTAGGGTTTAGGGTTTAGGGTTTAGGGTTTAGGGTTTAGGGTTTAGGGTTTAGGGTTTAGGGTTTAGGGTTTAGGGTTTAGGGTTTAGGGTTTAGGGTTTAGGGTTTAGGGTTTAGGGTTTAGGGTTTAGGGTTTAGGGTTTAGGGTTTAGGGTTTAGGGTTTAGGGTTTAGGGTTTAGGGTTTAGGGTTTAGGGTTTAGGGTTTAGGGTTTAGGGTTTAGGGTTTAGGGTTTAGGGTTTAGGGTTTAGGGTTTAGGGTTTAGGGTTTAGGGTTTAGGGTTTAGGGTTTAGGGTTTAGGGTTTAGGGTTTAGGGTTTAGGGTTTAGGGTTTAGGGTTTAGGGTTTAGGGTTTAGGGTTTAGGGTTTAGGGTTTAGGGTTTAGGGTTTAGGGTTTAGGGTTTAGGGTTTAGGGTTTAGGGTTTAGGGTTTAGGGTTTAGGGTTTAGGGTTTAGGGTTTAGGGTTTAGGGTTTAGGGTTTAGGGTTTAGGGTTTAGGGTTTAGGGTTTAGGGTTTAGGGTTTAGGGTTTAGGGTTTAGGGTTTAGGGTTTAGGGTTTAGGGTTTAGGGTTTAGGGTTTAGGGTTTAGGGTTTAGGGTTTAGGGTTTAGGGTTTAGGGTTTAGGGTTT